>JADLZK010004746.1:0-510691 GCA_015847255.1 Hyparrhenia diplandra
CTTTAAACTTTGCTCTAATAATTGTGCAGGTTCGAGGGGGACCTCGGACTTTATCAAAGATTATGCTTTAAAAAGTCGAGCGGAGCACTGATTCGGTGTTAGTGGTGCCGAGTGGCGTGATTTCCACGAGAAGTATTCCCCGACCGAATGGGGCAATTTTTTTTGACTCCGCCGCCGAGATAACTTTCGGAGCGGGGGGGAGGCGAATGAATTTTGGAAAACATTCGTTCCCTCGGAAGAGCGAGAATAACTTGATTCGCGCATAATGCTTGATCCTAAGGAGGAAATAGAGGGAGGTGTTCGAACTGCTCGGTGCACCACCGGTACCGATACTGTAAAGTTAGCGATCTTTGTCACAATTACCTCCTTGTCCCTGTTTCGTCGATTTTTGTATTTTTTGAATATGATGACTACGGTGACGATTAGGAGGTTTCGGCTGGCCGCTCTATATTTTCGCCCCGCCAAAGCGACAAGTTTTCTTGCTTAAGAAACCCCCTCCTCCCTTTTGCGATGGTGAAAGATTGTGGTTATGCCGAAACCTACCTTGGGTCTCATGCGTACATATATCGACGGAAACCGAATCTGACAAATTTCGGTGCAGATCCTTGCGGATTGCATTGTCGAGCCAGAAAGAAAAAGATATGATTTCTTTAATTTACAAATGTTGGTACATTCGGCTTAAGCTTTATTTCGGTTGCTATGGGTTCGCTCTTGGAGCTCAACAATATCTTGCGACGACCGAAAAGAGCGCCCTTTTCACATTCGCGATCTTGGCGCCTTTGCTTTCGGGATTCCCGGCGACCTTTCCGATTGTCGAGAGCATCGGGCGATCTTGCGATCCACGGTAGATAAGGCTAGCCACAACCTTTCCGCTTTTGGCTTTTCGGTTGAAGGTGATGGGCCGGTGTTGCATCGGCGGACCGTGCGAGACATCCACACACGAGTTGGAATCGCGCAGTCGGGTTTTCACGGGGAAAACCGAAGCTTTGATTTTAGTTGCGCTAACGTTGCTTTTCGGCTTTTCGCTGAAAGTCCGAGGAGTCTCCGTGAGCTTGTCTTTGTCGGCGCCCGTGATCGGCTATAGTGCTTTTGGTTGCGATTTTAAGCACGATCCGCCTCGGCATTGGCACTTTGCAATTTTGTGCTTTCGGGCCGCACCCTTGAGCGGGTGCCTAAGTGTAGTTTAGACCAAAAGCCCGGCCTTGGGTCTCCGGCTAGTAGAACGTCCCCGACTAGGGGATTTTCTTAGCCATAGCCAAAGGACGCTGGTTGACCACAAATGTAGTGCGAAGCTATGCTAGATTGGGCGTGATTCGGCATTTCTATTAGCCGAAAGCACTAAGCAACTTCCTAGCGCCCTCAATCCCAACAGACCCAAGAAGCCCTACTAGACCGAAGTCTTTTGCTAGATCCTATTCTTTGAGGCTAGCTAAAATTTTTTTCTCCCTATATCGCCTTATTTTGGAGTGCAGGGTCTCCCCTAGGCCTTATTTTATAGCGGCTGCGATGTCTTGTGCTGTACTACATTTGGTGACAGTCATTGATGGTCTTGATTAACACCTTGCGCATGGCACCCAATGCCGCATTGATTGGGTGATACAGTTTGATTTAGAGTGGTTGAGTTTTGTACTCTCCCTTTAATTTAGGTGTCCTTTCTCGGGCCCGATTCGGGCTTTAATACGCCTTTTTTTTTTTTGGGTGATTCGGTGTGCTTTAGACCGAAAGGTGTTTTTCCACCTAGGCTTTTTTGCCTTTGCGCTGAGTATGAAACCTTTTTGTCGTGCTCGGCGTTCTAAAGTTTGCTCACTTTAGGAATTGAATCAAGGGACGCCATTTTTGGTTTCTCCTTGACTTTCGTACCATCTACGGCCTTTTATTTTTTGGCTTTGTGGCGTTGTTTGCTGATCTCTTGACATACTCTTATCGGATACAACCCTTGCCGAATATACGAGGGGGTGTGACTTAGTCGCACCTTGTTTTTGGCTTGATTTTCTTTGACTCTTAGCCTATTTCGGGAAAATGCCTTCATACGGGATAATAACCGAATGTCTTACACAAGGTTGCCTCGTTAAAACCTCACACCCCGGAAGGGCTTCCCGGTGAGGGAAAAGAGCGCAAACAAACCATTGCGAAGTTTTAACTTTAAGCGTTACAAACCCGATTCAAAGGAAAAAAGGAAAATTACAACTCCCATTTTGGGGAGCATGCATTTAAGCGTAGAACCTGCGGAGGTTATCCGCATTCCATGTGTGAGTCATTTCTCCTCCATCTTCGCTTCTTAGCGAAATACTCCGGCTTCACAACACTTGACGATGAAAGGGCCGTACCACCACCGGGATTCGCAATTTCCCTTGTAATACGCATGCGAATTAGCACCAAATCCCCCATAAATGTTTTTCGCAAGACCTTCTTGTCCCGCCAACTTTTTGTCTCTAATGATACTTGTCAAGATTTTTCGGCTGTGTAGCTTCTGAACTTCGGATGTGTCGGTGTCCACGTATCTTTGGATTTCGGTTACATCGATATCTCTGCATGCGAAAGGACTCGAGCCTCGGTTCTTACGGAATTCTTGCCTCTTCTCCATAAAGCGGCCAAAATGGAGTGAAAACGATCGCTCGAGACACGGAGATGTTGTGACCCCAGGACAACAACGGTCATTTCAGTGGCCAATTTCCCTTTTTGCATTCCACAAGGACTTGAGGCAGTAGAGAAAATTAGCGATGGCTTTTCAACCCGCACCATTGCTCCGAGGGTGGTAAAATGATGCGAAAAGTAAGCTTGATGGACAGCTCTTCATAGAAAGCTCAATTCGGTTGAGTCGAATTGCTTGCCATTGTCCACGGTGATGTAAGATGGGGCCTTGAAAGCGACATACTATCTGCTGCCATACGGCCCGACCGGGGTAGCGGAAGTGATCCTTGCAAGTGGTCTCGCCTCAATCCACTTAGTGAAGTATTCCAACGCTCTGCGCTGCGAACCTTACGTTGCCTAGGAAGGCGTTGGCAAGGGTCGACAATATCCACCCTCCATCGCTGCAGAGGCCAAGTTGGCACTATCGACTTTGTCAAATTCGGCGGGGGGCGTTTGCTTTAGCAAACATTTGGCAGCTTTCACATGTCTTGACCAATTTGTTTTGCATCTTCAAGCTGGCGAAGGCCGGTAGAAACCTTGCCTCATTGCTCAGTGCGCAATTTCATGGGGACCCCTATGTGCTCCACACATACCTCCATGGATTTCGCCAGCGGCTTCCTTCCTTCCTCGGTCCGATGCATTTCGGTTTGATTGCTACGATTACGTCCTTGTATAACTCCCCACGATGATTGAGTAATGCTTTGTTCTTGATGCCATTCTTTCTTTGCTCATGCTTACTTTCGGCTTCATAAGTGCACTGTCAAAGCGAATATTGGGCTTCTCAATCATGGCTCGCTATGACATGGATTGCTCTTGGTGATTCTTCCTCTTCTCGAATTGCTTTGACCAAAAGGATTTGGAAAAACACATCCGGCGGCGTTGGGATCCCTAATGCCGCTGCCTTGGCCGATTAAATACGCTTCTCGATTGTCATTCCACGGGATAAACTTGATAGAAAAACCCGAAATGTTTCTTCATACCTCTTACAACTTGCAAGTATTTCACTAGAACCGGTTCTCTTGCCGTGTATTCTTTTTCGCAATGGCCGCTTACCACACGGGAATCGGTGTGAATGATGCATCTCTTGACCCCATATCTCTTAGCTTTTTCGTAGTGCCCGGCGAGAACCGCCTCATATTAATTTGTATTGTTTGTGCTTGGGAGCTGTAGCCTAGGCGCATACCTAATGGGGTCCCTGCACGAGGTGTTAATATGGGCTGAGATCCCTGCCCCTTTGTCGCACTAGGCTGTCTGTCACGTGGTCGGATGGGTTCATCAAAGGCGACCGAATTGCCTTGGTGCGAGGGGGTCCAATCGGCTATGAAGTACGCTATTGCACGAGACTTGATAGCTGATCTGTGCTCAAAGTTGATGGCGAATTCATTCAATTTCCACGCCCATTTACCCACTCTTCCGATTGCCATTTGTTTTTCGAATAATGCCTCAAGATTTGAGGCGATATTACCGGATCTTGTGGGCTGAAAATAATGTTTCAACTTTTGGCTCGCCATCGGCGGACGTGTATGCTATCTTCTCTAGCTGAATAGTTCAAGTTTCGCTGAAAGCGCTTTCGACACGTAATATATGGGGGGCGCTTTGCTTTGTTCTCATGCTCTTTTTCTTCTACGATTACTGCACTTATCGCAACCGGGGGACACCGCCCGGATACAACAATAAGGTCACTTTCGGTGAGGGCTTGGACATGGTCGTGAGGTTGGTGAGGTACTTCTTTAGATCCTCAAAAGCCTTTTTCTTTTGCTTTCAGGTCCCCACTCGAAATCGGCACTATCTTTCGGTACTTTAAAGAAAGGTAACCCTTTTTCTACCGACCTTGAAATGAACTGCTGAGTGCCATGGCGCCACATCAACCTTTGAACTTTCTTTCGGCTATCCGGGGGCTTCATGTCCACGATAGCCGCAATTTGTCGGATTTGCCTCAATGCCCCTTAGCGACACTAAGCAACCTAACATCTTGCCTTTTGTGATGCCGAAGATACATTTCTCACGGATTTAGCTTGAGGCCACTTTGCCTTAGGTTCGCAAAAAGTTTCCTTTAGGTCGGCTATATGCAATTCTTTTGTGTCACTAATCACCACTATGTCATCCACATAAGTCACTAGATTTTCTTTTTTCTTACGCTCTCTAAACACTTCGTCGGGACATTACGGAGAAAGTTGGGCCTGCGTTGCGCAAGCCCTCAGGCATCCGTCTAAAACAATACGTTCCACTAGGTGTGATGAAGCTGTTTTTTTTCTTCATCTTCGGGTTCATGTGTATCGGTGATGGCCAGGAGAAACAATCAAGAAGACTCATTCTTTAAGCTACTGCTGCTATGTCTATTAGGGTGTCAATTCTTGGAAGAGGATATGGATCCTTGGGGCAAGCTTTATTGAGATCCGTGAAATCGACACACATTCTCCACTTTTTGATTTCGAGGTCGGATAACTTTTTACGCACCATCACCACGTTGGCCAACCACTCGGTGCTGAACGCGGCCTAATAACGCATCGCATCCGAAAGCCTTTGTACTTCCTAGCTGCGCCTGGCGCTTCTTTCCTCGACAACTTTCTCGGTTTACGCTTCTTCGGTCTTATGGATTTCTCAACGTTGAGATTATGTTGAGCGATTTCGGCTCACACCTTTCAGGTCTTGCCGGACCATGCAAATACATCCCCTGTTTTTCGTTCGAGAAAAGAAACGAGGTCGGTGCTTTCGTCAAGATCAAGTTCGGCTCCGGCGATAACTTCCCTATCGTGGCGCGAGCTGGACAACGAGGTCTTCTTCGTTCGCCGGTACGTGTCAACTTTCGGTTCTTTGACCCTTTCGGTTTCGGGTTCGGTTCTGCTTCTTCATCCTCCTCCCCCTTTTTGGTAAGAGTCACTTCATTGATCATGCTATAACTTTGGGATTGGTTTTGCGTCTATCTTGCGTGCCGCTTCACGATCACCCGGACCGTGATCACGTCGAAAGGCGAAGGCATCTTCATGCACAAATAACTTTGTTTGATGATGGCATCAAACTTGCTTATCACCCTCTACCGAATATGGCTGTGTAGGGATAGTCTATATTGACCACATCAAAGGTGATTATTTGGGTTGAGAGCAATCCCACCTCACCGAAAGTCACCGCAATATCTTTCTTTCCGATGGCGTCTATCCTTTTTCCGCGAAACCGAATAGGGCATTCCTGCTGGTTGAAGAGTTCTTCGATCCGTACCCATGCTCTCGAATGCCTTGATGAACAAGATGTTCGCGAACTTCCATTGTCAACGAGGATATTGTGTAGAGTGAACTCGCCACATTCGCCGTTCGCGACGAATGCGTGCGTGTGGGGGTAGTCCCTTACCCGAAAGTCGCTCTCATCAAAAGTAATCGGCACCATGGCGAGGCTGGTCTCTTGAGTGGTAACCTTGGAGTTCTTGTGTGAACTCTCCTCACATAATCCCTTCTAGCCCTCTTGCTTTCATGCTCAAGGTTGGATCCACCCGTGATTGCGTAGATGTGGCCATTGGTTGGTAAAACCGAATTCACGGTTCGATTGTCTTATTTCTTTCGGGCTTAATTTGCACATTAGGCTGTTGTTGTTGCTCGGGTTTCTTTGGTGATGACACGCAAGCGAGTGAGCTACAGCGTGGAGGCTGTGGCAAAGAGTAATGCCGGGGTAATTCCGGGAATTACGGTGATGGTGAGATGGTTGTGGAAATTCTTTGCTTTTGGGTGCGAGGGAGAGCAAGCTCGACTTGGGTGATAACCAAAATATGGTCGGTTGAGCCCCCCGGAGTTCTCTCGAATTGTAGAACACGTGCCGGAGTTTGACGTGCAGGGGCTTTCGTCTTTCGACTTACGCTCCTTTGCCAACTGCCCATACTTGCATTCTACGCTAAAGTGACCGGCATCTTCTCTGCAAATGAAGCAATAAGGGACTTTCGGACCTCGCGGCCCCTTCCTCGTCCCTCGCCCCCGGCACCTCGACATCCTCTACTCGGCTGGGGTGGCCTAGGGCCACGATGGTCATTCACATTCGGTTCTCGGGTTATTTCGGTTGGCGGGCGATTCCTCACTGGCGTTGTTAACGAGGCGGAAAGTCTTTCCATCTCGTTGATGGCCCCCCGCCATCACATTAGGTGATTGATGTTTTTCGTCCTTCCTAGCTGCCTTTCTTCTCTTCAGGCCCTCTTGATTTGGCGAACTTTTGATTTGCTCATACTGACTCTTTAATTGACATAGGTTCTTCCCGTCGGCGTGGATGCACAACCGACCGATAGCCATTCAGCCGACCCGCGGCTGCGATGACCACATCGTCGACACATTGAGTTTGGGCTCGGCTGGACTATCTTTCCAAGTATTGGGTGAGTGACAACCCTTCCTCTGCTTTAACTTGAGGAAATCCCTCGTGCCCTTCTTCGTGGTTTTGAAACCCTCAAAGGTGAGCGGCGGCTGCTCCTTGAGTTGCCTCTAGCTTTTGGTGATAGCGGACGGATGCCCACATACCACTCAAGTGCTATATCCCTCTTTGTCATGATGAGGGACTTCGCTAGCGTCACCGAATCTCCTCCCGGCCGAATGCACTGCGGCCTCATAGGCGGGCTATGAACTTTCTCGGTCGATTTCCCATTGAGCGAAGGTAGCACGGGCTTATACCCCACCGGCCATGGGTGTCACCGCAGTTCTACGCGAAAGCGGGCGATGTGATATCAAGACCCTCATGGCCCTCTCTAGCATGGGGGGTGCGGGGCCGATTCGGCTTCGGCTCTTTCTTCTGCGATTCTTTGCCCGATCTTCCATCACGGTTGATCTTACGGATCGGTCGTCTTTTTCGATTCGGCTAGCCTGAGCTGCTCTCGAGCGAATTCTCCCTACGTCTACGATTATCTCCTGCTACAACAATGTGTCCCGCCGTGCTCTTAACTCTCTCAACTCGGCTGTTTATCATTCAATTCTTTGTGTGATCGCATCAGCGTTACGCTTGATCATCGTTGATTCGTTCCTGGTCCCCGGACTGACCCCCCCCCCCCCTAGAAACTCTTCTTCTTGAAGTGTAGGGACCTGCCAGCGGATACCCCGGCCCATTCTCGCGCCGGGCGGTAGCGGCATCTCTGTCGCATCTTGGTCGGCCAGGGCGTGCCGGTTTCGGTAGGTGGATCCTGCTGGGCATGTTCGGCTGCTTTGCCGCTTGGCTCTCGGTCTACCTTTCGCCATGGGTTGCCTGCACAACCCACGGTGGCGCCAATGTTGGAGTAGCCCTAAAGCGTGCCACCCCACGGGAGGCGAGCGAAACACGCAGGCAGAGGGCGAAACACACACGGTAGAAAGCAAAACTAGAGCTCTTTCTCATTAATTTCATCCGTGTCTTACAATGCCCCCTCGGGGGCTTATTTATAGTAGTCCGTAGACTTTTACATGACCTCAATGCCCCTCTACTCTCACGACTCCTCGGAATATTCTCCCCAACGCCGAGGGGCTTTTGGTCCTTTCGGGCACCTGTGATCCCAACAACTCTTCACGGGGCCCCTTGCGCGGACTCTAAGCCACCCCAAAAACTATTAGAACAACCGAAAGACTTGACCGAAAAGCCAAAGGTTTCGGCGCCACCATCAAAGGCCAAGGGCTTTCGGCAGAAGGGGACCAAAACCCCCTACCTTTCGCAACGCTACCGAAAGCCAAGGGTTTCGACAAGCGAACGCAGACCCCAATGCCCATCCCCTTGCACACGCGGCCATCGATCACGTGAAACCGATTTCTCCGGCATTCGGGCGGTCTTTGACCGAAGGCGCACCTTTCGGCTCGAAAACCGTCTACCATGCGGCGTCTTCGACTCTCTTCCCAGCTAGACGAAAGCTAGCCCATTCGGCCTATCCAGCGGACCCGAATGTGCCGACTTTCGGTCCTGCCGCTCCTTCCGTCCAACCGATTTCTCCCCTCATCTTGCACGCGAAAGTCCAAGGATTCGGCTCCGCTACCGGGTTTACTCGAAGCCAAATAAGGGGGTGCCTAGGGTTCGGCTTCCCCAACAAGCACGGTGCTTCTTTGGTGCGAGCCAGGTTGCAATGGGAAAGGAACCAATCAGGCCCTAAAAAATCATAAAAACATATATTCTAAATTTCATCCAAATACTACAGGTGTGGTCGTAGAAAGACTGTCCGGGGAGACCTAGGATTGATCTAGGGTTGGCAAGATCACCTAGGTCGCCCAAAAACTGGTCAAGAGATGTGTAGAACATTGAGTAATCGATGTTGGAAAAGCTAGGGTTTGTATTTTTTTTAAAAAAAAGTAGATTAAATTTGTTTTTTTTATTGTATTGTGCACCTCAATCTTACATATGTGTCTCTCGTATAAAAGAGGAAGATAGATCTTATCCCACTAGGAAACAAACCCACATTAAAATCAACAAGTTCTCTAGTTTTTCGATTGGGACCCGGCCAACCCGGCTTCAAATTAAACCTGTCAAGCGAGTTTGATGTTTTTAATTAGGCGGGCAACAACAAAACCGGCGAAGCCAGCCTTCTCATTAACCTGGCCTAGCCGGTTTTGCTGCTTTGTCCCAATACAATTATCAAAACATCAAATGGCTGTACATATATTCAAAAATAGGACAACCCTTGCACTGTAACGCCCAACAAGTGAGTTTGTTAATTAAATATAGATATTTGGTAGAATCAGCAACAGGGCCGAATTATTTACAATCCTGTTGGTTGTTGACTTCATTCATTTGAGAATCTCAACCGGTGGCCATCCATGCTAACTATATATAGTAGTAGTTTTAATTATATATTTATATGACGAAGTGGTTGTTTCCTGTATAATGTGTGATAGAGATGGATGGATCAGTGACTGTATGATTCAAGTGACATTTATTGATCATGTATCAAAAATATACATGTTATGTAGGCCCAATCTGCAAGTTGCCTTTATAAAAGCTAGTACACCAGTAGCATGCCCATTGGATCTCTACAATGCAAGTTGAAAGATTATTATTAAACAAAATGTGATGTATCGGTCTGCATTGCATTGCATGCAACACGATTCTGGCGTGTGTAGTGAGTGGAGTTGGGGATCCATATGCACCCATCCATGCTCTGATATACATTCCTTTTATCTAGCATTTAAGTGCTGATTAAAGCGGAGGAAATACAGGGAAATATGGTTATGCATATGCTTGTTCTTTCCAAACCACAAGGACTTTTGGAAAAATAGATCGATGGGGAAAAGGGCAGGTGACTCATATTATAGCTTGCCTTCCCCAGGTTTAAAGTCACTCCATTTGGGGCTAAACCTGGCAAAATGGGTAATGGTCAACTAAAGCAAAGGATAATATGTCGAATCTAGATAGCACAAATAAATTTTTGTTCATTTCCAAACAACCTTTGATGAAGAAAACCCACTTGTTCACTATCGCGAGCACCCCAATGTCTCAAGACAAGCACTAAGCTTGAATACAATAGATACTTGAAGAATGTCACTGATCAATAGCTACTGAACTAGAAACAGTCTGCCTAATATTTATATTGCAATCATCTTCATCTTCCCCTGAAAATACATATACTCTGCATTTTCAATCCAACATGTAGTAGTTGTACCATTAATCATGCATGACATTGCTATGAGCAGCTAATGAGCCCTGTCAAGCATTTCATCCTAGTCCCAACGACAATTTCCTGAAGAGTTCACTGGTTTCTTATCCATCTGTTGACCAGCATGATTGGTAAAGAGCTTCGTTCGATCCCAAGGACAGGGCGCCGCTCCGCTCATTTTATAGCCGGCCTTCACCAGCTACGATCCCTTGTTTAAAGTCACTGCTGCTCTGTTCTTCCCCGTTGCTCTGCACACTTCCCAGAAGACGCCACTGATCCCTGCCTGCACACCTTGTACCGTTCTATTGCCGCCGCTACCTAGATGTGGAATAATCAGCAGCAGCCATGTTTGTTACATTAAGCTGAAAGCGACGTTCAATTCCTCCTTTGCGGCTCAACGCAAGTTTTTTTTTTGAAAGGGTAGTTAAGCTGAAAATCGTCATACAAGTATGAAAGCAGCTACCTAATCGATCTCCTGGAGCTGAAAAGGCGCACGGAACTATGATATGTGAAAGGATTCAGTTACAAGCTCAGCATGCCTACAAAATAAAATTATATTTAGTGACATATACAAGTATTCCTGCTGGATGGACGTCTTTGTTGAAACAAATTACATATCACTTCATCAACGCAAATATTTGTTAGTGCGTATACTGACGATGCAAGTTGAAAGAGTATTAAACAAGGAGGGAGGAAGCAATGCAGGATCCATGGGAGTGAGCATGATCGTTGAGAGTCGTTTGAACAGACTTTGTTGTCGATACACTCACATTTGCATGGGGGTAGTACGTGTCGGTGGTACGGCCTATGGACCGGATCCCAGCTTGCATCTCTCGTTGTTCCACCCAGAGTTGATGCAACCCAAGGCCGGCGAACCGAATGCATCACATGAGCCTGCCGATACATACATACAGTACTACACATACGAATCCAAAGTACAGTGCTATTGGTTAGTGGAATAGGACAGGACAGGGCGCCGCGCCGCTCATACCAATGCCTGCGGCCTGTGGGAAACCCTGCTCTGCGCCTGGCACACATCTTCGATGAATCCACCGGCGTCTTCGATGAATCCACCGGAGGGGGGCGGGCCTCCTTTCCGTTGCCAGAATCCCAGACGCCACATGCGGCAACTGATCCCTCCCTGCCACCTTGTGCTGTTCCGTAGCCGATACCTATATCAGGAACCCAACCAAACCAGGCATTGTAGCCTTGTTACTATTCCTAGAGTCCCCTAGTCTCCTACAGTATACTATGAAATTATTAATCCTCAACTGCAAAAAGAGAGAAACACATACACTAACTACATTGTGCTTCTCTTAAATGGAGACTTGCGTCAATTAACTATTGGCCGAGGCTCGGTCCCTAAACTTTCATAAACGTCCAATCGACTCGCACATCAATCTCGTCATCCCATAGTACTCCCTCCGTGATGGTATTAGAAGTCGTTTTGTACAAGGTTTGGGTCAAACATCGGGAATATAAATCATCAATAATTTTTAAGTTGTTGAGTTTGTAAATGTAAAAATTATATGAGTAGATTTGTCTTAAAAAATACTTTGATAAAAGTATACATATATCACATCTTCATAAATATTTTTATAATAATAAGAGGTCAAAGTTGTGTTTTGGAGACCATGTGTCGCTGTCCTAAACGACTTCTAATACCATCCCGGAGGGAGTACATGCGGTGAAATGTCATTGCTGCCTGCTCACTCCATCCTTTAGCAGCCAAGGAGGCTCACAGTCCACCGTTTCCTCCCTCAAGGCCATATAAAAAAAAACCATGAGCAGCGGACATGTTAAACCCCTTTTTTGCATCCATTCCACATGACCTCAAACATTGGTTACACAATGAACCATAGGCCACAAGCAATATACAATGCTAAAACAAATTAAGATTACAATGCTCATGATCTCCATGAGCAAGAAGAAGCAAGGAGGGGAAAAAATAGAAAAAGGTGATTACCAACTAGGGTCCACACCAACATGACTCAACCAAACCTAGATATAGGGTTATCTCATCCTTGAAAATTGAAGTGGACATAACCCATCTCTCTTTGTGTTTGAAGCAAACAAACCTAGAAGCAATACTAGTATACTCAGTTCGTCCCAAAAGGAATCTACTTTCTAATAACGAGAAATAATCTCAAAAATTCGATCAAAAATATATAAAAAGAAGATATATTTATAGTATCCAACTTGGTAGTAAAGATATTTAAATATATAGATGCTTATGCTTTTATTTAAGACCGGAATTTGTCTCGTTCCTTTAAAAACCCGCACGAGATATGTGTATTTTTCTTTTCAAAAGTGTGGGATCACTGAATGGAGAGCTGTAGACAAGCGCATCTGAGGATATAAGAGGATATAGAAATGTAAGGAGAGACTTGTGAGTTGCGTGGGTGCGTGTGCCGCCTTTGCACTTGCCGCTGACTCTGGCTAGCTCTCTGACCCCATCCCCGGTGTGACCCATGCGGACGGCGGACGCGGTGAAAAAGAGTGCGAATCCCAAGGAGGACGGACACAGGCGCTGAGGCTGGCATCGCTTCCTTTCACAGCAGCATCCCCAACACACGCTCGTCGTCATGGCTGACAACCTTCCGTCGGCTGCACCAAACACGTGACATTCCAATCCCGATTATAATTTTGAAACAGCAAGGTCAAACACTAGTGTGTGTGTGTGTGTGCAGGCGAGCCCACAGAGTCAAAGTCAAACCACCAGCCAGTGAGTGCAGCAAGCTTGCTTGTTTGTTGATTACAAATCCCTTTTTCTGAATTTGACCACAAGTTCACCGCAGGCACACGCAAAAGCCACCAGCCCACCTCCACTAGTGTAATGTCCTCCGTGTGTTTCCAAATGGTTCCTTGCCAGTTTCAAATCCTACTGATTATCCTACTAGTATATCAATCCACGTGTCAGAACAAAACAAACAACCTTTGCATGGTTTTCTCTTGTGTTGCTTTGACTTTGAGCTTCACGCACTTGAAACTTACATGACCACAATCATTGTTTCCATTTCAGATCTTCTGAGTTCCACACACGCACCCTTTGATTACCAACTCGCTGATTGTCGACGACGTGGGAGACGGGTCGACGACGCCGACGCGTGTGTAATTTGATCCCATTTCGTTCTCCCTTCTCATGTCTAGTTTCTTTGGACGGTCCAAAATCGGCCATTGATGTTCCTCGTTTCTACAATTTGAACAGGCTATGTTAACACTTGACAACGACTTCTAGTGCGCTAACATATTTAATAATGAGAACATGGAAAACTTCTTCGTCGTTTTTTTTCTTCCAAACTAAATATATCTAAAGAAGAAGGAATCATACGTACCACAGTGTGATAGCCTTTCCGTTATCAATGAGCTTAGGACTATACAGAGCATACCCAACAAGTGGAGCATTAAGCATGCGTAGTTAAACATAAAAACTAATTGCGGTTTGGTAGGAAAGTGCGAGGCGAGGCCTAGTTAGTATAGGACAATAATTACCAAATACAAACGAAAAAAGAGCTACGATAGCCGAACCCAACATATTTCACCAACTAAACACCCCTAACTTCCGCTATAGTTGTTGCGATCCAAAACTGGTGTTTTTTTTTTTTTTTTTTTTTTTTTGCAAAAATGGCACTCCCCCAACCCGAAAAAAAGAACGCAACTATATGATTCGTGTCGGACGAATTTGATGAAGTTTGACCAAGTTTATCTTGATTAACATTTATGTCTCAAATAATATTTATTGCAAAAATATATTTCATCATTAATGTATTGATATAATTCGAATTAGGAAGCAAGGAGCAATGGTTGGTTTGTAGGGCTGATAAGTCAGATGACGTTGTTCTATTGTAAGAGAAGAATGTTGTACGATGGATCGATGGTAAGTTAAGTTGAAGCAAAGAGGGCTGATAAGCTAGTGTAAGAAGCAATGTGATTCCGTATTGCTCCTTCCTTCCTCGCGTTATTATACTCTCTTTTTTCAACTACTCCTAATTAGTACGTTCAGTCTAAAGTTGGGCAGGTTGAGTTCCACTAAGGAATGCTCGAGTTCACTTTTGGGGGCTTTTGTGACGACACAAGTCGCTTGGACTGGACGCTGGACGGTCATCTATCTGGGTGGCGTGGCGCTGCACAGTTTCTGCTGCAGGCCGCCGCTGCGACTGCGTGCAGCGTGCCTAACCAATCATTCACAGATTGATCAGCATACATGCATGTGGTGGACGGATCGACCCGTCCAACTCCCGCGAGTCCTTCCAAACGCCAACGTCAAACCAAGCTACCATGCACGTCGTAGCTAGTACTAGTCATCACAACACAGCGATTATATAATATATATATATAAATAACATGAAGAGGAGAGGGAAAGATGATACATGCATGCATGGATGGCCGAGTAGCTCACAAGCCGATCGCATAGAACATGGTTGATGGATACTCCTAGACAAGTAGATGATGGATCACTGATTCGTTGGTTCGTCTGCAACTACAACTGCTGCTCCGATCCGCCGTCCGGCCGGGGGCCATGCATGCATTTTCATTGCAACGCCGGCCGGGCCGGGTCCCAGATCAGAATCAGATTAGGGGCCAGGAGAAGGGGCTACGAATCCCGAATTCAAAGCCATCAAGCCGATCCATGTCCATCACCATGTGCATGGCTTATTCATCAGATCCAAACACATCATTGCATTGCACCCGCCGTTGGCACCAAATTGTTAGTGGTAGATCAATTTCTCATTATAATAAATAAGCTGGCGTCAAGGAGGATATAAAAAGGACAGCCAAATATATAGCATTGGTTTCCAAATTCAGAAAGTTTATTTGGAACTTACTTTTCTTTATTCCATACAGTACGTCCAAAATTGGAAGAATAAAACGGCCGGGGATTCCGTTAGTGTATCTATACTAATCGATTAGCAAGTTATTCCATTTCTTCTTTCGTAAAAGAAAGACCTCTTTGTGAGGTTTTCTGTTCATTTTTTGTATTCTAATGCATTGTGTTGTGTCTCTCTCTCTCGCGTTACGGAAGTAAGAATATACACATACATGTAAGTCTTTTATTTAACAACATGTGAATCTTAGTTTTTAGCATTAAAGTGTGATAGGCGTGCTTGGTTGCTTTGGTAGGCACACTGTCTATCCTTGCAGAGCATATGAACGGTGGAAGCCATACATTTCGAAATGCAAAGGTTTTTTCTCTTTCTATTGTGGGCTGGAGAGCCTTTTCATACGCTATTTTTTTTTTTTCCAAAAAAAGCGAGTTGAGTTCGTACTTTATTAAGAGAAAACAGATAGCTCAAAGATACACGACCTGTCCCCGTTCCATAGCGAGATACGGGAGCGGACACAAGTAAAACACTAACACAAGGCGTCGGTTCGACGGTGGCATAAAAGGTGTAAACTAAGAAAGAACAGAGGCGGTGCTATCTGTAGCTTGGCGCGATTGCTCAAAAGAGGCGAGGAGGCTGCGAGCAGCGGCAACAGCCCGCTGAACACCCCCAGCAACCCAATCGTTGCCCTCGCTGTGGATGACGTCAAATAGTTGCGGCGACGCCCCGGACACGTTGCTGATTCCGCTCCTTCCAAATCTGCCAAGCGACGAGGAGCACGAATGAGTCGAAAGCCCTCCCGAGCTGCTCCGTTGTGAGGGCGCGCACACTCAGCCACCGGTCGGCGGGGAGGACTCCGGTGTCGGGTAGAAGTGCGCTAAGCCCACACGAGAGAGCATAAGGTGCCACACCTACCGTGTAGACGCATGGAGTGAGAAGGTGGTCGATGGATTCAAACTTGCTGCGAGCAAAGGGGCGCAAACCGCGGAAGTCTGCAGCCCATGGAGCCCCCATTGTTCGGTCGTCCAAGGCCGGACGTGCAAGTTTTATACATTATTGAGGACTAAGAGAGCCAATTTTGCTTCTCTAGTTTAGCAATGATCTGCTAGCCTAGCAAGGTTCACAAAGTAGGGCAAACCTAGGAATCAAACACCCTTTTTATCTACTCACTACTCCAGAAAAGAGAAATACTGCCGGCTCCAAAAGGTATATCACTTCCGGATTTGCAAACAAATTAGCTAAGTACCATGAGCTCAAGGAGAAAACACTCCTAGCTAGGCAGTAGCGGCAGCTGGTGGGCAGGCACACACGCTGTTGGTTGATGCGAGCTGATCGAGCAGGCCACGGGCGCTGGCAAGTCACCTCACCATGGATGCGGATGATGGCTCCGGCCACATGGACCAACGTCGCATAAAGAAGCCCCGGCCGTAGGTCGACGTCGAGCACGACCTGATGACATGACGGCCACCACAGTATGGATTCTCACCGTCCCTCCCAACGAGCACGGCACCGGCGCCGCCGCAGGCTGAGCAGTTGCTCTGCTGGGAAAAAAAAAACGGGATGTTTATGACTAGAAGAATGGACTGTTACTTCCTACACTAGAGAAAATAATAAAAACGTCACCTCATTTATTTATTTACATCCGGATCAAACAAGTTCAGAATGGTTTTTTATCCCCCAGCTTCATCGTAATTAACATCATATATGTCACTTCTTTTCATCAACTCAGAGATTCTTTTATGATGCCACTGGTGGTGGTTGAGACTTGAGAGTTGACCTACACATAGATTATATACATGTTGTCACATCTCACCTCTCTACTTGTCACATGGCTACACAAAGATGGGCATCTGGTAAAAATGTACATTTGCGGTATGTTAAGTCATTCCTCCTAAAGAAACAGAGCACCTCATTGTTGGTTGTGCAATCCATTGCAAATTATATATAAGTTTTGGAGAAAACAAAATCTCATATCAATGTATTTATGTTCAAAGTGACTGTAAGGTGATACCTAAATCTTTAGCAAACATCAATATATATTGTATAAGAAATTAAAAGTCAAAATACATTGAGTAAGCTCCAGTTCATAGTCGATCATTAAACTAGAAAGTGTGTGTCATTCCGGTTCCCAAATTTTGGTCAACAATCTCTCTTCAATTCTCTCTCTAAGCAGGACTCATGCCTTTGATGTGGCATGTTGAGCAAGTCCATCTAAGCAAGACTCATGGGTTCCAGTGGCCACATGTACCATCCTCTCGTTCTCCCCAAGAGCTCTAATCAAAATATGCTTAATAAATTGACGAGCCGACCTAGTAGATCACACTAATTTGTGTTCATATCCACTCACAAAATTAGAGTAACTGCATATTCACGTACAACTCCTAGATAGATAGATGAGGGCCTGTTGTATGTAAAGCCTGAATGTGCATCTTTTCCGGTTCAGAATGTGACACGGTGTCTCTCTCTCTCGTGTTCCCTGCTCCTGCCACAGTAGTCTCTAGAAATATCATCGTCCTGCTGTCTGCATCCGTTGGTTTATCCTATCCGTATGCTAGTGGTTGCCAAATAGTAAAAGCTACTCCTAAAGTTTGTCGTTTTTTTTATTTTTAAATTTAATGTTTTGACCATCCGTCTTATTTAAAATATTTATATAAATAATAAAATAAATTAATTAATATTTAAGTATCTTTATTGATAAAATAAGCCATAACAAAATAAATTATATTTGTGCAAAAAATTTTAATAAGACGAAGATCGAAAAAGATGGATGGCGGAATTCAAGTATGACAAACTCACTGGTACGGAGGGAGTAGGTAAGGTGGCGATCGAATCTTGACGCTGCAACGCAATGCAGTTCTCGAAGTCCGCCCGCGATGATCGGTTTGGGTTACTACCAATAACAATAGAGCCCGGAGCGGAGAAGATATTGGGAGTCGCCATCAATTTGTTATTAATCAAATCAGGATTCCATCAGCTCAGCTTATTCAGAGCTGAGCTTACTTGGGACCCCCACCCCACCCGGGTAGGGTAGGTTGAGAGATACCCTCCGTCCCAAAATAAACGACGTTTTGGCGCGCCACAGTCCACAAGTTTGACTCGATTTGTAGAAAATACGTAGAAGATTTAAATCTCTAAATAAATTTGTTAAAAAAACTAGATAGAAAAAAAGATCTTTCCAATGATACTAATTATGTAATATAAATATTAATCCCATTTTAATATATAATTACCGGCAGATGTTTTTTAGGTCGAAAAAACGTCGTTTATTTTGGAACGGAGGGAGTACAGCAGCTAGCTGCTGCAGCACCACCCTCCCGTCCCGCCCCGCCATTAATAATTGCAGCAGCTGCTGCTTGAGGAGATAAATAATGGCAGGCAGACCGAGTCGTCGTCGTCGCACCAGTAGGAGTACTTCTTCTTCGCTGCTTGAGTAGTTGCACACACAGCACCAAACAGAGAGAGAGAGAGAGAGAGGAGCACCCTCCGACCCGGGTGATTGATTCCCTTGCCATGCCATTCCCATGTGATTGATGCTCTCTCCCTTTCATCCCCCTCCTCCCGCCGTCCTTCCTCCGTAGTATTATTAGCAGCAGCAGCATCAGTGCGTACTAGCAATTAAGAGGGAGAGCGAGCGAGATCAGCGCCACCAGTTGCATCTCGCCACCACCTTCCTCCCTCCCACTCCCCCCTTCTTGCTTCTTGGGGCCATATATCCAGCCTCTGACCGAGCGAGGCGAGGAGGAGAAGCAACAGCAGCAGGGATCGATGGGGACGGGGTGGCGAAGGGCGCTGTGCACGTCCGTCCAGCGGGACGACGACTGCCACGACGCCAAGAACAAGAAGCGCCGGCCGCAGCACGACGCGCCGACGCCGAGCCCACGCGCTGCGGCCGCCACCACCACCGGAGGATTCTTCTCCGCCGTCAAGAGCGCGGCCACCGGTGGCAGCAGCAGCAGCAACCCGTCGACGCCGACCCTCCGGTGCCGTACCAGGCCGCCGCTGCAGCAGCCGGCGGACACCGCCCCCGTCACGCCACCACCGTCCGCGCCGGCGCCCGCCGCAGCGGCGCGCAAGCACCGCGTGCCGCTCTTTCAGGCCCTGTCGGCGCCGGCCTCCCCAGATCCCCTTCCAGATTCGCGCTGCTCAAGGCGTCGCTGCTCCCGTCCAAGGTACTGGCATCTCTATTCACATTTCTTTTCACATTTTCACGTTTCTTTCAATCTTGCCGTCGTCCTCTTCGTTTGATCCAAGAACTGGACTGAACTGAACCGCAATGATGGGGATGGGGAAGAAGATGGATCCATTCGTCCTCGTCTCTTGTGATTTGGTTGACCAACCGACCCTTGCTGCTGCTGCTGCTGTTCAACGGCGCAAGCAAAGCCAAGGCAAGGCAGCCGGCCGACGAAGAAAACTGAATCGAATGCACTCTACTCTACTCCACTCCACCATGATAACTTAGTCTATCAGCAACGAGCTTGTCTTTTGCCCTGGACGCTCGTGATTGGTGATCCCCATCTCTCTCCTCTCTCTCTAGAAAGAAAGAAGAAACTAGTAGCAATGATTGCCACCACCCTCCCCTGTTTTGTCCTAATCCACCACCTTTCTTCCTCCTTGAGATTCTTCCTCTCCATCTTGTGATGATTGAGCAATTATTATTATATCATCGTCGTCGTCGTCACTCACAGCAGCTGCAGCTTTAGCAGCTTTTTTTTCAATCAGGCCACTCGTTTGTTTTTCTTTTTGTTTTTCTTTTTCTCCTTTCTCTGATTGCAATGCATTGCATTGCCATCTTCCTCCCTCGATAGACTGACTGCCATGGCTAGATCACCAAGCAAGCATTCACCAGAGATCCTTATTCTTTCATGGATTGGATTCTCATTCTGGATGCATCTCATGCATTGGAAGGAAAAGAAAACCCTACTGCTACAACACCCTTTTAGACCTCTGTAGCAGAAAATATTGTACAACACTTTTTACTAGTACGTACTATGAGCAGGTGCACAGCAGGATGCAAATCCCCTGCTTTTGGAGAAGGTGGAGCCTAGAGCACAAAAAGATGGATCCAATCAGATCAGATGGGGGAGAGGAGATTTTGATTTGAGTGATCCAAATGATCCTAGTGCTAGCACCCAAAAAGTTCCCTCATCCCAACGTTTCCTCTTTTAACTTTCTTTCTTTGGGAAGGCAAGAAATTTGTTGTTTTCTTCATCAAATGATTCATGCATTCTGTGTCTGCAGTCCCGGTGCGGCGTGTGCTCGCGCGGCGTCAAGAGCAAGAGCGGCGGCAGCTCGGCGGTGTTCACGGCCGAGTGCTCCCACGCCTTCCACTTCCCCTGCATCGCCGCCCACGCGCGCTCCGCCTCCGCCAACGGCGTCCTGTCCTGCCCCGTCTGCGCCTCGCCGTGGCGCCAGGCGCCCTTCCTCGCCTCCCTCCGCCTCCACTGCGACGGGCGCAAGACGCCGCCCTCCGCCTCCACCGGTGGTGGCGCCAAGCTCTACGACGACGACGAGCCGCTGCTGGCGCCCAAGGCCGCGGCCAACGGCGGCGGCTTCAACCCGATCCCGGAGGCCGACGAGGATAACGACGACGAGGAGCAGTCCGCCGCCGAGTTCAGGGGCTTCTTCCCGCGGCCCAGGACGACGTCGGGTCTCGCCGTCACCGTGGCGCCCGAGGCCGCGCTGGTGTCGTCGGGCCGCCGCCACGGCAAGTACGTGGTGGCCGTCAAGGTCAAGGCGCCCGGGCTGCGGTCCTCGTCGGCGGCCCCGCGGCGCGCGCCCATCGACCTGGTCACCGTGCTGGACGTCAGCCAGGGCATGATGGGCGAGAAGCTGCAGATGCTCAAGCGCGGGATGCGTCTCGTCGTCGCCTCGCTCGGCCCCGCGGACCGGCTCTCCATCGTCGCCTTCTCCGGCGCCGCCAAGCGCCTGCTGCCGCTGCGCCGGATGACCAGGACGGGGCAGCGGTCCGCGAGGCAGATCGTCGACCGCCTCGTCGTCTGCGCCGCCGCCGCGACTCCGACCCAGGGACAGCAAGAGCAGGGGCAGCAGAGCGTGTGTGTGGGCGACGCGCTGCGCAAGGCCACCAAGGTCCTCGAGGACCGGCGCGACCGCAACCCCGTCGCCACCGTCATGCTGCTCTCCGACACCCAGCAGCAGCAGCAGGCGCCGCCGCCGGAGAGGAAGCAGTTTGGGCGGCCAGCCGTGGCCCCAGCGACGCGCTTCACCCACGTGGAGATCCCCATCGACGCGCCGCCGCTCGTGTCACCCGAGTCGTTGGAGGAGCCTCCCGTGGAGCACGCGTTCGCCAAGTGCCTGGGCGGGCTGGTGAGCGTGGTGATGCAGGAGGTGCACCTGGAGCTGGCGTTCCCGACGGGGAGATCACGGCGGTGTACTCGTGCGGGCCCGGGCAGCAGGCCGTCGCGGTGTCCGGCGGCGGCGGCGCGGGGGGTGAGCGTGCGTCTGGGCGAGATGTACGCGGAGGAGGAGCGCGAGCTGCTGGTGGAGGTGCGCGCGCCGCTGGGCAGCCACCCGCACTCGCTGTCCGTGCGGTGCAGCTACCGCGACCCGGCGTCGCAGGAGACGGTCCGCGGCGCGGAGCAGCCGCTGCTGCTGCCGCCGCTCCACGGCGATCGGACGTCGCGGCGGCTGCACGACCTGTTCGTGGCGACGCGCGCCGTGGCGGAGTCAAGGCGGCTGGCGGAGCTGCAGGACCTGGCGACGGCGATCCACCTGCTGTCGTCGGCGCGGGCGCTGGTGCTGCAGTCGCCGCCGACGCAGCAGCAGCAGGAGCTGGTGGGCAGCCTGGACACGGAGCTGAGCGACATGCGGTGGCGGCGTTCCAACCAGTACCAGCAGCAGCAGCAGGAGCCAGTGACGCCGACGTCGTCGAGGAGCGGCAGGAGGAGGGGAGACGCTGCGGACACGACGACGCCCGTGGGGACCCCGCGCGGGTCGGCTGGCGAGCCACTGACGCCGACGTCAGCGTGGCGCGCCGCGGAGCAGCTGGCCAAGGTGGCCATCATGCGCAAGTCCATGAACCGGGTCAGCGACCTGCACGGCTTCGAGAACGCGCGCTTCTGAATCAAGCCGTCATGTCTGTCTGTAATATTTTGTTTTCGTTTTCGTTTTGGGTTTGTGAAATGAGACGATGAGAAGCAATCTCACAGGAGAAGAGGAAGAAGAAGAGAGCCCCTGGCCCTGCCAACGGTGGCTAGTAGAAGAAGCAGTCGGTCTGAGCTGCTGCTGTTCTTGTTAATTACCCTCTTATTATATATGGATTATCAATTATGATGACGATTACTCAACCCAAACAGGATGAATCCCTTCATCTTTCATTGTTGCTATACATATCTACTGTACAAGATAATTGGTGGCAGCTGCTTGCAGTGTCAATCAGTTCATGAGCAACAGGGGATTTCCTGCACTTGGCTGAACTCACTGCTGTGCTGGCTGCCTGATACAGTGATACCAATAAGCTGATGATTCATCACTTAGGGCATCCGCAGTGGCTGAGTCGGTTCAGTGAATAAAAAACAATATAGGAGGAGCCACGTACACCAGCTCTGAGTCGACTCGGTGATTCTCCGATCGTTCTCCAGTCGTGAGTCGACTCAGCGAATAAACAAATCTCACTCGCGCGAACCAAGTGAAGTTTCCTTCCCCGTTCGGCCGTTCATCCCTCCTCTCCTTTTTGCTTTCCCAATTGCTCTTCACGGACAGCCAACGGCGGCGCATCGATCCAGAATCTCGCCGACCACGCTTCAGCTCTTCACATCGCCTGTCCGGCGGCGCGCGAGGACCCGTCTGCGGCGACGCGTGAGGACCGGTCCGGCGGCACTCAGAAGCGCGCTGCAAGCGGTCAGATCCCACACCATGGACTTGTGAGGAGCTGCATCACGGCGGACGGCGGACCTGCGAGGAGCTGCATCACGGCGGACCTACGAGGAGATGCATCACGGCGGACCTGCGAGGAGCTGCTGCTGCGAGGGTTGAGGCTCCGCCCGATCGCTGGAGGACGCATCCGCTCGTTAGCGTGAGTTTCTCCATCGATCTGTTGGTTTTGCTACACAGGCATGGATTTGTTCAATTCGAGCATACGAGCTGCTGGACGATATACTATGAATCTTGGATTTTTTTTTGTTTGCTTTTTTTTCCAAAAATATTGATCGGATCTAAATGTTGGGCACAGGAAAAAAAACGGAAAACTGAAACTGGGACAATACCATCGTCGGTGGAACGGTTGGGTGGTTGGCCGGCCGTTGTTTCACTGTATACATGCATTTCTTTATTCCGCTTGAATCGGCTCAAGATTTCGAAGTCGATTCGACACACCATCGTATGAGTCGGTGGGTACCGGTGGCGTTGAGTCGACTCATTGGCTGCCATGTCAGCTCGTGAGTCGGTTTTACAATGCCACTGGAGAAGCCCTTAGTCTTGCTCGTCTTATTCATGATTCCGATTCCTAACAGTCAGAGCATGCAGCCAGCCGAGCCTTAGCTGATCTGAACCGGGGTCCGGGCAGATCAGCCATCTCCGTCATGCTTGCTCTGTTTGGTAACAGAAGAACAGCTGCTTCATCTCAATATCTCATCTAATCATAGAGGCAGTAACAGGGAAAGGTACGGTGATCAGCTTGGTTGGTGACTTGCATTGGTTCTCTTCACTCTCCCCTTCTCAGTCAGTCACTCTCCCCATCAAGATTCAAGATGCCGGCCTTATCAGATCCCGTTGGACTGCAATGCAGTGCGTCCCAAATGAGCAGTGCAAAACTAAGAACTCTGCTCCTCCGGTCGCTGTTACAGCACCAACACTTGATCACAAGAGAAAAAACATACTCCTAATCTCCTATACGTATAACTGTACAAGCAACTATACAGCACCAACTATACATCACAAGAGAGAGAAAAAAAAACGTACAACTGTTGAAGCAACTATGGTACATGATGTGGATATAGCATAGCATAGCATAGGGGATGTGTTTGTTTGTGCACATTGCAGAGGCAAAAGTCACCTATAATGCATACAAGGACACGATCCTCCTTTTCCGTTCCTTTTCCCTTTGCCTTTTCCTTTCTTTTCATCTCTTCATTCAACAGTGCATTCCTTTTGTGTTATTTCCCCTACGGGCTACGACTACAGTAGTATATATAATAATCAGAATCTCCAACAAGAGGAACAAAACAAGCACATGCACCAGATGTACATAATACCTGTTTCTATCTTTCTGCACATTATTATATTATTTATATACACAATCAACCAGGCACAAAAAGGGTCGGTCCTTCTCTGATGATGCAGAGGCTTGTGATCATTGCATTTGGATCGGTAGCTAGCATATGCATACATATGCTCTCGGACAGATCCAGTCAAAGCACACAAAAGCAAGTGCCTCCTCCTCTTCACATGACCCCTGAGACCATGCAAACGCAAAACTACTTTTGGACCTCAACAATAGTTCAGTTCAGTTTAGTATAATTTTAACCAAAAGAAAGGGGTAACTAATTTATATTTATAATCGAGACATATAAATGCCGGTGTTATATACGTTGTATGTGTATGGCTCGGCAAACTTGTATTTCTGTCAAACCAGAGATGTGTATCGATCCCTTCTCATTACAGGCGGCAGATGCTGCTGATTATGAAGCAATCTCTTCATTATGTTTGTTTTCGTTCAATTTTGCTCAGACTGCATCATAATAATCTAACAACTACTATTCGTACAAGAGGTTGCAGGCTGGGAGGTCATGGATGCCATTCAGATCCTCCAGTGACAGCTCCCTCTCAAGCTGCTGCTTTGTGGCCTCCAGTACCTCCTGCAATTGTTTCATCCGTTTTAATTTGCATCACAATCACGTACCCTAATCATAATTAATCAATTAACCAAAGATCGGCTTACTCTGAACTGCATATATGAGGCTCGCATTGCTAGCCACTGTGCATCCATCATCTCGAAAGCTATGCAGTAGAGCATGTCAAATGCATCCTCGTGTTCTGAAGATAGAAAAGATCCATCCATGTGGCAGAAAACACATTAAGCTCTTAATCAGGTACGCCATATGCGTGAGAAATTGCAAATCACTTGGTCCTGGATTTGATAAAAAAAATAACACCATCATCTGCTACCTACCTGTCAACACTTTGATGAAGTTAATCCCTGGCAAAGATTTCGGACGCACTGAAACACAAAAATGCAAAAGCAAAACAATTGAGTACAGTCAGCAACATTTTCCTTTCTTTCGGGTATCGCAAATCATCATCTGAATCAATAAGCAAAACCAGCACAGCTACTAGCTACCAGCAGTTATGAAACCAACAATCATTCATTCAGTTGTTGCTTTCAAGGAGATAGTACACATGGACAACCATACAAAATAAAATGAATAAATAAGCCTCTCTTTTCTGTTTGAAACCACATGATGATTCTGGTGAGAAGTGGCTTCTTCTGTATACTGGTATGGATGATCACGCAGGGCAATCATGGGTGGCACAACGCATATATGCAACGGGACGAGACGGTTGCGCATCGGTTAGCAGTTAGCACCAGCTGTGTCCATGTGCCTATTATAATGTTCATCATCGAACAGTCGTAATCAAATCCAAAGATTCCTCATCTTGAGAAAGGAAACAAAACCTAATACTATACTGCAATGTGGCTGCACAATGATGGGCCGTTTGACTCGTACGAACGCGATGCACATGGTGGGTTTAGTGTACGTACTCTGATTACTACTTTTAATAGTGCTTTGACCAAAACAAATCTGATGCGATGCGATGCAATGCAATGCACATAGTCTATACATGTAAATTCTTATTAATTCCAGCCAACTAGACAGTTTCACATGTAGAGATCAGATGCCATGCCTGGTCCCGAAGTAAAAAAAATACTAGCGGTCCTTATGGTGCTTGTGGAATGGTCCAATACCTATCTATAATGCATACCTGAGTTGAGCTCCAGCAGTTGAATCAGCATGTATGAGATGTTTACACCTGCCACCGCAAAGGGGTACTCCCATGTAGCTCGCTTTCCTTGCTGCTTCAGCATCAACCTCTTGAAAGAAGCCTGCTTAATTGTTGGATCATCCACCAGCAACCGTCAGTCATATGCATGACACGGTCGACACTTTGCTCACTTCGTAAGGAGGAGTTTATTCATTTTAAATAGAGGATCCAGGAACCAGATCCCCCAACCCCCTGGTTAATTATTAAATTAAAGAAAAAAGGCCTACCGGATATGTTCTTGCAAAAAATAGAAGGTTCTCAAGTGAAACAAATCCACAGCCCCTGAAATCAAAGTAAGATGATATTGTTAAGACTCTTCGTCTGTCAGGAAAACACAGGCATGTTTGTCAGAAGAAACCATTAGATGATTTTGGGCCTCTAAGAAGAAAGATAAAAGGAGCGTTTTAAGCTTTTTTCCCAGGAAATGTGAAAAGGAACAGTGTGAAACTTATTTTAGACAACTTAGAATAGGGCAGAGAGAGAGAGAGAGAGAGAGAGAGAGTAAATAGAAATCTTGAAGTAACCTGAAATCAGTCGCTGGGTTCATGCCCTGCCACCCCATATCTTTCCACTGCGCTGAAACTAGGCTAGTGAGCTCTTCATCAGGAAAGGAGATTTTCCAAAGATCCCTAAGCGATTCCTAAATCCAAAGCACACAATGTAATAAAATTCACAAGTCAACGTTGGCTCAAAGTCAATAAGGTATATATAGCAAGTGTTGCAGTGTTGCAAGGATGAACTGAAATCATGGTGAAACTATAACTTTTCATGTCTCTTTTCTCTCCACTAGAATGGCATTGCTGAATATTTGATTTCTTTTAGATTACTACTGAAAGCTAGTTGTAGCCTGTATCTGTCATTGGGATGCACGGAGCCCTATGACTATTGCTAAGTACTCTTTGGGAAGCTAATTAAGTCTAGAGTTTCTTACTTGATGATCTTGCCGAGTTTCATCAAAAGGTATATTTAACCTTTCCTTCAAATTTTGCAGTCTCTGTTCCTGAATATATTTAAGAGAAGGTTGTTTGAGCCACAAGAAGAGACATAATTTGGTTTCGTCATAAGGTGCATTTAGCCTTTTTATTTACTGTTTTGTAGAAACGCAAAGGTCGACCCAAAATTCTGCATGGTAGTGATGGTAGTGCATCTGTACCTGTAGAGGGGTTAGATCAAGCAGTATCTTCTCTGCACTGACTTGTCGTCTTTTGCCTGAGCCATTGAAAAGCCCTCCAAACCATGCTCGATTTCCAACCATGGTAGCATCAACTGCAATGAGGTTCTTAGGAAGCAACTGTAAGAATCATTATACTATCATCTATGGATAGTTACCAGTAGTTCTATTAACACGTATATCCAATATTGGCGGTAAATAGTGTTCACAAGCCTATATATAGATGCCAAACTTCAGGAAAAAAAAAAAAATCTGTAACACTTTCCCTAAGTTCTTGTACAAAAACTGCTTCCTCCTAATACAAAGATATGCAAGTGCGTATTTTGTGAAAAAAAATAGTTTCCCTAAGTTGAAAAAAATCAATCCCTTGTTATTTAAAATAGAGGAACAGTATAACATGATTATAATTATTAGTTCATTGGTTTCAAATTATAAGAAGTTTTGCATTTTGTAGATATATTATTTTGCAATGTAGTCAGATATAGTGTAATCGCATATAGTAAAAGCTATGTATCTAGAGAAGAGACAAAACATGATTTGGCATGTAGGGAGTATATTATGAAACAATTATATGAACAAGATAGCCATGATAATACAGACAAGAAACAAGATCTCCATTCAAGAGAATAAATAACAGAGAATTGTACAACTCTCAATTTAATTTGCCTCAGTATACAATGCAATGGAGCTATTGTTATTAGGGTGGAAAAATGTACAAAAGAAACATAAAAGAATGGTACTCGTACCTGTTGGCCTTGAAGTTGAGATGGAAACTGAATGCCCATCAAACTGAAGGAGGCGCCCTTTTTTTTTACCGGTCAATCAATATAATAATGTGATTGGAGTAGCTTAATAGTAACAAAATCAATGAATGTGAGGGGAGGGCGGCGTGTCAGGAGCTAATGCAATGAAGTGGTAAAGCATGATCCATGAACACACACATGCGGGCGGATTCAACGGAGTTGTGGAACATCCCCCTCGATGCCGTCGCTCCTGGACCTGGATTGATCGACGCGACACGGCGGAGGGGAGGGAAGGGAAGGGAGGGAGGAGAATTGGGGACCGCCCAGCCTCTCCTCTCCTCTGCCCTTACCCTTGCCCTGCCGTGCCTTGCCCTTGCCCTCTCCGAATCGTCGCTACCTATGCTCTGCCAGCTCAAGGAATGCGAGCTATTTCTCTCTCCCTCCCTCCCCATGGTGGCGGTGGCGGTGGCGGTGCCTGCGCCGCGCATGCCGGCCATCCATCCAGCACCTTCACCTTCCATTCTTTCTTTGTCTGCGACGGCCGGCGAGCATCCAACCCAACAAGGCCGGGCCGGCCCAACGTAACCACATATGCCGCTGGGCCTGGGCTTCGGTCTCCTGCAAATTTCTTGCGCAAAATCGGGCTCCGGGCCGACCGGCGACCTCTGCGGGCCTCGTGAATGTGCGATGGCGGTAGCCCACATAAAAGAGAAAGAAAACCTCCCATGGGCCGGTGGCCTAGCTCGGCCTGTGCGTGCGGGTCCATTTCATTCGGAGGATCAGATCAGCCCACGTGTGGGAATTTAAAACAGAAATCTCATTTACCTTCCTCACTATCATCATGGTTGTCGGATTTTTCCCTCCCTAATCTAACCTCCCTCAAAATTTGAGAACCATGCAATTTTGCATCTTGACGGTTTTATGGTGATTTTACTGATGTGGTGCCACACCAGAGGAGTTAATTAAATCTGACTAAGTTGAAAGTTTAAGGACGTAAAATTCAAAACATTTTTTACATAGAAATATAATGCAATAAAAAAATCTTAAAACCTAGTTTAATCTTAGCTTAGTTTTTTTTTTGAAACAAATTTTAGCTTAGAAAATTAGGCAACATGTTTAAGATTTTTCTAAAAATCATGCTGCATGTTATGGTTCCTAGGTTAAATTTGTTTGAATCTTGATGACTGATTTTGATGCTTATTTTCTAGTAGAAGTTCTCGTATCTATTATAATTCTTAGTTGATATTAGGTGATTATGTGAGCTACACATGAGGGCCAATGAAGCATTGCAAAGACCGTGTGGACACTGGGCCAAGTATCTGTGTTTGCCTATGTGGCTGCATGCACCCTTGATTTAATATATTTAATTAACTTTTACAAACTATTAACTTTAATTAAAATTTAGTGCAATTACTAGCACGATCCTGATTTACGTTGATAGCCAAAACCACCCAAAACATGCTTGATTGTAAGACAAGTGGACTGGTGGTATTGACCCAAAACGTCTGTAAATTTGTAGGCCGTAAACCCTTTCATCAAACAGAACGCTGAAATGGTTAAATATTCCACTCAAATTTGTTTAATTGAAACTTAGCTGTAATGCACTGTGTTATATACATCGTTAGATCATGGATTTTTGAGGCTCAAAAGGTAAGCGACTAAGGATTGTTCTTCACTGTGTGGCCAGAAAAAAAAAACTTTTGTGTCGAAGAAGCATCCCTTAGATCCAGCAGTTAATGAATCTTGACCTTCTGCCACCCTTTTGTACGGCAGACCAACAATCCAAAGGGCTCTTGTCAAAAAAAAAAAAAAAAAAAAAACACTATCCAAAGGGCCAACACACCATCATTCTTTTGGTTTTCACTCATTTTTTAAAAAACTATGGACCATTCATTACTCATGTGACAAATCGTCAACGATTACAAAGACATCATTAGGGACATCGAGCAGAGAGCCGGGACGGGCGCCGTGAGCCTCCTCTGCCGCCGGGCGACCAGATCCGCCGCTGTGGCGCCGCGGGCACTACAGCTCGGCAACCGGGGCACAATGGCCGCCCGTCATGGCACGAGGTGGAGGGGCACGCCGTCGGGCATGTGCGCCATCGAAGCCGCCGCGCCGCCGCCGCCCGCGGCACGCCAAGGCTTGACCTCGGGTGGGCAGCTCCATGGCGGGCCGTCGATGGAGAAGAAGAACAATCCGCGCTGCGTTCCCGAGCGGGGCAGGGCATGGCATTGCAGCCGGCGAGTGTGGCCAAGGCAGAACGGAGTTATTTAATAACAGCAACGGCAACTATTCATGTTCTTCCAATTGCATTTGCAATGGCAGTTTCACGGTGGAATCGATGGTGCGTAGTGGAACTATGGAAGAGGAATTGACTGCGGAATTAATCGTTGGGAGGCGGCGTTGGAGGATGCGAACGGGCGGGCAGGAACGACGGCGCTGGATGATGGGCGGCTTCCGTATGACAGTAGAGCTATGGGACCCGCTGATGATGTGGCTTCACCACAGGCCCGAGAACTCCTTAGTGGGTCTTACAAACATAGATGTAGTAGATAAGGGGTTTTCTAGGGTAGTAAAAAGAATGATTCTTTTAAATTTTAACTTAATATAAATGTCCTATAGCAAGGTTATTATGCCCCTGATGATGTTTTGGCTCCTTTTCCCCTGACAAATACTCCTAACAAAAAAAAAGTCAAATAATGCAGTCTGCGTGCTGGTTTATGTAATGCTTACGTCAGCATGACACTAAAAAATGTCCATGCATATTATATACAGGAGATAGTAATACATCATAATAACTGATCGAGCTTAGCTTCTTCCAAAGGGGGAGAAGATGCGCGCTGTATGTCATCCATCTCCACCAAACCACCGGCATGTAGCTAGCTCGCTCGATGGGCCATCATCAATCGATCAGCATCCGATCTGATCACTGCAGCAGCAGCTATACCTACAACCGCGACGTGACTCCCTGTCCGTCGTCTTTGTCACCATCAGAGACACAGGAGTTGCTGCTGAAGAATTGAAGAATGCTCGACTAACCATATTTGCCCTTAAAAACAGATATAAGGATAGATTTTATAGAATCTTTTTCAACAAATTAAAGCACGATTTTATAGAAATTTATAAACGTACGTACGTGAACATGAAAGACGGGACCATCTTATCCTACTGCTCCATCTGTTTAAAAATACAAGGCCCGCATATAATTGGACTGCACTAGGGCCTGCACGCGCAGCGTCCGCCTGCACACCCTCTTCCCCACCGCTGGCACCTACCCGCCGCCGACGAGCTAGGGTTTGGCCGAGCTCCGGTGTCGTTGGAGCTCCGGTTAAACCCTAGCTCGGTCGGCGGCCGCCCTCTACCTCCCCCTCGCCGTCGCCCCCGTCTTCTCCAGCTCCGTCGACCTCGCCGCCGCCATCTTCTCCAACTCCGACGAGACTCCCCCGCCCCGACCTGGCCCGACCGCCCCCTGCTCCGCCAACCACACCTAAGCCACCCGTTCACCATTCTCATCACCTGTCCTACCTACCTCCCTCCGGCCGACCATTCTATACCCCACCGGAGAGTTGGTGAAGAAAAGCAAAAAGTTCACCGGAACCAGCAGAGAGAAGAGGGGAGGAAGAGGAGGCCTACCTCGACCGGATCCGGCCAGATCCGCCACCACCTTCGCCGGATCCCGGCGGATCGGCGGCCGCCGCCGCCCACCATGGCCGGAGTTGGGGAGGAGGAGGAGAGGGGAGGTGGTGGGGCGTGGTCTCTAGCGGCAGTGGGGGCCCGTGGTTGGAGGAGAAGATGGTGGCAGGCGTGGCCTCCAGCGACGTGAACGGAGGTAGAAGATGCGGGCCCGAGCGGAGGTAGAAGACGTATTTAGGATAAACTTATATACATCTGCGGGATATAAGCCGAGAGTGATTATGCTTCACTGCCGAATCATATGCATCAGACTAGGCCATCGACTCCAAGAGACACGGCAGTGGAGACACCTATCATTGCTGGGTGAATGAAATAAGCTATAAACAACCGTAGTGATAGTTAGAAGAAGTATTACAACAAAGCCGAGAGCTAGTTGTATCCTACGTGGAAGGAGGAGAGAGAAGGTGTCATGACCCAAAACGGAGGTCCATGGGGCAACCGTCCGCGCTGGCCGGGAGCCGCCCTCTAGGCCGATCGCCGCCATTTGCAGTCACGTCATCATCCAATCTTTTCTAAAAATAAATATTAGGGAATAAATATTTAGGAAAGAAATAAGTTGCTTTATCAAGGGTATTCCAATCTATAAGGAAACCTCCTAGATATTTCTTAGCGTGTAAGTCTCCCTCGGACTATAAATACAAGGGACGTGTAACTAGTTGAATTTTAATCAAAAAAAATTAAAAGGGGTAACACCCAACAGCTCTTGTCTCTCGGGCTCTCTATCTCTAACCCTAGCACACGTGCGCCGCCACCACGAGCACCGCCGCCCCTGCCCCCCGACCGCGTGCGCCAGGCGCCACCGCGCCCGCCGCGCGCCAGTGCCGCCACGCCGCCGCCACCTCTCTCTCATCGCCGGGAGCTGCTACACGTCATCTTCGCTCGTCTTCTACCTCGTCGTTCTTCATCGCCTGCGTCATCTACGTCATCACGCCGCCCGATCGCCTTCCTCGGCCTGCCGCCGCCGCCCCCATCGCCATCCTCACCACCCGACGATTAGCAATCGGTGTCAATTCCTGCCCAATCTAGCCGGAATCCATCGGTATCCGTGACGGGGACGATTCCCACCACCGACGGCTTCCGACCACCAACAACGCCAAGATCCGATTGCCAACCACAAGTACGCCGAGCTCCGGATGGAAATTCGCGAGCTTGCTGATTCCATGAAGGTAATCCGGGCCACCTTCACCGCCCTCTTGAGAAGCTCGATGAATAGCTCGCCCGACGACGCATAACGACGACATGGCCACGGGCGCCGCCAACATCGCCGCCCGCTGCCATGGCCGCTACCGACATTAACAACGCTTCCATCGACATCCACGACGACTGGTGGCCACAATAGCAAAGAACACCGCAAAGACGCGGCCTTGCTGTCCGGCGACGCGCCCACGACGTCACCTCAGCCACCACCGATGACGCCCCTCGTCATGGGCGCCGCCGACGGTGACGACGCTCCTACCGGTGCCGCCTACGTCACCCCCTTCAAGATCATCGACGCTGCAAGCAACGAGCACGTCTACCCCAAGGATGCCCCAGCTGCTGCGACCCGGATCAGATCAGATCAGGAGGCCACCACAGACGTCCACCAGTTGCTCGACGAAAAGCCTACCCAACTAGGCCAACGTCTCGCGGCTACTACAATGGCACAGATAAGTTTCCCAGTCACTACCAACACCCTCTTTGACATTGGGAACATCTGGAGTGCCAACATGGACGACAAGACGACGTCACCTGACGTCGACATCTACGTCGCTGGGATCAACATCCTGGATGACACTAGCACCAAGGACTCTAACGGCAACGACGCCCCTCCCAAGGGCGCCACCATCGACGACGACGACGCTACCATAGGCGCCATGCTCGTCAACAACGTCCTCAAGAACGCCAGCGCAGATGATGACCCTCCTATTGGCGCCAACGACGTCACCCCCGACGTCCTCGTCATCACCATGCCGACCAACAACGACATGACCTTCGCCAACCGGGACGTCTTCAACAATGGTACCATCAACGACATCGCCAACAACATCAACGACAACAACGCTACCATGGGCGCCATGAACAGTGACGACGTCCTCAGGGACGCCAACGCCAATGACGAACCCCCTGACGTCAACTACGTCTTCGCCATGCCTATCATCGACAACAACTACGAGGGCATGAATCACGACGACTCCCTCGCGGCCAACCTCGACACTGGCAGCCACGACGTCAACCCAACGGACGCCGCCACAGATGAGAACACCGACGTTCCCCCGGGTGCCACCGACGAAACGGTCATTAACTGGCCGACATACGACAACAACAATCTGCTACGCCTGCTGGACATCCTTCCGGCATCAACAATAGTGGAGAACACCATCAGGCAACCTCCAGATCCAGCAAAGGCGCCACCATCAGTACCACGTCAGCAGAACATCAGGTACACCGCTATACTTCTGACAAGAGCGGCACTCCTCCTTCTCTGGTTCGTCTACATGCCAACCCAGACGACACGGGAGTACTGGGACACCTCCACACGGTGTCTTCTTCGCGGCCTCAAGCTGCCCATCAATGGCGACACCAACGACTACTTCGCGCTACTTCAATGGAACGACGACTTGATCGACTACACCTATGGCCCCGACACCTCCATCAAGAACATGGGCTTACCAGACACCACGGCGCCAAGCAACGACCATCGCGCCATCGACTACTTGGCTATGACAGCCGGGACGACTCCAGAGCCAAACCAGTTGGCTCCCATGTTCCTCAGCGACATCTACGTCCAGTACGACTACGCCAACAAACCGTGGGCTGCAATGCACCAGGCGGCGCCCACCATAGGGAACACGGCGATCTACCTAGCCCAAAAGTTCAACGTCTCCATCTTCAGCAAGCCTCGACTTGTGAGCTTCATCGACGACGACAAGAGGTACATGCCACCAACATCAACCCCCTACCTCGTCAACCCCGTCACAATCCCGGAGGTTCTCGTTCCACCTCAACTTGCTACATCAACGGATCACGAGCTACCCTACATAGCTGGAACCAACAAGCTCCAGGCGGGAGCACCAGCTTGGACAACACTTGTAGTGATTGGCGCCCACCTTCCGACGACTTCGCCATTCGTGCCAATCTTGATGACAAGCAGCTGGCTGTTGGAGGAGCCACCACATAGCTTCTTTCCATCGGTGACAGTCTTCTTCTTCAACGACAACAATCACCACTTCTCCGACATCGTCGACAATCTCATGGGACAGGAGAGCTGCGAACTTCCACCCATTGGATTAAAGGTTACCAACCTCATCTTCGTCCAGCTCATTCCCCTTCTACACGTGGATGCAACAATCTTTGGACCATGCTACTGATCACCCCATCAACAACGACACAGCCCGTGCGAGAACCGGACGCTGTTCGGAAAGGGGGGAGAGATGTCATGACCCAAAACGGAGGCCCATGGGGCAACCGTCCGCGCGAGCCGGGGGAGCCGCCCTAGGGCCGACCGCCGCGCCGCTGCAGGTCACGTCATCATCCAATCTTTTCTAAAAATAAATATTAGGGAATAAATATTTAGGAAAGAAATAGGTTGCTTTATCAAGAGGTATTCCAATCTATAAGGAAACCCTGCTAGATATTTCTTAGCGTGCAAGTCTCCTCGGACTATAAATACAAGGGACGTGTAACCAGTTGAATTTTAATCAAGAAAAAATTAAAAGGGGTAACACCCAACAGCTCTTGTCTCTCAGGCTCTCTATCCCGCCGCCCTGCCCCCGACCCCTCGGCGCCCTAGGGCTCCCATCGCCACGCGCCGGGCCGATGCCAGTGCCGCCCTGCCGCCCTGCCGTACCGCCGCCACCCTCTCTCGTCATCGCCCGGAGCTGCTACACGTCATCTTCGTCGTCTTCTACCTCGTCGTTCTTCATCAGCCTGCGTCATCTACGTCATCACGCCGCCGATCGCCTTCCTCAGCCTGCCGCCGCCGCCCCCATCGCCATCCTCACCACCCGACGATCAGCAATCGGTGTCAATTCCCGCCCAACCTAGCCGGAATCGGCGACAGAAGGGAGTCGGTGGTCGCCCAAACGCCCGCTGGAGCTGGCTGAGAGGCTGTGCGGCGCCTAGTATTGGCTATTGCTCTCTGCAATGCATTAAATGGCAGTGGTGGCCACCACCGTCACCCGTGCTTGCAGCCGACAGCCGACGTTTTCCATTGCTCTTGCTCTTAGGATATCATTGTCGGTTGAGATTCCCAACAGCTGGCAGTGAAATACTAATGCCGACGCGCCATAACTTGACCTGGCAGTGTCATCACATCCTGATTTTTTTGTTGATCTTGGAGTTGTAAGGACTGTGATCGATGTCACCACCTATTACATGCTTCTCCACTGTCGATCAGTTCCAGATATATATAACCTTTGGTTCTTGCTATAAAACATGCGTCCAGACACAACACATTGGTGAGGTCCCCTATCGCTTGTAGTTCCACACAGATCCACCACGTAACACTAGTCCATTGCTTCACCATTTCCCATCTCAATCCCTCACCCAAGGAGTCATTAATTGAGGTTATTTTTCCATGTTTGCCCCTATTAAATGGCTTGTGGGGTGCATTTCATACGAGAAAATTCCTCTGACCTGATGGCTAGCGCTACGGTCCTTCTAACCAGAGGTCCGAGTTCGATACTCAGCTAGTGCCAATTTTTTGTTGGTTGCTAGATTTTTGCATGGCACTACCCCTGTGTGGCGCCCCCGGTTTGGCTACATGCGTGGAATCCCAGCATGCAGCGTTAATTAAGCAGGGGCAGTTACGAGGCGAGGAAACGAAGCGCTCATGCGCGGCACAATTAATCAGGGGCAGGAACGTCCAAACACCATCCGTTCGGCTATCGACGACTTCTAATTTGCTCCACGGAGGTGCGCGCAGAACGACCTCTATTCCCAGCCCGGAGGGAGTATGTGCTCTCTGTGGAAGAAAATCCTCCAAATACATACACATTCCATTGGTAGTCAAAATGGCGCACAAGAGGTACTTGAAGTATGCCAAAGCCAGCGCGCAATGGTGAAAGGATTGAGGAGGTCGACTAAATAGTTGTTTCTAAAACTTAATCGCCGATCCTTACATGTATGGGTTCCACACGTGTTGAAACCATGTATTGGACGAGATATGAGATATATGCGGCGACACCTCTGATGAAGCTAGGAAAAATATTAGGGGCTAAACGCATCTTAGATGTACAACTTGTTCTCAAAGGCAACAATGGTGGAAATTTTTAGGGAGGGCTTGGACGGTCTTCATGGACTCACCAGTAGGGGCTCGAGCCCGGATTGCCCCACTGTTGGCTTCATCCTATCTCCTAAATATAATCTAAAAAAGATGCTGGAGATGCTCTAAATACCCATGCTCTTTTGTCAATGATGACACGTTTAATATGATCACGCCTGCAGCACGTACATATATAAGGGCGGATTGGATATTGGAAAGAAACGTTAAATGAACAACACCCTTGTGTTGGATTATTTCTTATTGCGTTGGCAAGTGTCCTTGAAGATAGAGAAAGCCCTCTAAGAACGCTTTTGGTCTTTACGTACGGCCTCATGTCTTAAAACAATGCACCGGAAGCATCGGCGGGCATGTGGCCTCTCTTGATCGATGACTGGCGTTCTCCCTCCGTCCCTTTATTGTGTTGTATGTGAGGGAAAACGGTTTTCAGACAAACATTTTAAAGACTAATTATTAGATGTGATGTGACTATCTAAGAGTTAGGTATCTAAGAATTACTCTCTCTATCCCTAGTCTATTTTTAATTTTTTTAGAGCACGTCTAGGCATGTTTTTGTTTTTTAAAAGAATTGACAAATCGCTCCTAAATAGATAAAATAGGAGCGATTTGTCTATTTTTAGAATTCAAACCGTTCACGGATCAAAGACCGTGCGAGTGTTGACATGAGAAACAGTATTTCCGTATAATAGTCGGAATAAATCAAGGGCCTGAGGCACACTGATCTAGACCGGCCGGCGGCAAGCAAGGCAACATTTTCAGAGCAACCGTGATCTACACACCAAAATGCAGCTTACGGGACTAAAATATATGTTCTCTACCAGACGACTGAAACATTATAAATTAAAACCTGTATAAATTAATAGACTATAGGGTGCCTAGTGCATGTACTGTATAGATTGAGATTTAGAAAAGACTTGTTATCGGTAGTGTAAACCCGGCCAGCATCTCTTTTTCGTCAACACCATCAATTCTGGCCACCTCCACGAGTATATAATAAGAGAGAACCGATCGACACCAGATTATACACACAGCAGTTCTGAGTTGAAGATGAGCTGAGAGCCTGACTAGTGCACGTACGTAGTGAGGAAGAAAGGAAGATAGTGCCGGTAGCTAAGCTAGCATCGATCATGGCCACGGAAGAGCAGCTTCTCAGCTCCAACTCCAGCCCCAGCATGGCGATCGTGTCGCTCGCCAAGAATAACCCAGAGGTCGTCCTGGCGCTGGTGGCCGTCGTCACCGTCGTCGCCTTGCGCCACTTGATCTCCTCATGGCGGCAGCAGGCCCGGCTTCCCCGGGGCCGACGAGCCTCCCGGTGATCGGGCATCTCCACCTGCTCCGCCCGCCGGTGCACCGCACCTTCCAGGAGCTGGCGTCCCGGATGGGTCCCCTGATGCACATCCGCCTCGGCTCCACGCACTGCGTGGTGGCCAGCACACCGGAGGTGGCCAGCGAGCTCATCCGCGGCCACGAGGGCAGCATCTCGGAGCGCCCGCTGACGGCGGTGGCACGCCAGTTCGCCTACGACTCGGCCGGCTTCGCCTTCGCGCCCTACAACACGCACTGGCGCTTCATGAAGCGTCTCTGCATGTCGGAGCTGCTCGGCCCTCGCACCGTCGAGCAGCTGCGCCCCGTCCGCCGCGCCGGCACCGTGTCCCTGCTCGGCGACCTGCTGGCGTCGTCGGCGCGCGGGGAGACGGTGGACCTCACACGCCACCTCATCCGCCTCTCCAACACCTCAATCATCCGGATGGTGGCCAGCACCGTGCCTGGCAGCGTCACCGACGAGGCGCAGGAGCTGGTCAAGGCCGTGGCCGAGCTGGTCGGCGCCTTCAACGCCGACGATTACATCGCCGTCATCCGTGGCTGGGACCTCCAGGGCCTCCGCAGGAGAAGCCGCCGACGTCCACCGCAGCTTCGACGCCCTGCTGGAGGACATCCTCAAGCACAAGGAGGAGGCGAGGGCGGCGCGAGACGACGGCGGCGAACATAGCAAGCAGGATAAAAAGCACAGCAAGGACCTGCTCGACATCCTCATGGACAAGGCGGAGGACCCGGCGGCGGAGGTCAAGCTCACCAGGGACAACATAAAGGCCTTCATCATCGTAAGAGTCATCAGCTTTTTATTTTTGTTTTCTCGAGTCGATCATGATGAGTGAGTCATGAGCCATGCATAGGACGTCGTGACGGCTGGGTCAGACACGTCGGCGGCCATGGTGGAGTGGATGCTGGCGGAGCTGATGAACAACCCGGAGACGCTGCGCAAGGTGCTGGAGGAGCTGGACGCGGTGATCGGCGGCGACAGGATCGCGAGCGAGGCGGACCTGCCGCAGCTGCCTTACCTGATGGCGGCGTACAAGGAGACGCTGCGGCTGCACCCGGCGGCGCCGATCGCGCACCGGCAGTCGTCCGACGAGATGGTGGTGCGCGGCTTCACGGTGCCGGCGCAGACGGCGGTGTTCATCAACGTGTTTGCCATCGGGCGCGACCCGGCATACTGGGAGGAGCCCCTGGCGTTCCGGCCGGAGCGGTTCATGCCCGGCGGCGCCGCGAGAGAGTCTGGAGCCACGCGGCCAGCACTTCCAGTACATGCCCTTCGGCAGCGGACGCCGGGGATGCCCCGGCATGGGACTCGCGCTGCAGTCCGTGCCCGCTGTGCTGGCGGCGCTCGTGCAGTGCTTTCCACTGGGCCACCGTCGACGGCGACGGGGACTCCAAGATCGACATGTCGGAGTCGGACGGGCTGGTGTGCGCTCGCAAGATCCGGCTTCTGCTCCGCCCTACACCTCGCCTCAGCCCCTTCCCGGCCGTCATCTAGCGTGCATGCATGTTTTCGATTGCATATACCTATACCATGCTACCATTAGAATCAAATCCGATCGAAGAATGTGTGGATGAAATATGCCATCATCTATCTCGATCGTGTGTGCATGTGTTGCGAGCTTGACGACGATGTTTCTCAGCTGAAAAAAAAATATGTCATTAATTGTCTGCTTTTCTCGATCGAGCACAATCCATCACCATCCAAGCGTGTTCCAGGATTCGCGTGCCAACACCAACGACGCTGACATGACATATGATCTGCATCTGTCCATGTCTCTCAACCATAATACATGGTAAAAAGAAATGGATCTATACTATATATTTATCGTGTGGGGCACTATTTTTTTGCGATAAGGAAAAATTCCATTGATACTGAAGCATTTTACATTCTCTCATTACAAAAAGTAAACCACACTACTACACCTTCATTAATGGAAGACAAGAAACCTTAAAAAAGTCATAAATTTCACCATATAGGATCATCTTCCCAAACGGATATGCCAAGGACGAAAGCTCCGATCTGAACGAACATGACCATCTCACCATTTACCGCCGACATCCTCATACCCATCACTTTTGTAAAAGAGGAGTAAATTGCTAAAACTCCACATGCGAACATAATGAAATTGGTGCCGCCGATTACGTCGTTGAACTCATCGTTGTTGCCTTCACCAGATTCGTCATGAGAGAACACAAGTCCAAGCAACATCCAGATAGATATCGTTGGAAAACTAAATCTCACTAGCCCATCACCATGGCTGTATAGAACCACAGCGAGACAAAAGAAGGGCCGGAGTACCTTATTCTCCATCAATGGTGATGTCTTCGTCTTGCCATCACCGCTGAGGAACGACATGATCCATTGCTCCATCAATGATCTTGACGATGCCTTATGCCGTGGCCAATCTCTTCGATTAGATCTTCAAAGAAACCTTGAACATTGAAGACTCGATCTACTAGAAAAAACTTATTAAAAACGATGGATCCCCACTCCCTTCAACCACCGGCGTGATGCCAGAGGAGAAGGGAGGTGGACCAGCGGTGGTGGAAGGCGGGAGCCGGCGGCAGCACCCTAGGGTTTGGGGACGGCGCAACTCCCAGCCCGTGTGTGGGGCACTATTAATATTCCTTTGTGTTTATCATATGATTGAAAGACATTTTTTTTAATAATATAATTAAATTCCGGCCTCTGCGGTAACGCACACAGCACAAAGCCTCTGCGTGATCACACACAGCCAAAGTGAACTAGGTGCATAGCAAAATCAGTGTATCTAAAACAGTCAAAGTGAACTACAGTTTAAAACGGAGGGAGTATATCTGAACCACACCCATAGCAGCATTCGCTTTCGATCCAAATCCAACCACTCCAATCGCGTCTGTTTTTCATGCCTTATTGAAAAAGCTGATAGGATTGGATTTCCACTTCAGTCACCAAACACGCACAACCTAACTAATAATAATATTAGAAAAAATGATTTCCCGCTTTTATTTTATTTATTTCAAAAAAAGAAAGGAACAAAACTCACAAAACTGTCACAATTCAGTAAAACGTATTCGATCGAGACGCGTCCTGTCCACGTTATCCACGTGTTATCTATACTATATATATACATATATACGTAGTTCAGAAAAAAAAAAAAAAAAACTCGCATGGATCGCTATATGATCAGGTAAACAACTGTGTTGGCTTTCTCAAAGCCGAGTTATAAAACTCTTTTCAAATATATGATCAGGATGCGACGATTCTATATAAGAAAAATTGATGAGACTTTCTATAAAATATAAGTTAGCTAGGATCTAAGACGCTACTGCATCTTTCGGGCTCAATTAATCCGCCAGTTCCATTGGAGCTACCTGCAGGTTCTTGACGTGTACCTGATCCTCGGTGGTTCACTTGTCTTGTCTTAAATTTGTCTCACCACTCACCGCAATGTTTCAGCTTCTCCGAGTCTTGTTGCTTGTATACAGTGCGAAACCTTCTTCACATCTTTGTCACCATCTTCAGCACCAACATCCTCGGTCCTAGCTACTATGTTGTCACGTGCCAACCTCCATGAAAGCCAAGCCCATTTCACTACAAAAGTGATCTTTAGTGACATCTGGACATGTTTTTTTCCATCTTATTAAGCCTACAATCTCTATAAATCACTTAAAATGCAAGTATGACTCTTAATGTCCATTACACAAGGTAACATTCTTATCCACCTGTTTCACCACCTCTCTCCATGCCATCGTGGCCCCTATACCCACAACACATGCCTTTCTCTTGCACCTCTGCTTTCGAAATTTTGCCCCTCCCTAGTGCCCTAGCGGCCTCCACCGAGTCTGCCTCTCCCTATCCATCATAACCACCACCGAGTACATCCTGCCCTCTACCAACTCATCTTTTCCCTCACCTCCTAGGACCTCACCACCGTTGTTGATCCCACCTTGCATGGCCGCTGCCTTTTTTTTATAATTACACAGTACAACACAGACGCTCACAAACACACGCATACTCACCCCTATGGCCGCCTTCGCCGCCTTGGTCCTCCCGGCCCCTTTGTTACCTCATCGCATTGGGCCCCGCCGCCACCGCTGCCGCTGAGTCTGTCCCACCCCCCCAAGCCCCCCAATGACAAAAAAGAAACCTGGAACAACTTGTAATGGTGTACTAGAATTTTAATTTTGAGAGCATTTGGTAATGATAATTTAGATTACTTCTCAAATCCATTTGCATCAAAATACATGCTCTATACAATATCTTTTATTTTTGTTTTTAGTATATCATTGAAAACATCTCTAATTAAACAACCAAATCTTCAGGAACTTGTTAGACAAGTACCTATCTTGCTATGATGTATTATTGAATGTCATTTAATTTGTTTAGAATATTTTGGCTACCAAATTATTTGATTTAAGGATCGTCAACAAGCTCATTCATGCTTAGATCTTTGCTTGTTCCTAGTAAAGACTAAAAATTAGGAAAGGGGGATTGAGCAAGAACAAAAGGTGGTAATGATGCACAACCTCTCAATTATAAAGCAAGCATAAAATTTACTCCAACACACTACTCATACCTATGAGGTTTGAAGTGACCATGATACTTGCCTTGCGGCTGAGAGATGAAAAAACTTGAATGAAGATAACTCCCCTTTATCATGTATGCTTGGAGTTTTTGATAAAATTTTCCAAAATAAATCCCTAACTAATTGTACTCCTCAGATGGTATTCTCATATCACTCAAGTGGATATGGTACAAAAAGACGCCTGTGAAAATCAGTATAGCACTGGCGTCATCGTTAGACAAACCGCTAGTGGAGAAACAAAAACTATAAAAGACGCCACTGAAAATTCGCTTCCACTGGCAGTTTTTTCGTGGGGCCCTCTTTTTTTCTTTACCGGCTCTTCCCACTTCTCGGCCGCCAGTAAATATTTGGGGTATGGCGCCATGGAAAAAGGATTTTCCACTAGTGGATTTTCTATGTCCTAACCAAGGGCCGGTGGCCTCTCTTTCCTACCAACTATAGGATACAGAAGGCATATCTATATGTCATGTATGTTGATAAGTTAAATAATGGTTCAAGTAATCGTTTGAAAAATCAGATTCCGCAGCATGGTTTGAACAAACAGACATGCTAGCTCCGACGGACCAAGGCCACATTTTCCATCAGCAGCTTGTATACTCTACTCCAGTAGCATTCCTTTAGTCTGCAAGGCAAAAATGCAGATGCCAACTCCGCTTCTCTGGTTATGGTGGGATGAACGCAATAAATTGAGAGAAGAAGCAAGAAGGACTGCTTGTGAAACAGCATATGCTACTGCTGCTCTGACGGACAGGTTTCAGACAAAAACACAGCTAAGTCTGTTGTCGGATTTTCGTCAGGTGCTGGAATAGGCCGAAGCAGGTAGAGCTCAAGATCAACTCAGATGGTTCCTTTGATCCACGTACAAGATCCGGTGGCTGGGGTTTCAACATCCGAGATGAACAAGGATTGATGATCCTGTCAGGGTTTGGAAAAGAACCATTCTTGCTTGACGCCTTCCATGCGGAACTGCTCGGATGCTTGGCGGCAGTCAAAGCAGCAGTTCATTGGGGTTGGGGCAGCACAGAATTATTTTGGAGCCAGATGCTTCTTTAGTCATGATATCTTTGGAGAGTGATGAGTATAGACTATCGGCCTTGGGTGGCATCGTTACTGAGCTGAGACTTCTTCTAATGTCCGAGTTTATAGATGTGTTAGAGCTCAAATATGTCCAGAAAGAAAATATCCAGTGATGTTCCAATCACTAGGAAGACAAGTACCTCACTTTGTCGAGGATTTGGTGTTAGCACAGACACTATACTTTATTATGCTTGTTATGCACATACAAGCATAATAAAGCATATTCAATATTCAAGAAAGAAAATGATTTCATTAATGTAAACCAATATTACGCATGAATCTTGTTGAAGTCTCAACTCGTCTAATAAAGTTGGCGTCAAACATTACAAAAACTCACAGAATTCAGCACTGCAGCTTCAGATATGAAACCGTGGATTTGGCAAAAATTCGGAGATTTGTATCTCTCAAACTGTTAACTTCTGCACCGACTCGGCATTCCATCGGTAGACACTAGCGAACACATGGATGCGGGAAATGAACCGTTACGGCCCTGACGAGCCTCCGCTCCGTGATGCTAGCCCCGCCGCGGGCGACTCGCCCCCAATCCTGTCGATCTCCTTCCATCCTCCAAATCCCCCAAATCAAACCACAGATCCTTGCTCTTCCTACCCAGATCTATCGATTGGTGGGTCGCATGATGCTCCCGAGGTGGCATGCGACTCTTTACGTCGCGGAGAAGAGGACCCGGTTACCCTTTGCTCCTCGGTCCTCGCCCGGGAGGATTCCGCGGGGCGGCCATCCTGGCTGGCTTTGGTGCGGCCGGAAGCTCGAGCCACACGTCGGAGGGGCTGGCGTCCGTCTCTCCTCCCGCCGGTGCCTGCTATGGATGGAAGGCCACCGCTACCGAGGATGCCAGCCGCTCCACCCCGCCGCCGAGTGGGTGGGGGGGGGGGCAATGGTGACTTGTTGTGCCCCATCGAGGTCCATCGCGGCTAGCTCGCCGCTTGGCACACTTCTGTCGCCCGTCCCGCTGTCTGTGGCTGGCCATAGGCGAAGGGGAGGGGGCGAGATGTTGCTTCTCGTCGAGGATGTCTCGGAAGATGAGGAAGAAGAGGAGGATGCAGCATGCTCAGGCATGCCCTCGTCGGCCCGCCCTCTCCTCACATGCCCCTCACATGCCCCTCCTTTCTTCCATCGTCAGCGGCGGGAGTAAGTTTCAGCGTTGGGAGGATGACACCGGCGCGTGCAACCGGCGATGAACTCACTTCTCTGGAATGCGCCTGTCATACACGGACACCGCTCGTAAGGCTCTCCGCACCATGCCTTCTCCGTCAGCTATGGCTCCAATCGCAGCGCAGAGCGGAGTCGATGTGGAGGATTCCCATCCGTTGCCTCCACAGAGGAAGCGACGCCATCGACACAGGACTTCTCCGTTGAACGCCACGCATGAGCGCGCGATGCGCCGCCTGGGTTCGCTACTAGAGGCGAGAATCCTGGTGCACCAGCGCCTCGGCCCGTGGAGTAGGGTGCTCCCCGACGTTGCCGCGTGCCCATCTGCTTCCTCGACACCATGCTCCTCGCGTGGCTGCGCCTGTCAATGGCGATGGCTTCACTGGGCCGCCGGTCGATGAGGAGGGCTACACGCTCGTTGTGAGCCATCGTCGCGAGCGTCGTCGAGGATGTGTCAACAAATGTCGGCGTCGCCCTGTCCCGGCTGCCCTCGTTGGCCTATGCTTCAACTGCCTCACCAAGGACCATGTCGCTGTTGTGTGCAGTTTGCCATCGCACTGCCTCCTCTGCAGGCGTGTTGATCACCATGCTCACGAGTGTGGCATGCGCCCGCACTCCTCGATGTGCTCACAGGCATGTGGACATCGTGGTCGCTCTGCGCCATAGCCACGCCAACAGTGTTCCAACAGCGTCGGCGCCGCCCAGAAAACGGCAGTGGAGGTGACCCGCAGCAAGCGCCTTGTGTTGTTGTGGGTGCCATCACGTGCCCGCTGAGTGTGGACGGTGCCATGGAGGGTGCCAGCGGCGTCCGTTGTTGACGCCGGCAGCGCCGAGGCAAGTGGCCAAGGGGGTGGCTACGTCGACAACACCACCACGGACCTACTAGCACTCAGGTTGTGTCAGGGTGCGGGGCTGAAGGGTTGAGATGGGGACTAGAGGGGGTGAATAGTCCTTTCTAAAACTAATTGCGTCGGCTAACCAAATATAATGCGGAAATAAGACTATTCACTTAGCCAAGACTTCACCCTTCTATCTATGACTCTAATAGCACCTCTTAAAAGATCCTACATAAAAGCAAATGAGGTGCTAAGCCTAGCTTGAGCTCCTAAACAATTTTATTGCAAGATCACACAAACCTATGCACTAGTATTTCACAAACCGGGGAGCTCCAACACAATTCTAATGAGCAAAAGCACAGAGCCTACCTAAGCTCACTAAATGCACAATGGACAAGGCGAAACACACCTAACCCAAACAATCAATTTACATAGCTACACAAACTAATCAAAGTAACTAAACAAGTTACACAAGCTCGATAGTCACAACAACACTAAACAATCACTAGCATAAGATATATGTATGTAAGTAAATAAAAGGCTAGTAATCAAGAGAATGCAAATCGTCGCGAAGTGTGGACACAAGAAGACACCGGTGATTTTTTTACCGAGGTATCGGGAAGCTTGCCAACTTCCCCTACTCCTCGTTGTGTCGACCAACACCTTGATGGTTTTGGAACTAGGAGGCTCTCCGTTAGTTGGCCCCTCGAGGCTCTCCAAGACACCACTCCAAAGGGTGGTACTCAACGACACGCTCTAGTAGTGTAGCTCTTCACGATCCCCGCGAGGTGAGCACGAACCTCTCACAAATCCTCCTCCGGTGCACTGCACAATCTCCTTGTGTGCTTCAACGGAGTCACAATCTCCAAACCGTCTAGGTGATGGCAATCACCAAGAGTAATAGGAAATCCACAATTGCAATCACCAGCTAGTGCCACCAAATTGAATCACAAAATGGAATACACTAGGTATCCCAATCCCCTCACTCAAATTGAGAATAATATTGAGAGGAATGGATAGGGTAGGAGGTGGATCTTCACCCTCTCATACACACCCACCAAGGAACTCAATCTCTCTAGGAAATTTCAGCTCAAATCATGGGAGAGATTGAAGAGAGGAGGAACCCTAGTCTTGTTTTTGAGAAGAAATGCAGAATCAGAGAGAGGTCATTGTGCTTAGGAGGAAGAGAGGAGAGCTACCAGCATATATCCGCTACAGACCCCATGGGCTCCCAACGGGCAGCCGCACCACCCCAATGGTCGTGCGCTCCCCTCCAACGGGTAGGAGTAGCACACTATCTCAGTTCCCACGAGCCGTGGCTGCAGCTTCTCAACGAGAGGAAAATGGATTAGTGCGTCTTATTTGGGAAATGGACGATGATCGAACTCTTCTTTAGCCAGGCAAGCAAGGGCAGTTTTTTTAGAAAGGCAGCTGAGCGGCACACGCGGTGGCAGCCAGCAGCAACGCGTGGCGAGCGGCAGAGGCCTAGCGCTCAAGTAGCAAGCTGTTGACACTGTTATAGCATAAAATTACTAGTCAACTAAACATGAATAAGGGCTTAAAATGAATATCAATATAAGTCTAGGGGCTTAACTAACATAATTCCACGAGCTTTGGTGATTTATATATTTTCGGGAACTTAATGGATAAATGCGAGAGAAGAATGGAGAAAGTTAGGAATATACATCTCATACGATAACAAGACTTGACCGTGAAGTAACTTCGACCTGAAATGTGGACTAAAACACCCTAGAAGGTACCAGAGGACACCGGAAGAAACAGGAAGCCGAGAAGCTGACGGACCGGGCGGCCGCGAGAGCCTTTTAGGCCGGCCGCCGGTGGGGTCCTCCTGTCGACCTCACATTTTTATGTCGGGTTTACCACCGACCTTGAGGTTGTATCTACACCGATTATTGAAGGTCGGTTTGATCCAATGGTCATCGTTCATCACCAAGGCCTATATAAGAAGACCCCACGACCCCGGGGTGAAACCCTAATTTATTATCATTCATTATCAACAAGGTTGAGAGACTCGAGTCTCCCTCTAGGTCTAGACTAGAACTAGAACTAGAAGAGTTAGTATGCAAGAGAGGATTAGAACTCATTAGTTCTAATCTTTAGAACAAGAGAGATAGAGAGAGGGGAAGGAATCGGAGGAAGTACCGGCTGTCGGTGCTATCTCCATACTTGTACCTCGGTGGAAGTTAATCTACACTTGGAATTACTACGGTAATCTACTTCTTCTTTTAGTAAGTAATATTGTTTATATTTATTCTTATTGGTCTACTGAGTCTCTTTTGAGTGCTTTAATCGGTACCTAGATTAGAGTAATATTCGTAGTGCAAACGTGGTGTTTGGACTCGGGTATCTCGTTAGATACACCCTACCTTCCGGAGTGTGGTAGTTCGTGGTAGTGACAGTACCATTGATTCCTTTGGATTCCACCTCCCTTTGGATAGGACTAAGTAGGAACCAGTTACTGGGGGAATAGTAAGTTTTGGCCTTACTTTCCTTTGAGTACATCCCCATAAGAATACTATCAACATCACTTACCAAGATAAGAATTAGATATCTTAGTAAACCTCTCTACACTCTCAACCCTCTTAAGTCTTGTGCTACTCCTGGTTAAGATTAGATCGTAGTCTCCCTCACCCGTTTCCCTGTGGATTCGATATTTAAACCCTCTCCCGGGTGAAGTGCTCGCCGGTATCCGTGCGCTTGCGGATTATACAAATTATAAATATTTCTGTGGGCTTATCAAATACCAACAAGCATTTTTCGCGGCGCCGTTGTCTGGGAAACGATTCTTTGAGTTGACTTCGAATCTACCTTATCCTTGTATCATATTCTTTTATTCTTTTATCATTTTATCTCTTCTATTCTTTTCTTTCCCTCTTCATTATGGATTCCACACCTATCTATAAATATCATGTACCCACAAGCGAAAGCTTTAGGCAACCAGAATCTTTAGAGCCTATCCTAGCAAAGTCCTATGAGCTACGCTTGGGTTATATAAGAATGGTTCAGGAACTAGCCTTCTCGGGAGAAGGCGAGGCCAACCCACACTCACACCTACAAAAGTTTGAGGAACTCATGGGTTGCTTTCGTTTGGAAGGCATATCCGATAATACCTTACGCTGGAAGTTCTTTCCGTTCTCTTTGACGGGAAAAGCTAAACAGTGGTATTACTTGAACGCAGAGAGAGTGAAAGGAGATTGGGAAACTTTAGTGTCCAAATTTTGTACATATTTCTTTCCCACCTCCAGAGTAGCCCGTCTTCGTATAGAACTTCTAACTTTTAAAGAACATAAAGAATAGTCTTTTAATGCATCATGGGATCGTTTTAATGACCTTATCAACACTGGCCCAATCCTTGGTATTCCAGACCCAATCCTTCTTCAACATTTTTATTTAGGTCTTACTAAGGAAGATGCAGAGGACCTTAGTGCAGCCGGGAGGTGCATTCCTTTGTCTGTGCGCTAGAGAAGCAAGAGATGTCATTGACAGATGTTGTGGATACGCCACCTCCACTAGAATTTTTCCCGAGAAAAATTAAGAATCATCCTCGAATCAAGGAGAGGAAACTACGATAGCTAATTCACAGCAATTCCAAACGCAAGACCTAGCTATCTATCCTGAACCATCATCATCCCCAAATCTCCCAAAGGAAGAAGAAATTCCACCTTTGGAAGATCCTTATGAACCTACCCTTAGTGATTTTGGGAGAACAATAAATTCTCATCTAGACAAGAGACCTCTAAGTGACTACAATTCAGATTCTTTTGAGATGTCTCTTATTGAAAGTGTTTACAAGAGATCTCCAAGTAATTATAATTCGGATTCTTTTAAGGAGAAGTCTCTATTTGAATTTGCTTATTCTTTCAAAAGACATTGGGAAGAACCTAAGGATGGCATGTCTGATCATTCCATAGAAGAAGAGCAAAGCTATCTAGAAGACAATCTTATCTTCACCCCTTCTATGCCTAGACAAGATGATTTAATCGAACCCATCTCTAAACCCATCTTTGTCCCCGATGAATCTATATATGCTTCCTTCTTTCAGACTCATGATGAGCCTAGAATTTTACCGCAACAACCTAAGCAGAGGAATCATCAAGACCACGAAGAAGACCCACAACAATGGCTTGAGAATGTTAGAAACCTATGTGCCACGACCATTGATTGGATGGACGACATTTTAGATATTATTAGCCTGAGAGACACCAACCCAAGGGATCCCTTAGACAGCCATGATGAATTAACCTTGGAGTTTGGGAAGGAAGACAATATCAGTGAATATGAGAGCTGCCTCATAGACACCTCATCTAGTCCATGTTCACATGATAACCTTCCTAAATCACCTAGTCTCTCTATCACTATCCCACACGAGATCTTCAACCCCCTCATTTTCTCTCCTCCTATAGATTTTGAAAGGGTGGTTGTAGATGCATACATCTATAATAAATATTCTAGATCTCGTTGGCATAAAATCTTGAGGTAGATTGATGTTGGAAGGAAACCACCTCATCATCATGAATCATAATTCAATAGGTTTCCCAAGGGACGAGCTTGCTTTGTCCTTAAACAAGCACTTATTGAGAAATAACATGAGTGTTTATCTTATTGCTATAGTACCCTTGTGAAATAAGCATAGAGATATAAATGAGGAAATATTCCTTCGGGTATTTTTGTTGCTAACCATTTCAGGTCTAGAGCAAAAAGAGCGAAGGATGACAAAGTAAGGTATGTCCAACCAATCATTGTGCAACATGAAATCACATGCATAGAAATATTTCCTTATCATGTTGCTACACTATCTTGGTTGCCTCTACCTTTTGAGACATGCTCAATCTGCTAAAAAATATTATCATGCTCTTCATCTCTCTGCTTGAGTCAATCTCTATAATGCCTTCATGCTACCCTTTATCTACCATAGTATGCTTTGGTTTGGGAACACTACTACACTGCAGTTAGTGTGTTTCCAAAGGCTTTTAAATTAAGCATGGTGCTTAGGTTAGAACGCCTTCCTTAATTGAATTAGACATGGAGTCTAGTTTAGTTATTGAACTAAAAGTTGCTTGTATGGACATTGGTATACCTTGTTGGACTAACCCTTGCAGACAAGAAGAAACTCACAAATAAGTTTGGGGAGGTCCTGAGATAAACTCATACTAGAGATGAAGCAAGAGAAAGAAGAGGAGTGCCACAAACAAAATCTACAAACAAAAGCACTTGCTCAAGGATTAACTTAAGGATGAATGACACATGGAGAAGGAAGACCAACTCCACCAAGGATAATCCAATCATGCTCTTCCTCCTCACATGCTCCCATCACATCCCACATACTTTGGTTTGCAACCTCTTCCTTATTGCTCTTTTCTATAAGTTCGAATGATTTTGATGCATGAAAATCAAACTTAAGGTTTCATAAGATCATTCCTTTAGAAAAGCAAGGTGAGTATGGAAATATGAGATAAAATATCTATGCTAAAATTTTCAACCAAACTTTTACGTAGCATAGAAAGTGACCTTAGCCCTGTAACAACACTATCCCGGTATTACTTGCATATTCCTTGGGGTATTACTTGCATATTCCTTCGGGTATGTGTTGTTAACTAACGATGCAGAAATAAAACCATGAGAAGAAGCAAGACACAACAAATCTTTCACAAGGAGGACACGCTCGTACACAGAAGAACCTTATGGAATAAAGAGAAAGAAGACAAGTTAGGAAAAACTACACAAGAGGCCAAATCAAGAAAGCTTCAAGCAGAAAAGGAAAGCACCACCACAAGTTGCTACAGTGCCATCATGCTCCAATAATAAGGTAGTATCTTAAGGTGAGTTGTTAATAAATAAGCTTTCTCTTAATTATGGCATGTTCACAAATAAAGAACCAAACATGTTAGAGTAACACCCTTGCTTGATCTGACTTCATTAGCTCAACATGTTTTGTTTCTTTTGTTGTTCTTAACACCATCTTCTTGATCTCATAGTCCTAATCATACTAGCAAAAGTATTGCAACATTCATGTTCCATCTTCCGATCTTATCACCTTTGTTATAGAAAACGAAACACATAAACATTAACTTTATCTTGTTTGATGTGCACGAGGGTTTTAGAGAAGAATGAACTTTTTGGCTCTGTTGGTGTTTTCCCACCAACAGGGCCCATGCACTTGATCTCTGCCTTGTCTTTGCACGCAGGACACAATTCGAGCAAAATGTGGAGGAGTCTTCACTACCCCAAAAATTCTACAAGTGAATGTCCTGATTTCACCAAGCATGCACACAAAACAAGAGGCTGGCAACCCCCATTATCAAACTTTTACTTCTAAATGATGGACCAACAAAAGAACATGGGTGACACCATTACCAAGTTCAGAAGATACACTCAAGGAGTAACCAAGGTAAGTAGTCTTGTTCAAAGGACTTAAAACATTGAACCCTCGCCCGAAAGGTAATTCGGTAGTTATCCCTATTTAATTTCTAGCATTGCATATCATATTTATCTTTCGCATCTTGCATTAGCATATTTACTTCTTTGCATAATCATTTTCCTTTAGCATATTTAATTTCTGCATTAGCATTGCATTGAAAAATTCTAAAGCCCCATGTGAATTCTTGTGGTGTGTAACAACCCATAAAGATATTCACTGTGGTGGCATAAAAATAATTATTCATACATCTAGTTGCATTTTCATCATAATTCTTTGCATGCATATAAATTTATAAAACTCCAAAAATATTTTCCTGCTGAAGTTTTACCTAGAATAATCATGATCCATCTCTAGACACATAAAGCTAATGTGGCTAACCCCTAATGCTTAATCAAGTTCCATTAGCTTTGTTGAGACATGATAGGTCGACCTCATCATCGCCATCTACCTCAACATCCTCATCATCAATGACCCTACACTTCAATTCAGCTTGGGGAGAGCACCCCGAGTTATCCCGATAAGTGTCTCTACTATAGTATTATTATTATTAGCTAAATATTTAGTTTGCTTGGTTTGCTAAAGAGTTTGTTAGGAGTCTAGTTTTATAAAAATCTAGTCGTTTAAAAGAGTCTTTGCTAGAGTTTAGGAATAAATAAATAGGAATGTACGAGAGGTTTTCTTTTCCACCAACATAAAATGATCTCTGAAGCTAAATCTCATGCATGGAAATGATGAATAGTTGCTCCGTCGTAATTCCTTTTTCAGTGCCTAGCTTTCAAGCTTAATTTCTCTTGAGCCTTAAATGAAAAAAAAAATGCTTTGACTTGAGATTTACTCGAACACGAAACTTAGGTGGGTTGCAAATTGCTTGCTCTAAAGTCTAGGTAATTGCCGGATATGATATATGAGAGTGCGAGCTGCTATTGATCTTACTCCTAGTGATGCTAGATTTACGGAGATTTATTTGGAAACTTTAAGTGCACATGATAAGTTCTGTGTGACAAAGTGTTGAACCTCCTACCACAGCCATATATACATTAAAGCGATAGACATGGGAATGGCTTCTGCGCTGAACACATGCCCACGTCGTCCAAAAACTTCCCCGCCGTTCGATCTTGCGGTGGGCCGGTCGGGGATTCCATCCGCCGGCTTCCAGCTTCTCGATTCTTCCTAGAAGGCGGCTTCTACCTCAACTTCTCCAGCTTCCATCGAATCGGGTAAGTCAATATATACTCGGCTTCTTGCTTCTCCCCCCCAAAAAAAAAAAAAAAAAACTCAGGTCAAAAAAAAAAAAAAAAACGCCATCTCCGTCATCTCCGTCTCTCCCTCGCTCCCTCTCCCGATCGCGGCGACAGGGGCGGGCGACGGCCGCGCAGCAACCATGGTGGCCACCCTCCTCCCTGCCGCCGCCATCTCCTCCTGCTCCTCCCCTTCCCTCCTCGGCTAGCGGCGGGAGGCGGCGGCGCCGCTTCGCGGCAAACCCTAGCACTGCGAGGTCGGGCCCCAAAGCACGGTGGCGTGGCGGCGTGGTGCCCGGCGAGCCCGCTTCCGGCATGGCGGCTCCTCGGCGCAGCCTCTGGCGACGAGCACCCACCAGGTATGCCCATCCCTCCTCTTCCACGACTGCAGTGCGACATGAACTATCAAACCCTAGCTTAATCCTCTTCTCATCTTGCCGGCTCCGAGTTGACCATCGATCTGTGCTTGTCGCCATTCTTTCTTTGAGACAAAACCCTAGCTTTCCCCGGCCTCATGGGTACTCAGATGTGCTCATTTTTCGTTGTTCCATTTACCCTTAGATTTTGTTTCCTCGTGCTGTAGGGTTTGTATATTCAGTTTGGTGTGTGAGATTCAGCACAGTTCTTCGTCCCGCCCTTAGCGGTAATGACCACCTAGGTATGCCATCCCTTTCATTACCCTTCCTGCTACACAAAATTGAGCACTCAAACTCTAAGCTATTTGGTTGATGTAATTGCAACTTTTAAGCGTATAAACGTATGATGCTTACCGATTTTGTTTTTTTTATGTATTGCAGAAATTATCAGTGGACACATAGCTCATGAGTACATTAAGGTACGCCATCTTAGTTTTGCTTGTGTTATTGGTCTTGATGTGAGTTTCAAAGCAAAAAGACATATTGGTGTTAGTATTATATTACTTTTAAATGCCTAGCAAAAAGATTCCAGGCTAAGATAGAATTGAAATTTGTTCTGGGCATATATTCCATTTTTTCGCATCTCTTACTGATCACGTGTTGCGTAGGTAAACAAAGCTACTTATCTTCAAAACTGATGAAGGTTAGACAACTCTGCATTCTCCCCTTTCACCTTTTATTCATATTTTTTGCCTTATCAGGAATACTCGAATTTGCCTTACCATGATTATTTGTCTTTTGCTATAGCACACCATGTGTCTCATTTAATTATCCCTCAGAGCAATGTGTCTGTGATTTGGGGATATATAACATTGGATTCCTTCTCTTGACAAATCTAACACTCCAGTTTTTTTGAAACATGTAACAGGTATGTCCTTGCCTAATAAATTCAGTCAGTTATTTCTGTTTCGAGCTATTCTTATTGTAGATTCATATTCATAGAAATGTAAAGATGCCAACATGCTTTGTGTGTTTATGTCCATTACGTCTCTACTTTATTTTAATCTCGTCTCTTATCCCTATGTGTATGCAGGTACTGGGGTATCCATGTCGAGGCAGCCTCTAATCATGTATATTCTGCTGGCAAGTGTGTTCAAGGGTGGTTCTTACCATGCCTTGCAGGTCTCAGATTAGTGACCACGCTGGGAGCTCTGTTTCTACCATGCTTTATATTGTAGATCGCTTCACACCAATGATGGCTTACGATGGAGATAGAGGCCACGCTGGTATTGCACTGCTTCTATTTCAGATAGGACAGATGTGTATTACAAATATGACTTCTATGTTAGTTTTCAACTCATGATATTATCTGAAATTTTTAAAACATGGTTTTTGCCACTTCTGTATATTCTTTCTGAACTTAAATCATGTACCTTCTGTATCTTTTTAGCAACACTTGAATCATACAGATTATATATATTTTCCTAAAAATGATATCACTGTGCAAGCTATGGCTTCTTTGGAAATGTCATTGTGCAGTCTATGACGCTGTGCAAACTGAATGTCAGTGTGATCTTGTTCTCTGGATACATTGTTCTATCAACTTCGCTCCACCATGCGCTCTGCCTCTGCTATGAGGAAACGGCTGTGGCTGACCACCTCTACCACTACTGCTGAAGGTGCACATTTGCCCTTCTTTCAAATTTTGTACACCTCTCAGCATTTCCTTTATTTATAGCCATGAAAACCAAGGCGACATCGGCAGATTGTCATGGTTTCTTATTACAATGTTGCCTCCCAGTTTACCATGCATTCCATGTTTACTTATGGACCAAATCATTGCCCTTCAGCTATTTCTATTTCCTTTTACAATCTAATAATAATAAATCATTTTATTATGCAACAGAGAGATGACTGCCTCACATGAGAACCTTTGTGCTATGTTTCCTCGACCTTTCAAACATCTAAACTGCTATGAAGTTTGATGAAGGCCAAACTATTCCAGCTTGATTCCTTTGTTTGGTTGTTTGAAACAAGACTTCTGAAGATTGTAGTGAAGCTTTTCGACCTGGTGGGGATATGTGGGTCACTGCCACACTTCTGAGTTTTGTCGCATGTTAGTAATATCTAGGTATTTTTTACATATTACATGTTGTTAGAGTTTCTAATCTCGAAAATTTGAAACAACATGCAAGCAACCAGTTCAACCCAAAAAAAAATCTGCATGTCAATGTTCATATTATTTGTCAATTTGCTGCCTACATATATACAGAAAATAAGTAATATGTACACATTGCTTAAGCAGAAACCAAACCATTGTTGACACCTTACCTGAATATAATGTGTGTCCTTTCTTCTACATGTTTTAAAATCAATTTATTTATTTCCTATATTGATGGGATTGTTACTACTGTTGCAGAATGCAGCTTGCTGAATCTTGTTTGGCGGTTTATTTATCCTCCAGTATATCAATGCCATATTTTCTTTCAGAATTCAGAATTTGTTATGGTTCATCGGATTGACCAACCTTATGCCCGCCCATAGCATTATTGTCTTCCTACAAGTTCTTGCCTTTTGGTGAGTATTTTTCTGTGGTTAACTCATGTCTCCATCAATTTCCTTCCATCTTTTTTTTTATTCATCCTATTTTTTCTTATTACAGAATTTTGCTCTGTCTCCACATTTTAATTATTGATATATTGTCCCTAATTAACTCATGTGTTAGTTTTGAGCATTTTCTGTGGTTAATGTCGTATTCAGTTAACTCCATCTTCTGTAAGGTCCTTATCATCATATTATCTTCTAGACAGGAAATTGATGGATCTGATTTGATTATTTAAATGTCCTTAGTTATTCCACTAACTATTTAATTTCCATGTAGGTTTCTCAAAAATATAATTTAAAGATCGAAAATATGTGATCCCCTTCTTGTCCTCAATTCTCTTTTTGTCAGTGAGTTTGATACCTGACTCAGTTTCAATTTCAATTTGTAATGAGCACAGATGTACATATCCGAACTTTAATGAATTTGATTAGTTCTCTAATATGTCAACATGAATTTCACTTCCTTTATTTCCCAGCCGCTGGCGGCAGCAAGTCAAAACAGTGATCAATGCCTCCATGTAAATCCTGGTCCCCAGTTTTGAAAGCTGTAGCGAATTATATTTGAAATGGTAGATGTCGTTCCTTGCTTGGGCTTCCAGTATAAAATTGAGTCATTAAGTATCGTTGTATTTTCCCAACTCTTTTTGCCTGCTGTTTTTAAAATCAGTAAACAAATTGCAGGTGTGTGTGCTTTGTAATAGGCTATCACAATCATCAGCAAACTTTTGCGACTGGGTTGACATATTTGGAGATTCAGTGGACCAGACAGGTGTAAGAAGGTTCATAATCAGCAGGTGGAACTTCATAAATCCTTACTGCTTTGGCACAATTATTATTGCCTTCATTTGTCATATGGCTCCACTAAGAAAGGTGTATCCACATATACTCTGTTTAGTTTTGATACTGCTCTTATAGGCACCAAAATGGCATTCTTTGTATGTATGTGCCCATGGTTGAATGCATGACTTAGAAGAATATATTGTAGCAACGCTCTGTTGTACAGTGTACAGAATACTAAAAAACCTCTAATTCTAGATGAAAAAGAATTACTTCATATCCTTCTCGGTTGATTATTCTATGCCTTACTTTGGTACCCTCAGCCTAAATAAAAATCAGGAACTAGCTTTTTTAAGCCAATGTGGTAGTCAAGGTTTTGTCAATACCAAATCAAAAATCCTGAAAAATGAAGCATGTGTGCTTCTATGGATTAATTGTGTTTTTGTTCTGCTTTTGCTTTCGATTAAGTGGCTAAAAGTGCCCAAACAGAGAAAGGCGGTATGCCTTTCCATCAGTTTTGTGCCATTAAATGGTGCATTGGTTACTGCATTCGTTGGATTGACCTCCTGTTCATGTCTGATGGAAAGTATATCAGATCAAAAGAGTCAGGATTGCAAATGCTAGGAGTGTTTACAGGCCTGTCGATGGGACCTTCATGATGGAGTTCACTGAATTCACCACAGCAGAGTTGGTGCACGATCCTCCTGCAACAATTCCTACAATAGTATACACACTAACACCTTTCACTGAATTAAAGGCTGTGTCCGGACCAGTCTCCAGGTACATAGGTATATGGGCTTAAAAACTAAAGCCTTGTTTCACCTATTGATAGTTTATCACTGTCCTCTTTTTATTTGACTGTTCATTAGGTACACTAATGGTTCACTGCCTTATCATAGATGTTATTGGCTACATCACCAAGTACGAGGAGGTGTCAAGCTTTGTTCCCAAGAATAGGGAAAAGGCCATCAGCCTCAGAGAGGTCTACATAAAGGATTATGGGTACATATACTATCTGTGCGCCTTAAAAAATACTGTAGTGGTAGTAGTGCTTTACTTAATGATCGTCCTGTTGATCACAGCGGCAATGAACTGAAGATAACCCTCTGGGGTGACAAGGCAACAGAGTTCAACATCGATAATGTTTATGATGACAGCGCTGGTAACCTTGTCGTGCTTCTTCTTGTCGGTGCTATTCCTCACACAATGTTCTGTCAAGGTCCTGGAGTCCCAGGGAGGGAGGGCCTTGGCTTCTCAGCTCGTAGCTAGGAGATGGTGGCGCCAGTGTTGGTCTGGCGCCTACAGCAGGGAGGTGAGATTAGAGATAGCAGGGAGATGAGGAGTTTAGGGATAACTTCATTGCTTAATCGTTCCATCAACTGGTTCAGTACATATATAGGAGTCTAGCTCCTTGTTCCTGCTGCTGGCTAATTACTCCAGCACGCTAATACATAATAGACTTAATGACTAATCCCTCCAGCTGCTCAGGTCTCTTCCTCTGCCCCTTGACCATTTGCAGCCTGGGTTTGCCTCACCAGTGGCTCCTCGAACACGGGGTCGACGGCTGAACTGTCGTCCCCACATCACATCTCTCCCTCCCTCGACGAGCAGCTCGTCCTCGAGCTGGAAGGAAGGGTACCGGTCCTGGAAGCTGGAGATGTCCTCCCAGGTGGCTGAAGCTGCTGGCTCGCCTTGCCAATGGATCAGTACTTGACGAACGCCCCTGGCCAGCCGGGTGCGGGTGGCACGTTCGGGCACCGGCTGAATGGCGCCATGGTGGACAGGCGGCAGAGCCGGAGGGGCAGCCGGTGGAGTGCCGACGAACTTCTTGAGGAGGCCCACATGAAAGACGTCGTGGAGGCGGGCGCGCGGAGGTAGCTCGAGGCGGTAGGCCACCTCATTGATGACTGCTGTGATGCGGTATGGCCCATAGAAACGGGGCCGCAGCTTGCCCTTTGTGGTGTCGGGCAGGGAGGCCGGGGTGCGGTGGCGGAGGCGGAGCCACACCCAGTCCCCCATGGAGAAGCTGACGTCCCTGTGATGCTTGTCGTAGAACTTCTTGTACACAGCTTGAGCTTGCTCCAGGTGGGCATGGGCATCAGCCAGCAGCTCATCGCGTTCAGCCATTGTCTTGGCCACTGCTGCCACGCGCGTCTCGCCGGGCTCATAAGAGCGGATGGAGGGGGGCGCCCGTAGACAATCTGGAAGGGAGTGGTGCGGAGGGCTGACTGGTAGGCGGTGTTGTAGACATATTCTGCCCACAGCAGCCACCGCAACCACTGCTTCGGTCGGTCCCCAGTCATGCATCGTAAGTACATGACGATGACCTTGTTGGCAGCCCCCGTCTGGCCATCGGACTGGGGATGGAAGGCAGTCGTCATGCGGAGCTTGATTCCTGAAAGGCGCATTAGCTCATCCCAGAAAAGAGATGTGAATACCGGGTCTCGATCCGAGATGATGGAGTGGGGAAGTCCATGAAGGCGCACGATCTCGGAGAAGAAAGCTTGGGCCACCGATTCCGCTGAGTATGGATGAGCCAGCGGAATGAAGTGACAATATTTGCTGAAACGATCGACGACGGTGAGGATCACTGTCTTGCCGCCCACCTTGGGCAGGGCCTCGATGAAATCCATCCCAATGTCAGCCCACACCGAAGATGGCACCGGAAGAGGCAGCAGTAGGCCGGCTGGGTGGAGGTGCTCGGTTTTATACCGCTGACAAGTGGAGCAGGCGCGGATGTGTTCTTGCACGGCTGCCCGGAGGTTGGGGGAGTGGATGTCGCGGAGAAGACGGTGGAGGGTGCCCTGGACGCCCTCATGGCCGTCCCCATGCACCATGTCCAGCAGCTCCAGTAAGAGGGGCGCACCCGCTGGCAGGTAGAGGCGCCCCTTGAAGGTGACCACCCCGTCGGTGATGGCCCAAGGCGCCTGACGTCGGCCTGCAGCGATCTCCTCCTGGAGGGCGGTCAGCACGGGGTCCTCCTGGTTGGCCCGGCGAAGACGATCCACGAAGTCGAAGCGGGGGCCCGTGATGGCCATGGACATCGCCTCGTCGGTGTCACGGCGAGAGAGGGCGTCAGCCACTGTGTTAGCGCTGCCCGCTTGGTACTCCACTGTGAAGTCAAACCCCAGCAACTTCCCCACCCAATGATGTTGGGGGATGGTAGAGAGCCTCTGATCAAGCAGAAATTTGAGGCTAAAGTGATCTGTTCTCACCAGGAAGGGACGTCCCCACAAGTATGGACACCAGTGCCGTATGGCCAGCACCAGCCCAATCAACTCTCGTTCGTATGCTGCCAGGGAACGGTGACGTGGGGCGGCTGGCCGGCTGAAGAAGGCCACCGGGTGCTGGTCTTGGAGAAGAACGGCGCCGAACCCGTGTGTTGAGGCGTCGCATTCGACGATGAACGGGCGGCTGAAATCTGGCAACACCAGAACAGGCGCTGTGGTCACCGCCGTCTTGAGCGCCGCAAACGCCGTGTCCGCGGCAGGGGACCAAGAGAAACCCTCCTTCTTGAGCAGCGCCGTCAGCGGAGCAGCGATGGTGCCAAACTCCTTGACGAACTTGCGGTAATAGCCCGCAAGCCCGAGGAATCCTCTGACCGCGCGGGCTGATTGGGGCTGGGGCCAGTCCATCACAGCCTGGACCTTCTCGGGATGCATGGCGACACCGGCAGCCAGATATGGTGTGCAGGTAGGAGATGCGTCGGTGCTGAAGGCACACCGAACGCTTGGAAGAGCCGATGTTGGAGGAGAACGCTGAGGACTGCCCGACATGTTGCGTGTTACGCCTGTGAGCTGTCAGAAATGAGGATGTCATCGAAAAAGACGAGGACGAACCGCTAAGGAATGGCCGAGCACCTCATTCATCAACGCTTGAAAGGTGGCCGGCCAGATTGCGAGGCCGAACGGCATCACGAGGAATTCGCACAAGCCGCCGCGGCGTCCGAACGCCGCCTTCTCGATGTCGCCGGGCTCATGGGACTTGGTGGTACCCGAGCGCAGTCCGCTTTGGTGAAGAACCGGGCACCATGCAGCTGCCCAAAGAATTCGTCCACGATGGGGATGGGGTAGGCGCCCTTGACGGTGATGGCGTTGAGTGCATGGTAATCCACGCAAAACCGCCAGACCCGCCCACCTTCTTCACAAAAGCGCACCGGGCGAGGAGAACGCTGAGGTGCCGCGCCGGATGAGGCCCCGGGTCTAACATGGTGGAGCACCGGGCGCCCAACCTCGTTCTTTGTGGGCGACCGAGTAGCGATATGGGACGAACCACCACCGTGACGAGCCGGGCACCGTGATGATGCGATGATCCCGCGCGGCGTGGTGGTGGCATGCCGTAGGGCTCGGTGAAGATGGAGGAAAACTCCTCCGTGAGGGTCGGCATGAGGTCGGGCGGAGCATGCGCTGGCGAAGTCCCGGAGAGGGCGGGCCCGCCACGCCCTTCCGCCAGACACGATGGTCGCCCGCCGGGCGACATGGTGAGGGAGCTGAAGTCCCATGTGATTGGCCCCGCGTGCGGGCCGGTCGCGTCGAAAGCATGACGCCGTGAGCCGGGCGAGCGGTAGGGCGAAGAAGTCCATGGAGAAGGGGTGCCCTTGATGGAGAATGGGGCCGCGCGGTAGATGCCCGGGACAGGCACGCGCCACCATTGGCCATCGCGGACCCGCATGCCCCCCATGTAGATGTATTTTGAGGTTGGTGCGGGCTGCGGGCCGCCACAAAATTGTGGGTCGAGCCCGAACCGAGTAGCGCCCAGGAGACGCCACCTAGCAGGATGCGCACCTGCATGGTCTCCCCCATGCGGATCCCCCCGATTGCGTGGAAGGGAGATCAACGGGTCGTCCGTGGCCACCTCCGAGTCTCGCCCTCCACGCCCTCACCATCATCTACAAGATCAAGGAAGAAGAGGGCCGGCAGATTTTGTTATGGCCGCGGCCATATCTTTTGTTGCAATTAAAACAGAGTCCCCGCTTGCGGCGGTCATCCATCTTGGCGGCGATGGACGGATTGGCGCCGCCCATCCGCGGCCGGGCGCCGGCGTGGTGGAGCAATGAGCATGCGGGGGAGGAGCCATCGGGGCGGGCCGCCGAGGTGGCCTGCAAGAGGCCGCGGCCCGCGAGGCGAGGTGGTGCGGGCTGAAGCGCCGCCGGGAGAACACTTCGCCCCGCTGCTCCAATTTGCGGGGCCATACTCATGGCGACGATGAGAGTCCCTGGATTGTGCATCTCGACGCCGTGGCGTAGAGGGGGGCCGAGCCCCGCCGTGAAGGCTTGACCCTCTCGTTGCTCGAGCGCCCGACGCGAGGAAGGATAGCCTCAGCGGTCCTCGATAGTCGGCGATCGCCCCTCGCGCGCTTGCACGCCATGAGCTCGCCAAGGGGGTTGGAGTGCCGGAGGCCCGTAGCGGAGGTTCAGAGCCCGAGAAGCGGGGCCATGACGGGCGCGTCCTGTTCGCACACGGATATACCGCAGTCGCGCGCCGCCTCAAGGTTGTAGGAGGCCATCCAAACTTGCTCCTGGGCCTGATCCGTTTCGCACGGCACGCATTCTCGCAGCGATTGCGGAAGGCCAACGGGTCGGACTTCCCGCCGAATTTGGGGAAGTCCAGCCTTCGAACCGGCGACGGTCGCCATGATGGCCGCCCACCGGAGCCCCCGGAGCTCGAGCCGAAGACGCCGAAGCTCGCCGCTGCAGCGTGACGATCCACGGGCCGCATCGCAGTCATGTTCTTGGAGAATTTCGCCATCATCTTGGCGAGGTCGAGATGGTTGGTTCGGTCATGGTGGCTGGAGGGAGGCAATGGAGCGGGTGGGCGAGTGGCTGGCGGAAGTGGAGGAGGAAGCGGCTGCGGAAACAGAGTGGTGGCCGGAGGATCGCCTGAATCCAGATACCAAGTTGTCAAGGTCCTGGAGTCCCAGGGAGGGAGGGCCTTGGCTTCTCAGCTCGTAGCTAGGAGATGGTGGGAGTGTTGGTTTGGCGCCTACAGCAGGGAGGTGAGATTAGAGATAGCAGGGAGATGAGGAGTTTAGGGATAACTTCATTGCTTAATCGTTCCATCAACTGGTTCAGTACATATATAGGAGTCTAGCTCCTTGTTCCTGCTGCTGGCTAATTACTCCAGCACGCTAATACATAATAGACTTAATGACTAATCCCTCCAACTGCTCAGGTCTCTTCCTCTGCCCCTTGACCATGCGCAGCCTGGGTTGCCTCACCAGTGGCTCCTCGAACACGGGGTCGACGGCTGAACTGTCGTCCCCACATCACAGTTCACTGGTCCTGGTGAGTCAGCATGTATCCCTATTATTTCCTGTGCACAGCCTGACGCATGTAGATGCATGTCCATACAAACATCAGAGTTTCTTCTACTAAACACATCTAGATCAACCTGCAGCGCTAATTATTCTTTTTCTTATTGTCCTCTTCTATGCAGACAAGGTTTACCTCAGTGGTGGGGCACCATGCTTCTACTATTTTAACCCATAGATTCCAGAGGCTGCACCATACTACTCTAGGTAACATGAACACATTCATGCGCAACAAATTCCTTCCACCTATGAACCATCATATGATACTGTTGGTACACAGGTTCAGGGACACAGCGATCTTCATAGAACGACCCGCTCCTTCGGAAGAAACAACAGATGCACCTATACAGGATGCACCGCTTCAGCAAAAGACCATAGCTTAGCTAAACAGCATTGAACCGTTTGACTTCGAGGTAAGCAAAGCGCCCTAACATGCAATTACAAGCAGCCAGGATAAATTGTTTGTGCCTAATGACTGATATGCCCGTCAATTTTAAAATAAGATGGGGTGTATAAATGTGCTGTGACAATTTCATCTATACCATCTGATGTCAAATGGTGGTATATGTCATGCAAGACATGGAAGAAAAGGGTTCACCAGCGGAAACCTCTTGCAACAACTATGTGTTGCCACACATATTATCTCAGCCTTTGAATGTGCGTCAAGATCCGTGCACCAGTCAACTAGCTTTCCCACCTCTCCCATTCCCTCCACCGAATCTCCTTTCCCATATGTCCAGCCATTCCCTTATCTTTCATGTGTCAGGTACAGGTACTCTCGTCCATTTAAAAAAACAACAGTACTGCAATAGCAGTAGTACAACACCTACTACGTGTCGGTCATTCCCTTTCTGTACTGTACTGTATCTTTTTGTTAATATTCAATAGGGCCAGTCACATGCTGCACATTTCTAATTATTTTCTACCATTCTTCATTTTTCTTGTCATCCTTTCTTTGATTTCTTATCTCTACCTCTGCCGTAGGCATTTTTTATTATCCGATTATTTTATCGTTTCTTCCAAAAATGCATTTCAGATATTAATTACTCCCTCCATTTTAAATTATGAGTCACTTTGACTTTTTTTGATAAAAAAGACTAGTTCTCCCGTCTATGCAATATATAAACTGTAGACAGAATTTGATGATGCAAAGTGCAATTCGAGTATAACTATTACATAAGTACGTGCTCATTATGAACACGATTTTTCAGCATGGCGAAACAATCCATAACACGAATTTCAAGTCTAACTAGTTGACTAATACTGATAATGCCATGACACTAGAAGATGAGTTTTTCTACAATTGAGTCAAGATGTGCAGATCACACATCTCCAAAAGTTCCTTGTTAGGAAATCCGCCTTTAGTCGATTTCCAATTCATTCTACAGCTTCTTCAGATCCTTAAAACCAAGCTGAACTTCTTGCATTCAAAAGAGTCATTTGATGATAAATAACAAAACATCTCCAGGTGAATCCATGTCAATCACTAACACTGCAAATTACTTGAAGAAGGAAGCTTCCGTATCAACAACCAAACAATCCTTGTCAGTATGACCATTAAGACCACATTTGCTGCAGACAGGATAATAAGACAACAAATTGGATAATAAGACAAGCAGGAATCATGCGGTACTAATAATGAATCACTTATATCAACAGTGTGGCGTTGTTGATCAAATGTGGCGCTGTTGATCAAAATGATCTTTCTAATGTATGTACTAATGCTCAAATAATACAACTATTTAAGACAAACATGTATAAAAGTATCTTTTGTAAAAATTCTACATAATATCCTACAAGGAATGAATAAGGTTGTACAAGATGTTACTGGAAGCAACCATTGGCACTGATCTGCAGACATTGAATTTTTGCGACAGGGTCGTTGTCATCATTAAAATAAACTTGTCTTTCAATCAGTGTTGTTTGGGTGACACAATGCTTTGAAAGTTGTGAATTATGAAACATATTATCCACTGCATATCAACATATTTTTTAGTGCTACTTTGTATAGAAGTATAGAAGTAAAAGTTTCTGTTCCAGTCCCTCATATCTTCAATATTCTATTCCAGTTCTTGTACTAGAATTTGTGATACATGCCAAACTTGTACCAGAATTATGAAACTGAGTTTGGTACCATACAGACCAAAATTGTACTAGAATACAAGTTGAATTAATATACATCTCAAATTATGAAACTGAGTTTGTAACAGAATTATGAAACTGAGTTCGGTGTAGCACTGTTTTGTCTTTTTTAATTCAATATGTTATTCAATGTGATTGAGCATTTAGTTCATATGGCTAGTGCTATATTAGGTTTGCACCGACGGCTCTTAGATTTTCTTAAGCTTCCTTTTATAAAATAGGCTGGACTGGTTCTTTAACATAGCTAGTTCTTTAACAAATAGTGTTGCTTTTGTTAGGTGGTAAGAAATCTAAGAAAAAAAAAAAAAGAAACCAGGACATGTGATCAAGTGTGGGAGGTGTGGCCTGAAGGTTCATAATGCAATTCATTGTTCAAGCTTTGAGACTACCTCCTCAGTTTGCACAACAACGAACCTGTTCTGTAATACAATAACAGTCTACAGGCTAGTTGCACTAATGAACAAACAAAATCGTTTGATCCAAGGAAGAAAAGAAAGAGAAAGAGGAACTAACAGGCATTGCATTAAACCAAACTATTCTACTTTTTTATGACTGAAGTTCTAGATCTACAATATCAGCACGCATAATAATAGCATGTACTTTCTCCTCTACTATGACCTTCACAGACCGACGTTGAACCTACATTTGTCATGTTTGGCAAGCCAACCGCACACAAGTGCTCCTGATGACTAAACTGGGATGACAAACAATTAAGCCCAATACATACACAGATACACCATGATTAATAATGCAGGTCTATTTAGCATAGGTTAATTGAGGAACAGGAGCAAAAGTCAACTGGTAGCTATCTTAACTTTGGCTAGGCAACATCACAAACATTCAACATGGTAGAGTATAAGCCAAATATTTCCTTAGTGCCCATCATTTAATGGTACAGTATAAGCAAATACTATCATAAGGGGAAAAAAAGCAAGTAAATAGACTAAGTGACCAAAGGGAAAAAGAGAAGGACATCATAATACCTTAATACAGAAAACTGCTATGCCATGTATTGTTTTTATTAGACTGTCTAGGCAGGTTCTTGTTGGTAGCCTTCCACAACAATGCAAGAATCAGAGATAATATAGAGTAGAAGTAATCTGGAGGAAAAAGATAAATATTGTCAGTTAATTTACATTAGTGGCTCATTAGTTTATCTATAGGGGAAAAAATCTAAAGAAAGATAATAAAATAGGCAGAAGCGTTCTTAGCAGCTTCAGACAGAGCTTCCAAGTTTGCTACCCGGTCAGCAAGGGGAGTTGATCATATGTTTTTTCGCTGAGTTGCTGATCCAGCAAGCAAGGGCTTTGATTGGTTAGCATGAAAACATTTTTTTTAAAAAAAAACAAGGTTCAGATTTATAGGGGACTAATGAAGGCAATAGTCTGTAGGAAAAAAAAGAAATCATAGTCACCAGGCAAATCTACCACAACTACACATCATACAACTATGGGTTGCCTTGAAATTCTAAAGCCAGCATGTGTATTCTTAGTCCAATTGCTGACCACACTGAATTGAGTTAACAAATCTAAGAATTTCAAGGCACAGTTTTCACAAACTTTTTATCAGCTATGCTTGCTTTAGAATTTTAATAAGTATGATCAAACAAAATTTGGATAAACAAGAAGTTCAAAAATATTGTGCATTCCTATGAGAGGTACAACATAAACTGATATATCCTAAAAGAAACAAAAGCAATGGATCTGTCATAAAAATAGAAGCAGAGGTTAGCAGAGCACAATTAAGAAATACATGATTTAAACTAAACTAAATATGCATTTCTTTTTTATTGGGACATAGATTAAATTAAATACCCTGTTAGACTCACAAAAGCACAATCCATGCATTGGCATGCCTCGTTAGTAGTGGCACATCTAAATATCTAATACAATAACTGTGTTGTCGGTGTCAACTAAATGTCAAAAGAAAAGCATACAGTGCAATTACTCCAGCTAGCAGCAAGACATAAAGTGAAAGTTCCTCTGTGCTACAGCCTACTCCTGAGTAGCTGTACCATAAATATGCAACTAAATAATTTATGCAGTTTCAGAACGTGAACTAAGTAGCAGGGCAGTGCCTTCATCGATCAGTTTGAACAGAAAGGATAGAACGAATCTAAAAAACAGGCAATTAAAGAGGATGCATTTTTCACTGTTCCAAAGAGCCTGAAAAACTGCTAAAGCACATGTACCTGACACTCGATGGATGGACAAACGTGAGTGAAAATACGAAGAAAAAACGGGATAAATTTTTGGAGGCTAGTAGCAGCAGGGACGCCATAATGAAATTGAACTAGAAAACTAAATATCAGATCCACTTCAATACGACTATTGAAACTAGATAGCAGATCTACTTCATTACGCCATAATGAAATTGAACTAGATATCAGATCTATTGAGTAAAATTTACTCAATAATAGAAGAGAACTAAACCAAATAAAAATATTGTGGAAGAGGATAACAGTAGTTTGTGGAAGACAGGTATGGCAGAAGAAATTAGAGAGGGAAAGTTCGGGCAGCCATAGATCCGAACAAGCAGCTTGGGAAAAGATAATAGAATGCCGATAGGGAAAAAAAATGATAGGGATTGAGAACGGAAGAGAGAATAGCTGAAAAAGAAAACCTCGAATCTGGAAGAAAGATTCAGTGGCATGGAAGAAAGAGGTTGAGAGGGAGGGGCTCAGGTGGACATGCGCCTTGATGTGCCTAGAGGAGAGAGAGAAGCAGCTGGAGGAATGGAGAATAGAGATTTGGGGTGGAGATACTGATAGAGGACGGCGGCGGCGGCGGCGGGGAGACTGACAGAGGGAGAGAGGGAGAAGACGAAGGTAAGAGAGAGAGAGAAGAGAGAGAGCAGCTGCAGGAATGGAGCGGCGGCGCTGAGAGCAATAGTGGCGAAGATAGAGGGGGAGAAAAAATGCAAATGGTGAAGGGAGAGGGTGCGAAGGAAAAGGGGGAATCTTTAACGCATAAAATGGATCACTAAACATAGGTAAATAACAAAACTGCACAGTTTAAATGGTGAATCTAATCTTTTGAACTTAGGCATGTTGGGATAATAATTACCAAATACAAACAAAAATGGAACGGGTTGCATGGCAACCGAATGCCCCCTAGGAATGGAACGTGGAAGGCTGGAATGCAGCAGCAAGAACACGGGAAAGAAACGAGTGAAGTGGAGGTTTGACCGGCGCGAATCTTGGAGGAGCTGCGGCCGTTGGATAATATGGGTTGCAACCCATAGTTGTTGAAAGTAGCACTTGGTTCACCAGCAAGTTATTATTTTACAAAAGCTACCACGACGTGTACCTACTACAACTGCAGATCCCAGGAGAGGTTAAGGAGAAGCAGCTGTCATCGGATCTTCTAACCTAATGATAGGCCAAAGTACAGGCACACCCCAGTCTGATAATAGTGCCGTCAGCATTCACGCCGATACACAGGTTGTGCAGTTTAGTTAAACTTGCCTTCTTCTTTCAGGCACTACACTCTTCATACATATGCACTTAGTCCATCGACCACTAATACCCAACTAAAAAGTTTCAGCAGGTTCAGAGTGACATGTCGCTTATTGAGGCTGGTACAGACATGGTATTCTCTATATACTTTTAGACATCACATTGCACTGAAAGTTTTCTAGGTTCATATCTGTCGCTTTACTACCATCCTATATGTGCAGACCCCAGTTCCATCACTCCAAACAGATGATGATCTCCCAAAGGAAAGCACCGACAGGTATCATCGAATATCTTGCCTATAAACATCCTGTAATATTTAAGACAAATTATGCTTATCGAAGAACATGAGTGTTTGCTAAATGCTCTCTCTATTAGGATGTCGTCCAAAGCTCGCAAAAACTTGATTGGAGACCTCAATGCTGCAGACAAGGCATGTTCACAGCAACTCCATGCACCTTTGTTTTTATATTACCATGCATAATCGATACCGCCTCTGCCTCTAATATGTTTCGGTGTTATGATCAGGACGCTTCTACTACTATCTACACGATGCAGGCCAGCCCAGTGATGCAGACGTCATCCAACCGAAGGGAAAAAGGTATCATTTACAGGACCTCACACTACACAGTAAAGAAAACCAAAAAAATGGATCCCGCAAATGTTTCTAACAAGATATGATAAATGCCGCAGGCTCTCAAAACTGGCGCTACGAAGGCCGGTAAATCAGCCCAGCTGAACACCGGGAAATAGGTAGGAAAGAGATTCAAATCATGCCATTGCTTTCTCCTCATTGACTACTCATCATATTTTTCAAAAAAAACTACTACAGTTGCGCGCGATGGCCAAACCACATTATCTAGCACGTTTAGCACCACACCTACTGCACGGCCGCGCGAATGAGAAGGTCAGGGTCTTTTTTTCTACTCATCAACGTCACTATTTTACAGTCCCCTTAGTCTAGGTTCTCTCTCCTACTCTACTGAAACAAACTTAGAAAGTGAGCTGAGAGCAGCAATATTTCTTGTCCTGCTAGGTAATAAAGATCAGGAGATTGCATTTCTTCAGGGCCTGAGGTGCTATGTCGAACACAGTTTACGTTGTAATATATAAAGAGTGAGACATCATTCTGATCAGTGCAATATCAAAGGCTAATCTTTGCTCGCAAACCTAGACGTGATCGAGCAATTCATCTTAGTTCAACCAGTGCATCGTACTAGATATAAATACATAGCGAGTCATATGAGAGAGACATCTATTCTTGTCCAGTTAAAGTCACTGAATTATCTTTTTGTAAAGTTTTATCTTAAAATATTATATTCATAAACAAAACATGCTGGTATTTTCATATTTACATGGCGTTCTTGCAATATAAGTTTTTGTTGCTACTGTTTATGGCTCTATTACATGCAGTACTTTTCTTAAGGCTTCAACTGATGCTCATCTAATTAAGACACCAAGCCGATGGATTCGGACACAGCAACCAAACAACCTGACTAAGACAAGATTACTCAGCTGAACTATGAAATTAATCTTCCCTCTTGGCGTTTTATGTCTTTTTTAATATTATCATCTACAATTAGCTTTACTAACCCAAATGGCTTTGTATCAGACAAAAACTAATGGGGTTTACTTTCTGTATATACGCAAGTTACTAAAACTTTCTATATATACGCAAATTATAGCTGTGCAATATGGAAACACTTATATAACACTAAGATTATATCTTAGCTATGTTTTTTTACCTGCTATTATGTCTCAATGGTTAGTATCAAATTAGCTTCTCATCTATAATTTGTGAAGAACAATCAAGGATGAATTCTATGGGCATGAATTCACTATAGTTGGTTCATCAAACCAACGACGGCATGAACAGGCCACAACAACACTATAGTTGCCCTACCCTCTACGCAACTACAGTTGGTACATCTTCTTCCACTTCAGTGCATTCCCTCTAGATTAGGAACAAAACCCTTTTGACATATATATAGGCTACTTGCTTTGCATTGAGTTTGTTCAATCTTTATCTCCCCTTAGAAACTTGTCATATTTGATCATGTACACTCCACCACTATTCCATCTCATTCACTCTATTGCACCCCCACTCCATAATCCACTCATTCCATTCATTTGACATATGTTATTTCCAATCGTGTCCACTCTTGGACGAGCTTCAGAAGTAACCATAGACATCCACCACTACCATATAAAAAAAAACCCATTAAAATATTATATTCATAAACCACTATATCCACCAAAAATGTTCTACTCCCGCCTATCAACTGATGCTCCGGCCGATAGAGCAACTAAAAATATTCCTGAACTATAAAATTACCCTTCGTTTTACTTTTTTAATTCATATCAATTAGCTTTAATGTCTTACAAAAAACTATACCATTACTCTTTGTCTATCTCGCAAAAAGCTGTTATGGAAACACTTATATAACACTAAGATTATAAGCTATGTTTTTTAGATTTGGGTTGTCAAATTTAAAAAAAGAGAGAGGAAAACCCTTTTGAATATATATAGGGAGATGAAAATGGACTTGTCATGCTGATCATGTACACTCCACCACTATTCCATCTGTCCACTCCACTCCACTCCACTCCATTCAGACATATGCTATTTCCATACTGGAAGTACGCATCCACCACTACCATATACACCCATTAGAGCCTACCTCTGGGATAAGCAACAAAAAAAATATTCCCTATACCCTTCCACTCTTTCATAAAAAAGAGGAATAACTCTTGGAGAGTTAAAAAATGGACAAGTGTGTATTTAAAAAAGAGAGAAAGAAGGGAGAAAAAATGGGGTACTTAGATACTCACCTCTCCAGAAAAAGCAAAATAAAAATGGAAAGAAAAAATGGGTATAGAACCCAAGTTCTCTCAAAGCAAAATAAAGAAAGAAAAGAAAAGAGGTTTCAAAGTTTTTAAAAAAGAGATGATTCCTCAAGGAGCAAAAGTAGAATTAGGCTTTCCCCTCATTCATTAGATACACCTCATTGCAGTCATTGCATTTCCTACCATTATCTACCACCATACACATGCACCACTTGATCGGTGTGACTCGTGACATTGGATCCATTGCTTGAACTTACAATATATGCTTAGTAAGTATATGTAGTTTCTCCCACCTATGAGCTCCGGATATAAGCCTTAGATATAGGGTGAGAGAGAAGAAGGCATAGTGTCCTACTTGCCTTAGTCCAAAAATACCACATATCATGAGAGAAAGGCAAAACAACCTCTTTGCCTTAGTGAGGATCCACCAATACCACAAATGAGAGACTTAAGAGAGTCATACCAGGAACTTTGAGTTTTATTTTGAAAACTTGCAAAAACTCCAGAAGGACAGTTGAACAAAGAGTTTGCGACATGGTGCTTGACTTGATTGTTCTATCTTTCAATTACCCAAGATCCCAAGAAAAAGCTATAAGCTCCATGGTTAAAGGTAATATGGGTAAGTTGAAAGTCGAACAAGTTTATTCTTATACGGAGGAGAAATTTTGTTTGAAAGCATGTGTACTTTTGAGGTGTGAAAGAGTTGCAGCAACACCCGATCCATTGCTAAGTTTGGCTTTGCTAGGGACTAGCAAAGGGTAAGCTTGGGGGAGCTTGTTGACACCTGTTATAGTATAAAATTACTAGTCAACTAAACATGAATAAGGGCTTAAAATGAATATCAACATAAGTCTAGGGGCTTAACTAACATAATTCCACGAGCTTTGGTGATTTATATATTTTCGAGGGGACTTAATAGATAAATGCAGAGAAGAATGGAGAAAGTTTCGAAATATACATCTCATACGATGACAAGACTTGACCGTGAAGTAACTTCGACCTGAAATGTGGACTAAAACACTCTAGAAGGTACCAGAGGACACCGGAAGAAACAGGAAGCCGAGAAGCTTCTGAAACCCGGCGCCGCCAGAGCCTTTTAGGCCGCCCAGGTGGGGTCCCCCTGTCAGCCTCACATTTTTTTATGTCGGTTTACCACCGACCTTGAGGTTGTATCTACACCGTTATTGAAGGTCGGTTTGATCCAATGGTCATCGTTCATCGCCAAGGCCTATATAAGAAGACCCCTCGACCCCCGTGGTGAAACCCTAATTTATTATCATTCATTATCAACGGTTGAGACCACGAGTCTCCCTCTAGGTCTAGACTAGAACTAGAACTAGAAGAGTTAGTATGCAAGAGAGGATTAGAACTCATTAGTTCTAATCTTTAGAACAAGAGAGATAGAGAGAGGGAAGGAATTGGAGGAAGTACCGGCCTGTCGGTGCTATCTCCATACTTGTACCTCGGTGGAAGTTAATCTACACTTGGAATTACTCTGGTAATCTACTTCTTCTTTTAGTAAGTAATATTGTTTATATTTATTCTTATTGGTCTACGAGTCTCTTTTGAGTGCTTTAATCTGGTACCTAGATGAGAGTAATATTCGCAAGGCAAACGTGGTGTTTGGACTCGGGTATCTCGTTAGATACACCCTACCTTCCGGAGTGTGGTAGTTCGTGGTAGTGACAAGTATCATTGATTCCTTTGGATTCCACCTCCGTTGGATAGGATTAAGTAGGAACCGATTCTTTGGGGAATAGTAAGTTTTGGCCTTACTTTCCTTTGAGTACATCCCCATAAGAATACTATCAACATCACTTACCAAGATAAGAATTAGATATCTTAGTAAACCTCTCTACACTCTCAACCCTCTTAAGTCTTGTGCTACTCCTGGTTAAAATTAGATCGTAGTCTCCCTCACCCGTTTCCCTGTGGATTCGATATTTAAACCCTCTCCGGGTGAAGTGCTCGCCGGTATCCGCGGCGCTGCGGATTATACAAATTATAAATATTTACGTGGGCTTATCAAATACCAACACAAGCCATGGCCCGGTGCCGGCGGCGGGCTGGCCCAAAGCGCAAAGGGCAAGGGGGCCGGCCCAGTAGCGGCGGCGGGGCAACCAGCCCAGCAAAGGAGCAACGTCAACAGGCCGGCCCAGTAGTGGAGGAAGCGCGCGACCTGCGAAGCAAAGCAGCCAGCAGACACAGTGCTTCCCATCGAGCAGAGCAACGAGCCTAGCCCAGCGAGGCGCCATGGCCCAGCATGGGTTGGTGAAAGGTCCTAAATGGCTAGAGGGGGGGGTGAATAGCCTAATAAAATTTCTACAAATTCACTAGACAAACTTGTTAGAATAACAAATGGCGATAAAAGCATTTGCTCTAGCTCTACTTGTCGGCAAGCCTCCTATCAACAATTCTAGTTTCTATTGTCTCTAATTCACACAAGAAGCTATGTCACTACTTTACTCCTAGGTGAACAAGCTAATTACTCTAGCAACCTAAGTAATACTACTCAATCTACACAAGCACAATATATATCAAAGTAATGCAAGAGTGTAGAGATGATATACCACAATGTTGAGGTTAGTCAATCCAATCACCAAGCATGATACAATGAGATAACCAATATGAAGCCAATCACCAAGAGATGACAAAGAGACAAGTGGAGACACAATGATTTACCCCGAAGTTCACTTGAGCACCCGTCAAGCTACGTCTCCGTTGTGCCGACCTTCTCACGTGTGGGGCAAGGTGGAGCTCACTCCTAGCCAAGTGCCTTTAGGCTACATGCACCCAAAGCAAATGAGAGGTACCCAAGACACGAGCAATGTACTACTTGCAATTTGTCGTCCCGACGAGGATGCACGATCCTCTCACAAATCAACCGGAGGTGGCCAAGAACAATCTCTTTCTCTTGCCAACGCAACCACCAATCACCAAGCCGGCTAGGAGTGGTGCTCTCCAAGAGCAACAAGAAATCCACCGGCTCACAACGATCTCCAAGTGCCTCTAAATACAAAGATCAAAGCAATATGCACTTGGATCTCCTCAACTCTCAAGAATGAAGCTCACAAGCAATAGATGAGAGGAAGAGGGAGTTTGCTCAGCTCAAGAGATGTTAGGAATGATTCAAAATGACCAAGAGAGCTCCCAAAGCCGGCCAAACTCCTATTTATACACCCCCACACGAAATAGAGTCGTTGGGGGCAAAAACACATTTCCTGCGAGCTGACCGGACGCACCGGTCATAGTCTGACCGGACGCTCCGGTCAGGTGACCAGACGCTCCGGTCAGGTGACCGGACGCACCGGTCACGGGTCCCATCAAATACGACAACTAGCCGGGCCCACGAGCCGATAGTCGAAAAACGATCGTCCGGTCGCAGCGTCCGGTCATCGGCCGGATGCACCGGCCGGTCAAACCACCAATTTTGATGCTTACTAGAATCGACCGGAAGAACCCTAACCAGACGCTCCGGTCAGGACCCTAGCGTCCGGTCAAGCGTCCGGTCGCAGGGTCCGGTCGGCGTTTCTCTGCGAAATGTCGTTGTTTCTCCGTCGCCTTCACTTTGACATGCTACCCAACAAGTATACCAACTTGAGCACGAGGGTTAGCATGTTTTCATCACCACGATGCATTCGACGCATTGGAAAATAGATGTTTCATTTTCTCAAAAGCACTGAATCCTGCCTCACAAGCTCGGCAGGAGGGTGAGCGGTACGCAAACCCATCTCAACCCTGCAACCATCACCGTCGTCGTAAATGTGCCAACACCACCACATGTACATCACCATGTGCTCATGTGTTAGCATTTTCTCAATCAATTTCGAAGGTTGGGTTAGCTCTCTAGGTTAGAATGCATGCATATGATTGTTGAACCTAGAGGCACATGAGGACCGATATGTACGATAGTTTTCCCTTGTTTATAGTATGGCTTATCGATCCTAAATCACTCACACCCTCTATGGTGTCTTGAGTGCAAAATCAAAATGGCCCTATGGATATACCTTCGCCTTGAGCCCATTTTGATCCTCGAACCACTCCAAGTTGCGCACTTGATCATCAATTGGATCACCTCGACCCATCCACCATGCACCAACCTTGGCTTGGCCAATCTCCAACTAAATCAAACACTTAGCATAGAGAGATTAGTCCTAGGATGTCACTAATTAGCCAAAACCAAACTAGAGATCTTCAATCTCCCCAGCGGCGCTAGCAGGCTTGAGCAGCAGCAGTAGCCTAGCAGCCTTGTGCGCGCGCAACATGGGCCAGGAGTGATGATGGGCCAAGCAGGTCAGCAGTTGCAATAGCGAATTTCTAGTTCGACTAAGTTGAAATTCCAACAATGCCTCCTCTGTCTTTTTCTTCCAAGAAATCAACAAAACTTGATCCAAATGATATCATGCCTCATCCGCACATTGCTGCGGGAATGCAATAGATTTTTTTTCACATGTCCCTATGATAATTAGCGATAATTGATGTGGGATTTACAGTCAATTCTAAAACTCACACCACACCACCTCCAACCCACCATACATCTCCACCATGGCCAACTGGGATGTTGAAGGGTCGAGATGGGGACTAGAGGGGGGTGGGTGAATAGTCCTTTCTAAAACTAATTACGTCGGCTAAACAAATATAATGCAAAATTGAAACTATTCGTTTAGCCAAGACTTCACCCCTCTAGCTATGACTCTAAATCATCTCATAAAAGATCCTACACAAAGCAAATGAGGTGATAAGCCTAGCTTGAGCTCCTAACCGTTTCTATTGCAAGGTCACACAAACCTATGCACTAGTACTTCAATCGATGGTGAGCTCCTACACAATTCTAATGAGCAAAAGCACAAAGCCAATCCTAAGCTCACTAGATGCACTAAGGACAAGACGACACACGCCTAACCCAAAGGCTCAACTTACTTAGCTACACAAACTAAGTAAAGCAACTAACCAAGCTACACAAGCAAGATAGATGCTACAACACTACTTCTAGCTACACAAGTAAGAAGGCAATTAGAGAGCTACACAAGCTACTAATTTCTAGAGCTACTACTCAATCACAAGCACAAGATATATAAATGAATGTAAGACAAAGCTTGTGATCAAGAGAATGCAAACCACCACAAAGTGTGGACACAAGATGACACCGGTGATTTTTACCGAGGTCTCGGGAAGCTTGCCAACTTCCCCCTACTCCTCGTTGTGTCGACTGGCTCTTGGACTAGATGGTGCCTTCACTAGTTGGCCTCTATGCGGCTCACCGCAAGGCTCTCCAAAACACCACTCACAAGGGTGGTAACTCAATGACATGCTCTAGTAGTGTTGCTCTTCACGATCCCCGCGAGGTGAGCACGAACCTCTCCCAAATCCTCCTCCGGAGCACCACACAATCTCCCTTGCGTGCTTCAACGGAGTCTCTTGCCACCAAGCCGTCTAGGAGGTGGCAACCTCCAAGAGAAACAAGCACACCGGACGCAATCTCTCACCTAGTGCCACACGGTGCAATCTCTCAAAGCAATCGCACTAGAATCGCTCTCTCACACAATCGGATGAACACTATCAAGCATATGTGAGTGGGAGGGCTCTCTAGCACCACAACACAAGCCACCAAGGCCCAAGAGTGCTCAGCAACCTGCCATGGCCGACCACAACCTCTATATATAGCCCCCAAGACAAATAGAGCCGTTGGGCACAAAACCACAGCCTCTGTGTGCTGACCGGACGCACCGACCGGACGCGCCCATGCGTCCGGTCTAGAGTCCGGTCAGAACCGACAACGCTCTGGCCCCGCAGCAGACACCCGGAAGCATGCATCCAGTCACAGCTTCCGGTGGTGACCGGACTCACCACCCAAGCGTCCGGTCAAAGCTCCAAACTCAGCCCGAATGCAGTGCTTCTTTGGACTCGGCCAGGACCCGTCTAACCGGGCGCCCGCATCCGGTCCGGCACGCGTCCGGTCGTTGTTTCCTGCGAAACTTCCTCGTTTCTCCGTCGCCTTTGCTTCGACATGCTACCCAACAAGTATACCAACTTGAGCACGAGGAATAGCATGTTTACACCACCACGATGCATCCGGCGCAATAGAAAATATGCATCTCATTTTCTTGAAAGCGCCGAACCCTGCAAACCACCGCCGTCTTTGCAAATGTGCCAACACCACCAAGTGTACATCACCATGTGCATGTGTGTTAGCATTTTCTAAAACATTTCAAAGGACGGGTTAGCTCTTACCACGCCACTCGATCCTTACACATCGTGAAGTTAGATCGCACAAGTGGCACTAGATGACCGATATGCAAACAAGTTTGCCCCTCTTGATAGTATGACCATCTATCCTAAATCCGGTCATAAACTTCTCTAAGCACCAATGACCGGCGAAATGAAATGCCCTATAGGTTATACCTTTGCCTTGCGCATTTCCATTCCGCTCCATCTCCAAGTGCCGATGCAACACATGCACCAACACGATCAAGAATGATATGATCCATTTCATATCATCACATGACCTTCTTGGTCCATCGATCTTGACCTCACTTGCTCTTCACCGTTGCGTCGGTCCGTCGGCGCCAAGTCTTGCCCAAGCTTCACCGCCTCGCGGTCCATCACTTCACTGCCTCGACTTGCCCTTCACACTTGCAACCGGTCCATCAAGTCAAGCCTTGTCTTGATCTTCATCACCTTGGTCACATGACTCCATGTCATGTCTCATATGCAATAAAGCTCCTTCATTGCGTCATCACATGTGAACTAATCTCCTGTGTATTATCTCAATCACACACAATTAGTTCACCTAATGTTGACACTCAATTACCAAAAACCACAAGGGACCTTTCAGATGTCTAATTTGATGTTGAGGACACTTAGTTGTGCACAGGTTATAAACAATACGCACCATGCATGGCATGTGAAATGAGACCAACATGTGCTCATGGAAGAAGTGCCTGAGGAAGCATGAGCAGAGAATGTTGATGTAGTGCTCTTGAAGGCCTCCTGCTCCATCATGCGCATATGGTGGAAGGCGCGCAGCTGTGACGCGATGGCAGCCTTGACGCCTTGACAGAAGTGCTGCAACATATATATGGCCTTTTGCACCAGCACCTTGTACAGGTCGTCATGTTGAACCCCATGCATCATCTTTGAAGTTCATCGCTCTGCATTGATTTGGATCATGCATATAGTAAACAGAAACAAAAATTACTTCGTCGGTAGAACAACGAAGTAACAGAGATGTGAAAACGGAGAGCATGGAGAGGGGAGATGAAGACTCGTGTCATGCAAATCGTGACCAACAAATGCATGAAGGTATAAATAGAACTACCATACAACCGCTCAATTTCTTGAATGGCAGGCATGACATGCAGGGATGCGTAGACGTTTTCCATTCCATCGGCCCCGTTTGGATCCATGGGTTAGAGTTAGTTTGAGCTAGTTGGAGCTCAACTAGCCCTAAAGGATCCAAACAGGAGGGTTAGATTGGAGTTAGTTTAGTTGCATCTAACTCATCCAAAAAAACTAGCTCACCCAAGAGGTGCTAATTAGAGTTAGTTCAGCTTGGGTCCACTAAAAAGTGCATTTTCTTTCTTCCTCCACCCACACCAAATGATTGGACAAGTACATTTAATGTCAACCTAACTCTTCCATCCAAACACCTCTAGGGCTAGAGTTAGTTTAGGGCTAGAGTTGAAGTTAGAAACTAACTCTAACTCTAACTAAGTTAGAGTATCCAAACAGGACCATCACGATGCATGTGTGTGATAGTGGCCAATTAATGATGCATGTGTGATAGCAAGTGGGGAGGGCATGAGGCTCCAGGATCGGTGGAGCATTGTGCAGCCTGGAGGAGAATTGCAAGCGTTAGAAAGTGTCAACTGTAGATGATCCGGTATCGTGCATGCAGGATTGAGTGGACGGTGAGCGCTTCTGGTGACGTGGCCAAAGGAGAGAGCAGAGAATTGCTAAGTGGGAATTCACTATATAGGTGTAGTAGATTCCAAACCTCTGGTAAAAGATATATCATTTTCAATCCTTTTAAAGGAGACTCTCAACATGTCACCAAATCACTAACCCAAATGCATGTGCAATTTGAAACTCAAATTAGTGGCACTAGGTGAGTAAAGCGATTGAAGTTTTCCCCTCTTCATAGTGCGGTTATCAAACCTAAATCCGGTCATAACCTTCTCAACTCACCTATGACCGACGAAATGAAATGCCCTATAGGTTATGTCTTTTCCTTGCACATTTCCATTCCGCTTTATCTCCAAGTGCCATTGCAACGCATGCATCAACACAATCAAGAATGATATGATCCACTCCATATCATCACATGACCGTCTTGATACATCGATCTTGACCTCACTTGCTCTTCACCGTTGCATCGGTCCGTCAGCGCCAAGTCTTGTCCAAGCTTCACCGCCTCGCGGTCCATCACTTCAAAGCCTCAACTAGCCCTTCACACTTGCAACTGGTCCATCAAGCCAAGCCTCATCTTGATCTTCACCGCTTGGCCACTTGACTCCATGTCATGTCTCATATGCAATAAAGCTTCTTCATTGCGTCATCACATGTGAACTAATCTCATGTGTATTATCTCAATCACACATAATTAGTTCACCTATTGTTGTCACTCAATTACAAAAAAACCACAAGGGACCTTTCATGGGCCTCCCATATGGGTGGACTCAATGATTGATGAGCTCACTGCCTCCCTCGTGTCGTGCGCTTCTACCTCGGTCGCTGCCGCTCCGTAGGCCCGGACAGTGCTATCGGTCCCCTTGTCACCGCCACAGATGACCCGGCTTTGCTTCGCGGTTGAGGAGTCCGAGGAGGTTGGCAGGGATGCCACAATAGTGGGCTCTCCATTGGTGGCTATCCCCGCTAATGTGGCGCCCGAGGCAGGTGGTGAGGACGCGATGACGATATGGGACAAGAAACCAGAGGCCACTCGATCGCTCGGGCAATGCCATGATGACCCCTGTGGCACAAGTCCGACCTCCCTCTCCCCAGCACAGTGCACCATAGGACGACTGTAGGGTCGAGATGGGGACTAGAGGGGGGTGAATAGTCCTTTCTAAAACTAATTGCGCCGGCTAAACAAATATAATGCGGACGAAGAATCAGTTACGAACCCTCGAAACTTTCAGTTACGAACCCCCATAAAAAGCTTTTTCCCCAACAATATGTTATGTGCGAAGAATCAAGTCGAAAACTTGGCGCGACGAAGTCACGCCTAGTATATTCGGCAAACATCATGCCTGATAAGGTATATGCTAAAGAGATCAGCAAACAATGGCCACAGTGCCCAAAACACAAGGCCAGTGACGGCCAAACTTTAGCAATCCAAGCATGACCGAAAGGGATCATAATCAGCAATAAGGCAGGGAAGCCTCAATGAAAATAATAATAATAAAAAAAAAATAATATATATATGCATATCTTTCGGCTATAAAATATTAGCCAAAGTATTCAAGACATAATACGGACGCCCCTCGCCTCAAAAGTTTGGGGGAGTTGGCGCCGAAATAATATAAAGGTGCCGAGGGGCTCATTTCGCTTACATTCGCCCCTCAAAGGTTTGGGGGAGTTGGCGCCGAAATAATATAAAGGTGCCGAGGGGCTCGTTTCGCTTACATTCGCCCCTCAAAGGTTTGGGGGAGTTGGCGCCGAAATAATATAAAGGTGCCGAGGGGCTCGTTTCGCTTACATTCGCCCCTCGCCTCAAATGTTTGGGGGAGTTGGCGCCGAAATAATATAAAGGTACCAAGGGGCTCGTTTCGCTTACATTCGCCCCTCGCCTCAAAGGTTTGGGGGAGTTGGCGCCGAAATAATATAAAGGTGCCGAGTGGTCGGCTTCACTTATATTCACCTCGCCTCAAAAGTTTGGGGGAGTTGGCGCAATATAATGGCACGAATGCGCCGATGGGCTCGTTTTCGGCTCGCATATGCCTATATTCGCCCTATGTTCGCCCCTCGCCTCAAAAGTTTGGGGGGAGTTGGCGCTTAATGATAGCTTTCGAATGCTTGAGAGGCTCATTTTTAGCTCACCTTTACCTATATTCGCCCCTCACCTCAAAAGTATGGCAAGAGTTGGTGCTTAGGTAATATGAATGCGCCGAAGGGCCCACCTTGCCTGTGTTCGCTCTATGTGTCCGCAAATCAGAGGTAATCGACGCAGGAACAAGATCGCCGAAACAATAAAAATGTGCCAAGGGGCTAGTTCTCGCTCAGGTTCGCCCTAGGCCTCAAAATGGTGTATGAAGGTTGAATAGTTTGGCTAATCCTTTGGGAAGAGGTCACTAACGTCGCTCCTGAAACCTAAATTAATGTTTCGACGCTGAAAAAGTATCCTCGGTATCCTTGATTTCTTCATCAATGAGTATCACAAACGTCAGCCAAAGGGAGTTGGCGCGATGCGCATTGTATAAACAATCCGCCTGATGGTAGGAACCTCGCCTGACGCCTGTGAGGAGAACAATGAAGGCACAATGTGATCCCCCACAACCATTTTTGACAGCACCAACTGCTACACATGCCTCAACCGTTTCACGAGAAGCAAGCTGCCAAGGATGACCAAGAGGCACGAGCAAAAGGACCCCTCGAAGACTATCCAAAAAGAGCTAAAGACTATCAAGAGACGAGGCAATCAAGAGATTAGGCAATCCTGAGGCCATCCTGGTACGATCAAAGAGTGGGCATCGACATCCAAGCTACAATTGGGGCTGTCACACCTCATTGTAATCAACTATTCGGTTTTGAACGAAGGTTCACATCCGAATAGCTGAGGGGCTACTGTTGGGGCATACCAACATGTTGGTAACCCCCTGGTTGTGTAATAGGCCCAATTAAGTAGTTTGGAGTAGAACATATGAGGATTAGGCCCATTTTGTAGCCCATGATGGCATTCTTATAAATACTGGTCATATTTCGGGTAATAAAGAAAGCAGCCCCTCCTACCTTCCCTATAAAAGGGGGAGAAGGGGAGGAGAGAGAGGAGGAGGCAGACCTGTCTTCTATCCATCTCAGCCATTTCGTCACTTTGATTTCGGTCGTCGCCTTTCGGTGGAGACATTCGATAGTCTTTTCGGGCGTGACTTCGTCGGCCAGGTTCGGTTGCGACGTCGTCATTCACATTCGGCTGGGACTTCCTCAGCCGCTATCGGTTGTGACTTCGTCAGCCACATTCGGCTGGGATTTCCTTAGCCGCTTTCGGTTGTGACCTCGTCTGTCACGTTCATTACCGTGACGTTCATCAGTCACATTCGTCGCCGTGACATTCATCGGGTCACATTCATTACCGTGGCGTTCATCGGTCACATTTCGTCGCCCGTGACATTAAATCGATCACATTCGTCTACGTGACATTTGTCGACCACATTCGTCGATCTTCTAATCGGCGACACAGGGGTGGCACGATTCGGTGCTACTCCAACACCGAGGTATCGGGAAGCTTGCCAACTTCCCCCTACTCCTTGTTGTGTCGACCAACACCTTGGGTGGTTCCTTTGGTGTTTCACCTAGATGGTTCTTCGGTGTGATTCTCCGATCACTTGCCCCTCAAGGCACTCCCCGCAAGGCACCGCAAGACACCACTCTCAAGTGAGCCTCTCAAGGCACCGCAAGACACCACACGCACAAGGGAGGTACTCACCGACACGCTCTAGTAGTGTCGCTCTTCGCGATCCCCGCGAGGTGAGCACGAACCTCTCACAAATCCTCGCCCGGACACCGCACAATCTCCGTTGCGTGCTTCACGAAGTCTCTTGCCACCAAGCCGTCTAGGAGGTGGCAACCTCCAAACAACAAGCACACCGGCTTGCAACACGATCACCTAGTGCCACGAATGCGATCTCTCAACGTGAATGCACTAGAATCACTCCTCACTTTGATTTGGATGAACACTATCAATCACAAGTGAGTGGGAGGGCTCTCTAGCACCACAACACAAGCCACCAAGGCCCAAGTGTGCTTAGTACCCGAAACAAGTCGGGTATGTGGTGTATAAATAGCCCAAACCGAGAAACTAGCCGTTGGGGGACGAAAACCACGACCTGCGCGGACCGACGGACTCTCTGAAGTCCGGTCGCGAGTCCGTCATAGCGTCCGGTCATAGCGTCCGGCAAAATTCCCCTCTGCGAGAGCTCTCTGCGACGGACTTGACCGGAGCCTCGGTCGGTCGCGTCCGGTCGCGCATAATGTGCGTCCGGTCACCGCGGCCCGGTCGGACCACGCTTTCGGTAAAGCGGTGATATCTCCTTCATCCGAACTCCATTTTCGATGATCTTGGACTCTTTGGAAAGCTTACTCAGAGGGCTATACAACCCATATGGTTACTTGATCCAACTCACAATGGATTAAAGCAGTATTCCACTCTAAGAGCAGTCCAAGTGTCCGAGAAACACCGAAACAACTTCTCCTTTGCAAATGTGCCAACACCACCAAGTGTACATCACCATGTGCATGTGTGTTAGCATTTTCACAATCAATTTCAAAGGATTTTCTCTTGCTCTTACCACGCCACTCGATCCTAACACATCACAAAGTTAGATCGCTCAAGTGGCACTGGATGACCGATATGCAAACAAGTTTGCCCCTCTTGATAGTACGGCCATCTATCCTAAATCCGGTCATAAACTTCTCTAAGCTCCTCATGACCGGTGAAATGAAATGCCCTATAGGTTATACCTTTGCCTTGCGCATTTCCATTCCGCTCCATCTCCAAGTGCCGATGCAACCAATACACCAACACGATCAAGAATGATATGATCCACTTCATATCATCACGTGACACTATTGGTCCATCGATCTTGACCTTACTTGCTCTTCACCGTTGCATTAGTCCGTCGGCGCCAAGTCTTGCCCAAGCTTCACCGCCTCGCGGTCCATCACTTCACGCCTCGACTTGCCCCTTCACACTTGCAAGCGGTCCATCAAGCCAAGCCTTGTCTTGATCTTCACCACCTTGGTCACATGACTCCATGTCATGTCTCATATGCAATAAAGCTCCTTCATTGCGTCATCACATGTGAACTAATCTCCTATGTATTATCTCAATCACACATTATTAGTTCACCTAATGTTGTCACTCAATTACCAAAAACCACAAGGGACATTTCAACGACGTCAGGGCCACCTTCACCATCAACCACAACCCGCCCAGTTCGGATGATGATGCTCGCTCGAACTAGGAGGTGTTGGAGGTAGGTGTGCCTCCGCTTCACACACCGATCCTGCGGTTGGGTCCGAGTGCGCAAGTCGTGGATTCCCATCACCATCCGGACACTCGGGAGGAGGGCGGGCGCGTAACGCGTGCCCGCATGCGGCTAATGCAACCAGGCGGGCACAAATCGTTCTCCCAAAGAAGCTCGACTTCAGTATTGAGGAGGACACGATCGATGTGGACATCGATTCTGTGCGGCGTTGCTGCTCAATGGGAACTTTGATATGTCTTCCCTCAACCTGGACCTTTCTGGGTTGGAGGACGAGATCGCCTAATTTGTTATGGTGGATGTTGGTTCCTTTGGTCGCAATTTGTTTTTGTCATGTAATCTTCTTTTAAATCGTTTAAGGGTGTGGCCTGTGGTAACCTCATGTTACTGTAGGTGTTGTGTTGTGTAACAACATTTTTTCTACTTAATGAAAACGCCTCGGCGTGATCGGAAAAAAAAAGTTAACTACGCACCATGGCATGGTCTAGCTTTATAATTTGAAGGACCCTTGAGCGAGAAAACAATAGGGCTTGGACATTTAAACAAGTTTTCCCGCCTGTCATCATTGTTTTCCCTCCCACCGAGAAGAACACATCAATGGCCAGATTGTTTTCCCTCCCAAGATGACTCCATCCTCATGTCTCCAAACCAAATTTAGCACCAAGTGGAGTCTTACCTTACCATAAGGGTGCTCCTTGTCGGGGTCGGGGGTAGGACAGTGACGAAATGACGTATTCCATAAGAGTGTTGTGACGGCATATTCCATAAGGACGTTTGGTTGGAAGGTGGGACAAAACCACTCCTAGGAGGGAATATTCTACCAAGATGCCATCTCACCTTGTCCCCACAAATCTAAGTACTATGTTGTCCCTTGCTGATGTTGTTTCTTTCTTTGTCTTCACGCTTTCTTCCTTGGTCCGTTTGCGCCACTACAATAGCCCTCCACATGGTGCCAGTCCAAGTTGGCTGCGTTGTCGAGAGGCCACGCCCACTAGGTGTTGGGAATATGCCCTAGAGCTAATCATAAAGATGATTTGTATTCCTTCATATGTATCCATGATATATTATGTGTTCATGAATATCTATTAAAGACAACTTGTATTGATCGGCAATTATGTGAATTGTTTGTGAAACTCTTTTTACTTGTTTGGTTATTCAATAATTGTCCTCGATCGGAGTTCATGTGAGAACACACATGAATATTAGATCAGCACACGTATTAGTTGATGACTATGTTTCACAAGTCATAGACATGGAGATGTCAAACTAATAGTGTGGGCACATGTATGACATGGGGCTGGATTGACCCGACATGAGATGTTATTATTATCTCTTTATACATCATGTACGTTATGTCCTTAGACACGTGATTGTCGTATGTACTCAAGATGTGAAACGACCTACTTAGGGACTATCAAACGTTACTCCGTAATTGGGTAGCTATAAAGGTGGTCTTCGGGTTTGTCGGGGAAACATCTTTGTGAGACATAGTCAATCAAGATGGAATTGCCCCTCTCCATGAGAGAGAGATATAACTGGACTACTCGATTGATTGGATCAAGAAATGCATGGCCGTGCTTGGGTTAAGTGTTAACCTAACGAGGTGGACCAAATATCGTGTGGCAAGGGAATGACGAGTATATGGTTTGTGGTGGTTCGTACGATATGATCATTTGCGTACACATGGGAGTTGGCACGTCTTGCTAGAGGCCGCTGTCAACTATTAGCCGTAGTAGGTGTACTCGGGCCATGTCTATGTGTGCGTGAGCCCATAGGGTTGCACGCTTAAGGGAAAGAAGGCCTAATTGATTTGATCCAATTAGGCGAGGCTTAGGGTTACTAATGGGCCTCCGGCTCGGGAGCCTGTTAGCGACGCCTATATATGAGAGGTGGGCGCGGGGCGTGACCTAATCTAAGCCACGCCACTTTGGCGGCCGCCGCCCACGCCCTCGCCTCTTGCCATCTCGCGGACCCCTAGCGGTCGGGGCGCATCGCTTCCTCCCTCCTGCGTGTGGGATACCTCGGAGGTCTGCATCTGGAGCACAAGGGCGAACCGCACGAGGAGGACGGGCGTGACGGACGATCACGCAAGCTACCGGCGACGCTGCTGCGGCAGCGTACATCTATCGTCGGGGTCGGCGCGCTTCCGCTGCACCTGCTTGGCGTCTTGTGGTAATACCGTGATCTATAACTAGCAGTAGATCCTTGGTTTATGGGTAGAAAATTTTCGTTTTTCGGCTGGCGTAGCGATCCCATATTCCTTCACTAGGCAAGCGTGTTAGTGGGGGATGGGGCCGCTCGGGCTATTGCGTTGGCGTGGGAGGAGCAGCCATGCGGGGCTATCGTCGGCGGGGAGGACCTCAGCGGGACGTGCGATAAGCAGCGTTGTGCCGACAAGCAATGGAGTTAGGGTTGCACGAGCAGCGAGTGAGATTCTCACGAGCACGAGCGCGAGACCCACACGAGTAAGTGGTGGAAGGAACAAGGGTGAGTTAGAGGATGACGGATGGAGCCCCACCTAAATAGATGCCTAACGGATCACCAACAAACAACATGTCCTGTTTCATCCTCGTCCCTCCAACCAAACAGAGAAAACAAGGATGACCCCATACTCCAACCGTGTGCTTGGTTGAGGGACTAGTAGGATGGAGCTGCTCCATCCTTTGTTTGGTTGTAATCTTGATTTTGGGGATGGAGTGGCTCCATCTGATATTTGGTTGTAGGTATTGGAAAGGAGGAATGGATGTCACTTTAATAACGTCATATTGAACGTTTTTGCATCGGGACCCCTAGAGTTTATCAAAATCCACTAGGGCCAGATCTGAAATTCATTCTCTCTAGTACTTTTAACCAAGCAACCACGAGAGTGAAATAAAATTCCATCGAAACCCTCCTCTTCTTTGTCTTTGGTTTGTCGTCGCTGACTTTCCGCGGGTGCAGAGCACAACGTCCGCCATAGAGGAAGGTGCGGGAGAGGGATAAAGTCGCCGGCGCCGTCTTTGAGCCGGCTGCATCGATCTCCGTGTGCCTAGGGCGCCACTGATGTGCGGGCAAGGAAGGACGCACGGTGAGAGCGCCGCCGGCGAGGAAGGACGTGCGGGCGTGCGCCGCCGGCTCCGGACATGGAGATTCCCGGCATCCAGGCTGAGGTGATGAGCCGGCGCGCTCCTCTCACACAGCTTGCCTACCGGCAAGTCAGCTCCGTCCGCCCGATTTCAAAGTGGGACGGAGCAAACCCAGATCGGGAGCGAATATTTGCTCCCGGGACTAACCCACCCCCGCCGCTCCCCAACCAAACACCCCATAAACGGGTTGGCTCCATCCATGTTCGACTTATTCCACCAACCAAAAAAGCGGCAACAAAACACAAAGATGAAACCGTTTTATCATTCCCATCTCTCCTGTCCCAGAACCAAACACACCTAAACCAAACATACCACTAGCCAAACCTCTATGGTCCCCAAACCCCAACTCTAATCTATGAATCTGTAAATCACTCACAAACCCCGTAGAACATGAAAAAGAGTGGTGAAATTTCAATTGGGATAAAAGAGAGGGTGAGTACTAAGTAAAAATTGAGGTGTGGGAGGTAGAGAAAAACAGAAAATGGCAAGGTGTCAGATACAGTAGCAATTTCTGTTACAACCCATAAACAACACTTACAAATCACCGAATATCTGATCGACTTCCCAGAAACAGAACAAGAACTGATATAACATTTACTCAATAAGCCATGAATGATCTTTGTGCATATATCTAGGATGTATATTTGTATAAAAAATATTTACGGAGGCAAAAACTGAGAGTCTGAGATCATGTACTAAATTAAACTACCAGGACGTAGTGTCCCTAACTCTTTTCATTCTGCTGTACTGTACGCGAGTCAATTCATAACTAGATAGCCGCTAACTCTTCTACCTGCTGCTCCCATATCATCCCATCAGCCCGGTGCGGTCTGCACAAATCCTTAGCTGTCAGTCATCAGTCAGAATCAGAAGAGGAACTAGAGCTGCGTGCCGCGGCACTCCTCCTATCTTTAATTGCTGGCACTAGTTGCTGTCTAGGATCGCGGAAAGACGAAGAAGACTGCGACGGTTGCCTTCCCTTTGATCCTGGTCCTGCTGCTGAAGGTTTCTTGTTGTTTAGCAGCAGCCTTGGCAGCTGCCTCTTTCACCTCTCTGCAAACCTTGTCCAGGATTCCTAGGAAGTCGCGGACGACGACGAACAGCCGTAGGCCCTCATCCTTTCCTGTGCTCCCGTGGAAGTAGTCCACAGTAGTGCGTACCAGCGCCCGTAGCTTCTTTTCCTCCTCCAGAAGTTGGGTCACACGCACCTGAGACAGCTCGATGAACTGAGCAAGCTTGTGATGGAACCCACTGTCCTCGTCTAAGCTCTTCATGCCCGTGTTCAAGAACTCATTCGCCTTCACCAACTTGTGCCCCAGGCTGGCCACCGAGATGGTCAGCGCATCAGCATCCAGGATTGCTGCCTTCCGCACATTCTGTAAGTCATCTCCCAGGCTGGAAACCACGCCCAAGCCTAGCTGCTTGTAGTGCTCTGTGTCGTCGCTGACGTCCTCAGTGAGGTCATCAGAAATCACGCTGGACATGCTGCTGTTGCTCTCTTTGGCAGCCCGCACAGCACGCACCCCCTCTGAGCGAATGATCTCCTGGACAACGAAGTGAAGCAGCGTCGTCTTGCCATCGACCCCCTTCACGTCTGCGAGCTTCAGGAGGGTGTCCAGCTTGAACGCCTGGGCCCCGCCTCGAAAGGTGCCATCATTCATTCGGTTGCCAGTCTTGAGTACAGCCTCTAGCAGCTTCTTGAATAGCCGGCTGTTCCGAAGCTCATGGCAGGCCACCTTAATTTTTTCAACCAAAAATGTATAATCCAATAAAACTGTCAGCATTTTTCGATTGTTATCAGAAAGACCATTTCTTCATTCTCTATAACTACATGATGTTCTTAATGTAATACCTCCAGAGTTTTAAACGACTGTTCTGCATTTGCAGCTTCTTCCGGTAAACTGGTCATGAAAAGCAACACATCCAGGCGCTGGTAGAGGTAAGGTATGTCAATGATGGTCCTCAAGAATCGTTCCGCCGGTCCCAGTTGAGTGAGCTCTCCAGTGTACAGCCGAAGCCTTAGCTCCTCGTCGCTGGTTGGAGTCCACCTTATCAAGGTTTGTATCAGATCAATGGGGAGTTCATGCCCTGCATCAATTTAATTTACCCATTACTTTAAGGTACAGAGTTTCTGCTGAAAATATAACCCAAAAGATGGTTGGTTTTACCTTCCATAACTGCATTACGTACATCTTCAGCTGAAACACTCAATGCCTTCAGTGATATTGCTAAGTTCTGTGCCTTTTTAGCGTCAAGTATCTTTACAAATTGAGGGGTTTCCTTTGCTGCTAAATCCTTTTTGCCGTCGGCATTTTTCTTGTCAACAGCGTTACAACCGAATAGGCTCTCGATCATTTCCTCATTAAACCTATCAATCAATTGGCAAGTGGAAGAATTAACATGATTCACCTGATGTTACCAATCTTTGGTTAGTAGCAAGCAACCAATTAAGAGATGTGCACAGTACAAATATGGCAACAATAATCATGTCATAGCTAGCTATGTTGGCAAGCTCACTGGAAGGATGAAACTCTTTGCAAAACAAGGGGGAAAGCTTACTGAAAGGATCCTGCTTTAATTTGATCCCACACCATTGCTTGATCCGGATTTGCAGTAACTTTATCCCAGAAGAATGGCTTCAGCTTTGTTTTATTGTCTACAGGAGGGCCTGCAACATTCCCTGCCTTCTTCAACGGTGGCGGCCCACGCGGTTTTGGACCACCAGGCATTGCTGGTGGTGGAGGTCCAGCTCCGGCTCTACCTGGGGGTGGTGGAGGTCCAGGTCCGGCTCTAGCTAGGGGTGGTGGAGGTCCGGGTCCGGCACTACCTGGCGGTGGTGGAGGTCCAGGTCCGGCTGCTGGCCTTGGAGCAGGAGGTGGTGGTGGTCCTGGTGGAGGTGGATTGCTCGGACCAGCAGCTGTAGGCATGTTTGGAGGAGGTGGTGCTGGTGGTGCTGGTGCAGATGGTGCAGATGGTGGTGCAGGAGGAGGCTTTGGGAGAGGAGGACCTGAACCTGAACCTGGAGGTGGTGGTGGCGGTGGCGGTGCTGGACCAGCTGCAGGTTTACCAGCACTTTCGCTGGCATTACTAGAAGGAACAGCATCAGGTTTCACATCCTGAGAATTAGTAAAGGCTGCCGGACGTCCAGCAATGGTGGTTATTTCATGAGAGTTTAGCTTCATCGCATTGCTGCGTCGCTCAAACTCTGACTTCATTGACATTTCTCTAACTGCTGCCTTTATAGGTGGCATTTTAAAGGGTTCTTTACGCTTGCCCTCTGATGAATTGATTGACAATGCCCCCAACTTGTTGACATCAATTGGGGTAGCGCATGATTTACGCGAAGAACCTGTTGCAGTAAGGAACAAGGCATGAATTGACAGGTAAAGCTGAGTAAGCATGCCTTTCTATATCTTTTTGTGTGCGAAAACATCCATGCAAGAGAGAAATTAGATGAACTGGGAAAAAAACACAAAAGCAATTTTGCTTTCTTTTGTAGCACCTGACCTGATAAATCACTCAAACTCAACAGCGGTTTGTCGTCATATGATGATTCTGGATCTTCGCTTCCACGACAAGCATAGCAGCAAATACCTATAAGAGCCACCAACGCTACACAAGCCACCGACAAACCAGCGATAATAGTGCCACTGTTGTCCTTGTTCTTGCTTTTTGGGCTCTGTTTTACCAGACTTTTTCACAGTAGTGACTAGCGGGTGAGCCTCTGCTTCGGAAGACAAAACACTTCTTATTGCCTTTTTTCGCTTTAGGTCGGGGTGGAGCAATGGCTGAGTCTTCTTCAAGTAGACGTCTTCTTTTCATTGCAAAAGGCAGGTTGATGCTGTTAGAGTTGGGAAGTAAGCTTCTGGTTTCCTGCTGCTGCTTCTGCAGCCCATGATCAGAGAAAGGGAAATTATGCTTGTTTAAGCAGTCCAGAAAAATGTTGGCAACTTCTGCGGATGATAAGGTTGCAGCGATTGCGTCCCCGATACCGATCTTTTGAGGAGAATACTTCTTATCATTTTTTCTACATGAATTGCTGATGGTGTTGAATAGAAGGCTATAATGGGACTTGTTTCTAACACCTTGAGGAATTCTCAAATCTAGAGCACAACTGCACCACTGTTGTTCCACCTGTGTGTAAGCAATGTATGAGAAATAATGATTAGCAAGAAATTGATATAAAATTGTAGCTTCTGAATGTCATAGAAGTATTTCAAGGAAAGTGTCTACTCTAAGTGACAGATAGACACTGAATTACTACTTTGATTTAGACAGCGCAGTTCTTATTTCAATGGCCTGGGAAACAGCCTACCAACTGCAGAGCTTGGAATACATACAACATTAACACATAGGTGTTGCATGAATGCAAAGTATAATTACCGATTGGTCTTCTCTTGGGATTGAAGGAGACGGCATGCAAGCTGGTGGCCAGAACAAGCTTGCCCTGATCGCGCCAACGAGCTGCAGCAGCAGACAAATGAGGCATGCGCTGAGGAGCCATCTGAATTTGCTCCTCGGCCACCTCATCTTGAAATAATCCTATATTATGTGCTTGCTTGCACAGCACAATTGATGACCAAATTAACTGGCCATTGCTACCTCCCCCAACAGGGATCACAACAGCTGTCTCAAGGATGCACAGAGGCTAATCAATTTGGACGTTAATCAATGTTTGTTAGACCCAAATGCTGGCCCAAAATTGAAATCGTGGTACAGTTCTGGGACGCAAGATTGGTCCTTTTGGTTGGATATGGATGCCTCTGCATGTCGGATGACAAATCCGCCACAAACGCAAGAAGAAGAGACACCAAATCAGATTTCATCCATCGGGGGAAAATTTGAGGAGAAATAGAAAGAGAACCTGCGATTCTTGTCGGCCGCGAACCAATTTCCCCGGAAAATAATAATTGGGACGCCACCAATCTAGGAGCGCCCGCAGGAGCATGATACAGGACAAGGATGGGAAAGCAAAAAAGAGTAATTTCTTTGCCATCGTTGCTGTCTTGATCCTCCGCTTCCAACCTTGGCTTCTATTTTTGGGTGGGGAATGCATACTCGACTGCCTCCTGTCAGAAGCGAGAGAGATGCAACGAGAGGGTTGCCCTCGATGTCAGGACCATTTGCACGTTTATCCCGATGTTGGCCCCTTTCGTTTTGTTTGGGTTTGGTGATCTTTTATATGGGAAAAGTTGAGCAAAATGAGGAGAGCTTCTTTTCCTTCACATTTTTCTTAACCTGATTCTCTGATAGAAAATGTTTCTATACGATTCTTCAGGGGAAAAAAAATTATGTACATTGTGACTCTCCTATGGGATGAATCAGGAGAAAATATTTTTTTCAACTCTCAACACCTATCTCATTTCAAGAATCACTTCAAAACATTAGCATAGAATCATTCAATCATTTCTCATTAAGAAATTACTTGGCTCGGACTCTATTTGAATCATTTGCATTCGTAATATTTTGAAACCCTAAAAGCCTAGATAAAAGAAGAAAAAAAAACTTTCCTTCTCCTTTTATATTTCCCTCATCTTTCTTGACTACTCTAGCTAGACTGGCCTATTTCATCCTGCTAAGTCACGTGCCTCGCCATCCTACTTAGCCACGGATGTGTCCCTGCTCGTCTCCAACCTTGAGGCGCTAATGTAGCCTCATTTTTGTGAGATGCATGTTTGTCCAAAATGGACTTCACCACACGATTATTCTGCGCCTAATATGTGCGCCAACAAGATTGGAACCTACGAGCTATGCTCATTGCTCATAGCTATGGTCTTGACCCAAAGACACTTGTGACTAAAGGACAAATACATTCTTCTCGTGTTCACTTTAATAAATTTTAAAATAAATAAATTAGAACTATAAACAAATTCAAATGAAAAAATTTTTGAAGCGAAAACTTGTAGATATTGATGAGCACAACAACTTTGGTTTGTGTTGTTTCTCCGTCTGAGGTGCATTGAAAATTTTAAATTTCAAAATATGAGAAATTCAAACAAAAATTGGATAAATCATTTCAAATGGAAGTTGCCAACCACAAAATTGTATAGTTCTTCATGATTTACAACTTTATTTGTTGTCATTTTTCCATCTGAGGTTGTTTGAAAAATTTTGAATTTTGAAGTGTACAGACTTAATTAACCCATTTTGTACTTTTTACATTCTTTCATTTAATTGAAAAGCAAAAAAAAAATAGGTAGGGGAATTCCCCTACTGATTCGGTTAAAAAAGATAGCATATATTATTTTAAATGAAAAATTATCCATCACAATGTTTTATATCTTTTTGAGATTTATAACTTTGGTTTTGGTCATCTCTCTGGCCGAGTCATTAGGAAAATTCAAAATATTTAAATTTCACAATGTGATAACTTTAAACAAAATTTACAGATTTAAATGTTTTAAATTTAAAATATATCTTAAAAGTTGCGGATGTCTTTGAGATATACAACTTTGATATAAAGTTTGTCTCCATCTGACTTTATTTGAAAATATTATAAATTTTACGTTGCTATAGCTATTTTATTTTAAAGATGCCTTAGTTCGGGCCACCTCTAGAAAACAATTTGTGGAGTTAACAAACAATTTCAAACATCTCTAAAAATAGATTTTAAGAGATGGCTCATTTTGAAAACAATTTTAGAGACGGCTTTAGATGGAACTATCTCTACTTTTTTTAGAAAAAGGAGAATATATTGATATCCCAGCCTACGTATCGAACAATGCATATAGTTATTCATTATTACACAATAAACACACACTTTGGATTCTAGCAGCCTAACTGCATCAACCGTAGAAGTGCCTCCTTTTAGAAAACCTCCATACGACAGGACCATCCGCCGCCAAACTGCGTAGGTCACATTAGCGGCGCAAATCTACTGGCCACCGCCTCCCACGTCGACATCCTTCCCAATTTTGTGGGTGCCACATACACCCACACCTTCGCGGGCGCAACTCGCCAAGCGGTTGAGAGAACCTCGGATCGCCGGCGCCCATGTTCTCCCCCTGACCGCCTTCCTCCACCGTGGACACCAACTGAATCATCAGCTAGGCCTCCAACCTACTCGCCACAACATCTGTCCTTGCAATAGACTGACCGAGCACAAGCTTCCAAAACAACGACGCCTCTAGAGAGGAATGCGACGTCACCGACGCCGCCGCTGTCTGACCAGAAGGTCAAGATTTTCACCGATGGAAAACTTATCGTGCAAAGGGGAGAGAACCGTTCAATGAACACTTCCAAGGAAGAAAATGGTGCCCGGAGGCGTCGCCGTCATCGTCCCAAGAGGGACAAGCCTTTCGCCATGGCTCCTCGTCCCCTTGCATACTCAAAATCGATTTTGTAGACCTTGAACAGAACTCTACCATGTTGAGTTTTGTGGATGAATGGTTAGACGTGTGCTTCTAGTTATGCGGGTTTGAAATTAGTAACTACATGGATTTTGAGAACTACTCTAGTACTACTTTGTTTAATATTCACACAGATCTCAAAACAGTACATGTAATAATTTTTTTTGATGTCTTGTATATGGGTTTGACCCGTCTAAGTCGGATCTATGACCAACCCTTACCATCGATCACTGCGGAGTATTTATCTCAGATCATCCCTTTGTTTAGTATACTTTGGTAAAGGCTCTTATATATCTATCACGCCGTGCGTCACGCCTGATGGGCTCTCTAGCCTAGGAGCCACCGCACGAAGTTGTGTTCTAATGGCTATTCAAATCTCCGATGAGGAAATTCGCCACACAGACACGGTTACCATAACTTCCCCTAACAGTTAACCCTTGTTGACGGTGACTGATGTAAAACATATTTCATGATGGCTTTGAAGCCTTTCAATGACAGAGCTCCAAGTGCTTCATCTTGCTTTTCTATCCAAACACTTTTCCACTATCAAATCTGGTGCTACCAAAACTTCATCTGGGGCTAGATGCATGGATCTTCTAAGGGTTCTCCAAAAACTCATGGATTTCTGGAGTTTGCTAAAATTCAAGAGGCGCTCCAAACAAACTCAAGAGGTGCTCCAAAAACCATGCTATTGATAAGTGGAAAATGACAGTTAGATTGTTTTCCTTTCCTTCGAAACCTCCACCGTGACCCCCGTCTTCCCCATGCCTGGTCGTGCCGCCTTCTCCGTGCTGCCCCTTTCATAGTTGTGTTGCTTTCTCCCCCACCGTGCCCGGCTATACCACCCTCTTCCCAGGCCACGCCACCCTTTAATTTTCACCCATCGGCCCCTCCCTCGGCCGCGCATGGGCACGCGGGCCTGGCATGAGCTCTCTGAAACGGTTGTCCCAGCACTAGTGCGATCCCAAATCTAAGTTGGCTCCAAAGTTGATTTATTTGGTGCTCTAGATCTGTTATTATTTGGATTTGGAGCTCTTCCAAATAGGGAGCAAAGATTCAATCCGTGTATTCTGCGTAGCACATTTGGATGATGATTAGAGCCCTTAGGATTGATCGATTTTTTGTTGGGAACCCTCAACTAGGTCCATTAATTAAACCCAACGCAAATTTTGAGAAAGGGAACCATAACAGAATGTCCAGCTTTGGACAGATGATCCAATGCATCAAACTAATAATTTTGGCTACGAATGTAGTTGTCTCTCTATATATATATATAGCTCACACGAGTGTTTTGATGCTGGCGTACGTTGGACAAGAAAAATTGCGCATACATATGCGTGTATGATGTAAACATTTACCTGAGGATCGGAGACACATAGCAAGGTAGGGGATCGGATCGGAGCTAGTGGGGGGACGGATCGATCGATGCATATCATGTTGGATGCCGGCCGCCCGGAACATCGATCCATCCATCCATATGTGCTACCTAGCTAGGTTCCAGTACGTCTAATTATATTTACTTCCATCCAATCGATGGCTCCGTTGATCGATGATCGGTCGGTCTCGCTCTCTGACAGCTAGTATATATATTGTGCAGCTATGTATGTAGGGATATCAGCTGGCTGGCAGCCACGGAATTGCCGATCATCCATATGCATGCATGCCTAGGAAATAACGAATTATATATCTAGCTGTATATACTGTATATATAACTATAATGAGCATCTCGAGGAGACTCTTTCCATCTTTGCTGCTTACACGAGATTATGGTTAAAAAAATTCCTTCAATAGTCTATTCAATTGGATGTACCATATGTAGGATTCATGAATCATGGTGTACCAAAGCTAGTCTACTGACTACATGGTCAAATGGAGCGAAGGATTATTGGTGGCGTTGCCGAACCACACGTACTAGGTACTGAATCCGTTCTAAATTATAGGTTGTTTGGTTTTTTCAACCCTAACTTTGGCTACTCGTTTTATTCAAAATTTTTTGTGCAAAATATCACTTATTTTGTTGTGGCATGGTAATGGTCTTTAAGAATGACTTAAATTTGACTGTTTTGCACAATTTTTTTAATAAGACGAATAATTAAACTTGTGGTCAAAAAGTCAAACGAACTATAATTCAAAATGGAGGAGTACACTCGTGCTCTACTGCAAAGCAGCGGTAGATGCCCGCATACAAGCCGAAGCGGCCTGTAGGCCAAAAAAGCGGTTGTTAGCCGGAGGCAAAACAACCGGTTGCCTGTTTCCATTTCTCTAAATATATATACTATGCTCTGAGATTCTCACTAACCAAATATAGAGAGGTAGCGAGAATGCCGTACAAGATATAGAAGAGTTATCGGAGATTAAAAACATACAAAAAAACGATTTTTAGTCAAATAGCTCTCTAAATGATGATCTGAAGAGTATATAATTTTATAAAGTCTCTTGCAGATGCTCTTACTACATAATATAAATGCCAAAACTAGCCAGGTTGCCAAATGCAGTTCTTATTCTTAATAAATAATAATAAAAAAAAGGGCAAACGCGCTCGATTACAACTAGCGGACAGAGCATAAAGCTATCATTGCCGGATTATTGCAGTTAACGAAGGAACTCGTCGCATGGCCGGCCGGCCGCCCAGCGCCGGCTACCATGTCTCATGCATGATGCATATAGTGTATATATAACAATATAAAAAAGAATCCAGGGACAAACGACGATGATCCAATGCACGTCTGCTAGTGTATATATATACGTAAGGATGCAGCAAGCAGTGGACTGATCGATGTTCCATAGTTTGAAGTACCGGCCAAGAGAGAGCTGCCTTGATCTTGAAGGAGGAATTGAAGCAAAAGTGAAGTAGCGATCGATATATATGGGCGACAAGGCGACGCTGAGGCTGGCGAGGCAGGAGCTGGAGGATCTCTACCTGGGCGTGCCGGACGACTCCGTCGATCTCACCTTCAGGGACTTCGCCTTCAAGCCTGCCTCGTCGTCGTCCGGTAAACCCTTACCGGCGGTGGTGGCCACCACCACCACCGCCAGCAGCAACTTGCCAAATAATGCTGCGGCGACACTAGCAGATCATGTAACGAGTGTCGACGGTGACGCGGACGGCGAGCGCAACAAGAAGCAGACCACGGCGAGCGCCGGCTTGGCCAGGTCGTCCACCAACATCTTCACCTACAGACCCTTGGAGGATCACGAAGATGTCGTCGCCAGAGGCGGCGGCGGTGGTGCTGCTGCTGGTGGCGCCGGCGCCAGCGCCGGCGGTGGAAGCATGCTGCAGCTGCCTCCAATTCCTGCTTCTCCTCTATCAGTACACCTCGGCTACAGCGACGACGATGACAACGACGACGACTATGCCGATCATCATCAGGACCACTACCCAGAAGCTCCTGCAGGCACGACTACTAGTAGCAGATCGGCCGCTCCTGCTGCTGTCAGAGACCACCACCAAGCTGCTGGTGCTGGCGGCCGCCGGTCTCGGAGATCACACGTCGCTGATGATGCCATGGGTGGCCGTGACCGGCGTGCGCCTCGTGGCAACAACAACTTCAGGCGGCCGGGCATACCCCACTCCAACATCTGCGCGCTCTGCAACAACTACGTCTACGTCTTCCGCCATCGTTGCTTGGTACGTACGTTCGTTCTTGGTGTGTGCAAACTATTCATTCAGTATGTATTGTCTTTTGATTTGATGATGGTAATAGATTTTTTTTAATAAGTTGATGAACATAGATAGATAAGTTGATGAACACTGACATGATGATGAATATACTATAGGTGTGCGGGCGCGTGTACTGCCGGCGGTGCGTGGGCGCCGGCATGGGCGACATGACGGAGGGCCGCAAGTGCATCGACTGCCTGGGCCGGCGGTACAGCCACAGGTACATCCACCGCGCCGGCGACACCGGCCGCTGCGGCCTGTGCTTCTGGGGCAACGCCAAGGCCGTCACCGCGCAGGAGCTCATCTGGGCCGAGAAGGGTCCGGCGCCGCGGAGGCGACCGCGGGCATACGGACACTCCTCCACCTCCACCTCCACCTCCTACGCCGCCGGAGGCGACGGTGGCTACTACAGCAGCACCAACACCATCGCCTCCGCGTCCATGAGCATGACCATGAACAGCGACAGCAGCATAACCATGATGAAGATGAACGGCGGCCAAGGGAGGAGCATCAGCGGCATGCCGACCTCGGCATCCTCCTCCTTTGTCGCGGCTTTTCCCAATAACCCTCACGCACTTCCACTCTGAGGATGGATCATCCATATGTGATAGCGAGTCCAGCCCTGCAAGATTTTTCATATATGCATGCCACTAGTAGCCAGAGTATATATATGTTCATCTCTTTGCGAAACCTACATTTTTTGAGGAAAGAAATGCAAAACCTATTATTATTACTTGTAGCATAGCATCGATTGATTGATTGTAAGACAGTCTGGTATGAAAACTACATCGATTGCTTCAACGCAACAATTACCGGACATGCATGTGCTTTCGAGTTCATATGTAACTTTCAACGACAATCCCTTGTGGTTTCATTCAACAACCAGCACCTCGTTGCTGAGGAATCGTGTTGTTGTTGAGCGGTCAGTGCCAGCTATCATACTCGTTCGTACCCATGTCCCCTGATCTCTCCTACAAGATGGAAAAGGATTCGAATTTGTACATTATGAAAATTAGTGGCGGAGGCAGAAATAATTCTCGGGTGTGGCAAGTGATTAATAATAGAGATCAATAACATCTATGATATAACTATGAAAGAGCTCACCAAAACATTACATAAACCTACACTTCTTCTATATTTCAGTGTGCCTGAATTTTAAGATAACTAGGTGTATTCCCTTGCCATTGGAATTTAAGTTTAGTTTTGCTAACCATTTGATGAATGAAAAGAGATATAAAAATGTGAATTATTTAATTAGAACCGCAAATACATAAACGTTAAGGGTCTCAAGGATTAAAAAACAATACTCCCCGTGTTGCCGTGAAATTTGCTGATGATTTGGAATAAGACTAGTTCACCAACCCGTGCTCTCGCACGGGTTAAAATCTTATGATTCACTTACTAAAAATAATTTGTTATATTTAGTATCTTTTTTTCTCTTCCCTAATATTTTAAAACAATAGCTATAGTAGGTACTCTATAGTCTACATTTAATTGTGATTATCTATCAAATATTGATATAATTTTTATTTTCTTTATGTAGCACATTTATGTATCTCAATATACATTTAGCTATTACATTTGCTTAAACCATGATAATTTAGATGCGAGTCTCTATATTTTTGAAGGCATAAACAACTATTACTTAGGCCAGTCTCAATGGAAGTTTCATGGACGTTTCATGCACATTAAATAGGGTGACACATCGCAGGAATTCACTTTTTGCATGAAACTATGAGGAGAGAAAGAGAAAAGTTTCACCATGGTGAAACTCTTGAGCGTTGTTTCCTAGGTGTTGGAAACAAGTGTGAAATCTCCATTGAGACAGAAATAGTGTTTCATCATGGACTCCATGCATGGAAGAGTAAATATGAGTGGGTAGAAAGAGAAGTTGTGGGACTGTGAGCCTATGAAGCTGTGCAATGAAACGTGCATTGAGAGAGACATCTATTTCATGTCAAAGTTTCACATCTTGGAAAGCGGAAGGTTGTTGACACATGTTAACGTATACTTTTAATTGTCAACTAAACATGGAAAAGGACTAAGATATAATTAGATAACCTTATTAGGGGGTTTATACTAATGATTTCCATGAGTTTTGGTAAAGTTGTGATTTGCGAGGGACTAAACAGGAAAACACCGAAGTCGTGAGCCGTGCGACTACGCGGCGTAATGCAACCCAACTCCGAGAAAGAGTCTAGAAGGCTCCGGATTAATCCCGGCGTGATCAAGACTTAGCACCCAAGAAAACATCATCTAGAAGACTCGGAAGACACGACGCGCCGCGGGACCCGAGTGGGCCCCACTGCGGGCGGGCGGCCCAAATATTAGGCGGTCGGCCTCCCCCCTCCGCCACGTCAGCCCTGATTCCAGAAGCTTCGCCAACCGCCTCTAAGACGCAATCTAATCCGCTCGTTTAATGTCGGTTTGATCCGAGGGCGACGGTGGAGTACGAGATGTATCTAAATCCAACACCTGGCACCTCCTCCCGACTATATAAGCAGCCCCCAGGCCCCCTCAATTGTCATCATCTCATACATCAATTTTATATCTCATCAGATGGAGGCACGACGCCTGGAGAATTAGATTAGACAGCTACAATGTAATAGAATAGATCTAGTAGAGAGTTAGGGAGAGCGGAACTGCGTTCCGGTTCTGGAGAAGTCTTCAGCGTTCTGGTATATCTTTGTATCTCAACTCTATTAGACTTTATGCCATAATTAGATCTATCTTTTCTAGTACTTTTATGCCTTTCATGTTATTGATTAGAATATAGTTGTTATATAATTGCATGGGATCTTCGCTCGTATTGAGTGCTCTGGTTATTCATGATGATTAGAGTAGTAATTAATAGTGTGGACATGGTGTCTAGACTAGAGGTTACCTTAGATTGCACCCGGTCCACGGATAGTTGTGGTAGCCCTAGGTGGTGACAGCCCTAACGGCCGACGTATTCCACCACGTTCGGATTGGTAGTGTAGGACCGTAGTCGGAGCTTCCTAGCCCCCTTCTCATCCCTTTCCGTGGCTAGTGTTCTGATGTCCCGAAGTGTTCTTTTATGATCGCTATACCTTTTCATGCCTTAGTTACTCAAGAACCAAAGTACTAGAGAAGTATTCAGGAACCTAGATCTCTCCCGTTGTCCTCTCGACCTAGTTATCTATTCTATATTATAATATTCTCCTGGTTAAGTGCTATTAATTATCATTCATATCATATACATTATTTACCCCCTCACTTTAGTTTAGTTGGTATATTAAGTTAGTAGATACATGATTTTGATTTATCATAGTCTTTACCCTTGCTTCCCTGTGGAAAATATAAATAACGATACTCGGAATACTCGGGTAAAAGCTACAATGGTATATATATTACGTGCGCTGCGGAACCCTTTATATTCTTTTTGCACTTAATAAATACCAACAAGCTTTTTGGCGCCGTTCTTGAAGGAAGCATTCGGCGTAAAGATTTTGATAATGATCTTGATATACGCTAATTTAGTGTATCAATTAGCTTTAGTAGGATTACCCTTGTTACATTTGAGTGTGGAATAGACGGGACATTTGATGCCGTCGCGACCTTCAGGCAAGCTTCCTCAAGGAGAAACCAGGTGTTTTGAACATCAAGATCCATCAACACTGGAGCCCCTGCCATCTCTTAGGTACATTTATATATATTATTCTAACCATGAAGAAAAGGTCGTCGTCACAAGAATTCAAAGCACATCTCAAGTGACGAAAAATAGAAAGCTGCACAACTCACAAGCTCCATTAGTGAGTCATGGTAAGTATGATAAAAGAAAACTATCAAATTCAATGCGGGTAAGCCAAGAGATGAACTCACAATAGAGGTGAGGCAAGGCGTATGATGAACTCCAACAACTCTGAAGCGAAGGAAGACCCGGATCGTTCCTCATAGAAGAAAGATCGTAAGTATCACATCATTTATTTTGTCTTTTGCTAAAAGTTACATTTGCTTCGATCCATGCTAGAGTGCAGCTAAGAACATAATTTATTAAAAAAATGATAAACAATATATGTGCTAAAGTAATCAAAGAACCATCTTTTTGTTAGCATAGATGAGTTTATATCAACCTTTGGACAACAACATGTTCTTCAAATAGTTGCAATCCTTGGGTATACGTCCACTAATATCTCGCGAGGAAAGAATCATCGGTGTGCACAGTTTAGCATAAACCTACCACACCACCACAGTCTACCTCACGTATACATCTAAAAAAGACTGTCAAGATCCGGCTTGGGGGAGTGCAACCCCCATTATCCGTAAGTACTCTTATCCTTTACTTCATTTACTACTAGTTTGGTATGTTTGTTTTGTTAAAAGATATAAAAAGATGCATAACTATAAAAAACTAAATAAAAAGTTTAAGTTATATATATAGTTTGATCTTTATGTTTGCTATAAATAAGTAAATAGATAGTGTGCTTAGGCTTGCTAGAATAAAATTAACTTGAAGATGATCCCTATGTATGGAAATGATGAATAGTTGCTCCGCCATAAATTCCTCTTTTAAAGTACTTACAATTGAGACTTAGATTCTCCTGAAGCTTTAAATGCTTAATTTGCTCTAAAATCTTACACCTGTGGGAAGCACATGCTTAATCTGAGTCTAGGCGTTAAAGGATAATGATTCATGAAAAGTTGAGCTGCTTTGTTTATCATATTCCTAGAGATACTTGATTCTGGTTTTATCTTTTGAAAATCATAAAATACTACATGATGAGTTCTGTATTTATGACCCTTAAGAGTTTGTCATACACATCAAAATCATCCCACTCCACCAAATCTATTTGTTTCTAACCCGGAAGTACGCATTCCCATATTCCATCAAGCCACAAGCCATATTATAAATAAATTCTAGCAATTTTGGATATGTCTCTCTCAACGTTTTTATGCCAATTAGATTACGGGCTACATTCAAAAAAAGAGAAAGAAAAGAAAGAAAAATAAATATTTAGAGAGAAAAGTGAGACAAGAGAGGGAGAGTAAAGGACAAGTGTCATACTAGGCGAGAAGGGCCTACCTCCTAATAATAATAATTAGAGATGAATAATGGACACGTGTCCAGGGTGAGTAGGGCCCACATCTCTAAGGAGAGAGAAAAATGGACAAAAGTCCGGGGCAAAGCCCACCTCTCCAAGAATGGACAGCCCAGTCTTAGCAATTTTTAGAAAGAGAGATATAGTCCAAGATGCTTGAAAAAAAAAAATAAAATAAAAAATATATATATATATATATATATATATATATATATATATATATATATATATATATATATATATATATATATATACTAGAAAAAGGCTAAGGGCTATTTACTACCTTTCATCCTCATCCACTTCACCACTATCATCCCACTATGTATGTCCTACCACATGTGTAACTCCACTACCACCATCTACTTAAGAGGGTCATACATAGGATCTCGAGTTTCTTTTAAAAAAAAATATTGAAAAACCCGGGATGATAGTTGATCGAAGAACTTGAGACATGGTACTTAACTTGATTGTTTATCTTGCTTATGATTCATGAAAAGGCTACACCCCATGGTAAGCAGGTATGAGCAATCTGGTTAAGAGGAGAATTTATTTTCGATAAACACAGTACTTACGAGGTATGAAAGCGTAGTAGCAACTCCTCGATCCTAATATAGCATATAGCTTTGCTAGGGACTAGCAAAGGGTAAGCTTGGGGAGTTTGTTGACACATGTTAACGTATACTTTTAATTGTCAACTAAACATGGAAAAGGACTAAGATATAATTAGATAACCTTATTAGGGGTTTATACTAATGATTTCCATGAGTTTTGGTAAAGTTGTGATTTGCGAGGGACTAAACAGGGGAAAACACCGAGAATTCGTGAGCCGTGCGACTACGCAGCGACGTAATGCAATCCAACTCCGAGAAAGAGTCTAGAAGGCTCCGGATTAATCCCGGCGTGATCAAGACTTAGCACCCAAGAAAACATCATCTAGAAGACTCCGGAAGACACGACGGCGCGGGGACCGGAGTGGGCCCCACTGCGGGCGCCGGCAAATATTAGGCGGTCGGCCTCCCCCTCCGCCACGTCGGCCCGATTCGGAAGCTTCGCCAACCGCCTCTAAGACGCAATCTAATCCGCTCGTTTAATGTCGGTTTGATCCGAGGGCGGCGGTGGAGTACGAGATGTATCTAAATCCAACACTGGCACCTCCTCCCGACTATATAAGCAGCCCCGGGCCCCCTCAATTGTCATCATCTCATACATCAATTTTATATCTCATCGGATGGAGGCACGGCGCTGGGAGAATTAGATTAGACGACTACAATGTAATAGAATAGATCTAGTAGAGAGTTAGGGGAGGCGGGGCTGCGTTCGGTTACGGAGAAGTCTTCGGCGTTACGGTATATCTTTGTATCTCAACTCTATTAGACTTTATGCCATAATTAGATCTATCTTTTCTAGTACTTTTATGCCTTTCATGTTATTGATTAGAATATAGTTGTTATATAATTGCATGGGATCTTCGCTCGTATTGAGTGCTACGGTTATTCATGATGATTAGAGTAGTAATTAATAGTGTGGACATGGTGTCTAGACTAGAGGTTACCTTAGATTTTTGGTCCACGGATAGTTGTGGTAGCCCTAGGTGGTGGTGACCCTAACGGCCGGCGTATTCCACCACGTTCGGATTGGTAGTGTAGGACCGTAGTCGGAGCTTCCTAGCCCCCCTTCTCATCCCTTTCCGTGGCTAGTGTTCGATGTCCCGAAGTGTTCTTTTTATGATCGCTATACCTTTTCATGCCTTAGTTACTCAAGAACCAAAGTACTAGAGAAGTATTCGGGAACCTAGATCTCTCCGTTGTCCTCTCGACCTAGTTATCTATTCTATATTATAATATTCTCTGGTTAAGTGCTATTAATTATCATTCATATCATATACATTATTTACCCCCTCACTTTAGTTTAGTTGGTATATTAAGTTAGTAGATACATGATTTTGATTTATCATAGTCTTTACCCTTGCTTCCCTGTGGAAAATATAAATAACGATACTACGGAATACTCCGGGTAAAAGCTACAATGGTATATATATATTACGTGGCGCTATGCGGAACCCTTTATATTCTTTTTGCACTTAATAAATACCAACAAAGGTGAAACGCTCCATTGAGGCGGCCTTACTATGCTCAAATATTTTAGATGGTTTGTAAAAAATTTAGGATCTATATTTTTTTCTATGGTGTTCGTGAGTAATAATTTGTTCAAAGAATCTTTTTTTCTAGCACCGTATGTATTAAGTTCTAACATAAATAAACTTAAATTGTGTAAAGTTTTATTCCATCCCCATTACATGATATAATTGAAAATCGTACTCAAACATTTTTTTATCTAGTTTTTTGCATGTATTAATTATAAATTATAATGTTGATTGTATCATTTATTTAAAACAATCATGTTTTACTTTATTTATGGAATATTCTAGGTCATAGGCTACCATCTTAGTTTTGACAATGTCATAAATAGTTGCTCTATTGTGCACCATGGCATTCAAGATGTTGAATTTATTGTATCATATTATTATTTTGTATTAAACAAATATTTCATAAAATTAATTTACTAAAACTCATGTGACATAATGTGTAGATCAAATTGTCTAAATTTTTTTGAGGACAACAACTTACAAATTTATTGTCACAGGTGTTAATATAACTTTAAATGAGTTGTAAGTGTCATTATTCTTTGCGTGTGGTTTGCTAAGGGTATATTTCACATTTGATAAGCCTATTAAAATAGTTATTTTCTACTTATGTAAGTTCTAACTTATGGGTGCTAGTTTTTTTTTGTTTGTAATAGCTTAATTATATTTAGTATTTACACAATTACATGTAGATTTGAGAGACTTTGATAATTTTTAAAATGACCGAGAGGTGGAGAGCTTAGGTACAAACTATATAGGTATATATTGCATTACATTATCTTTCATAATCCCATTTGTGGGCAATTTTTGACATGAACTATTTTAGCAACATTAGCTGTAACTTATGGTATCTGAGTGAAATTATTCTTAAGATGAGAACGGGCCTACAACCTAGTGGTTGGAGCAAAACATTATTATAAGTTAATAAACAATTATGCGTGATGCTCAATAAGGATTATATGAAGATTTTTTGGTGCAAATCCAAGGGCGTTACAATTAAAATGAGCATTATACCTATTGGCCAATAAGTACCATACCATGTACGTCACAAGAAACAAATTAAATTGTAGTTATGGAATTTAGCAACACGGCCATACCTTTAGTTTGGTGCAAGGGGCGGTGTTGTTGTTGTAGATGTCATGGATGTTGAACGCCTTGGCATCGGTGGCTGCGTTGTTGTAGATGTCGTGGATCTTGGCGTAGATCTCCTCATCATCCACATGAAGGCGACACCACGGTTGTCCTTCCACCCACTTTCGATGTGGCTAGATCGAACACCGGTGGTTGGTGCACTTCCGCACGCAGGCTTCCTCCATGCATTGGATGGAAATTCCCACCTCTTTAGCAATTGATCATCTTTCTCGATGCCTATATTTTAGGGTGTTTTGTGGCTCGGACACACATGTCCTCGACCTCATCGACACCGAGTGGTGTGTCCTTGGAGAAGTAAGCGAAGTTGGCTTGTCGCACACCTGCATTGTCATCACGTTAGCACCGCTTTGTGGTAGTGTGGAAGTAGATGGAGTCATTTGTAGCATTGTCTGTCTTGTAGGTGTAGCATCTCCTTCGTCGCTGTATTTGCCAATAGGTAATTGGTGTAGCGTTGCCTTCCTCATTGGTGTTTAGCAATATGTAGTCGGTGTTGCATCATCTACCTCGTTGGTGTCGTGCAGCGTGTATGCCTTCTCTATGAGACCTCATCGTTGGCGTAGGAGCAATTATAGTTTGTATACTCATCTCGACATCGACCGATGCGGTGGTGTCACCGATGTAGGTGTGGGGCCATTCTCATTTGGCGTCCTTGCCTACTCCATGAATCTAGAGTCCGGACATTAATACCCGCAAGCATACATGGAGGCGTGTGCGGGAATAATCAAATGAGTTTCTCACCTATGGAGGGCGACATGCATGCCATCACCCTCCTCGGATTACGGAATGCGGCATCTTGGATCTCTAGTGGATGTTGATGAAGGATGTGTTGATGATTATGACAAAGTGTTGAATGTGTCATCCGTGTAATGCGTTTGGCAAGCACACAACTTTGCTCATCTTCTTTGTTGGTGCCCCCGATAAATATGTTTGCTCTAGTCTTCCACAACCGACCAACAATCTTTGTACACCATTGTCGGGGACCTAAATATTGGGCCCCGAGACATTCTCCAAACTATGAGAATCTGCAGGCTGCCAAGGCCCAAGAAAACCTAGCCCGCTATCATCCCGCACGGAGGGGCGGCCCGACAGGGCGATGGACCGGGCCATTGGCCACGACGCTCACATGGCGGACGGACGGCCCACAAAGCGGCCCAAATGGAGTCACCACGGCGTAAAGAGCTCATTACGCTCCACGAAGGACAAGGTCAAGGACCTCTACCCGAGCGGCCGAACCCACGGCGTTCCACGTCGACCCTTGAACAAACCATGGCTCGGGCTCGACCACACGCCTCCGATTTCGAGGCTGGCCTAGCTCACCGGCCCGGGAAATCTCCGATTCGTCCGAGGGTGGCCTAGCTCACCACCCTCGGGCGCAAAAACTCCGCCTCGCCCGAGGGAGACCAGCTCTCCATCCTCGGGTGAGGCAGCCAACTAGCCTAGAATAGGGGCCGACCCCGGCGTGGGAGGTTCCGTCCGGAGGAAGGAAACCGCCGCATTCAATGCGGTCGCGCCGCAGCGGAGGCGCCCGGTGCCATCGATTACGCCCGATCAAATCGACTGTCGAATCGCCTCCCCAATCCGGTGATGGGACACAATGCTGAACCGGTGGCGTTCGCCACCCGACACGGAAACCAAGATGACACTGTTCACTTCGGAACACCGAAAAGTAAAGCACCACGTTGGGCGGACCCTCGGGCACGACACGCATAGCAACAACCAGGACCGGCCCTCGCCATGCGGGCGTGAGGGACGCCTCACGGGACCCCTCGGGGCCGCGCCGGGGGCGACACGTCCACCATCGGATCGGGACGAGTGTCGCCGTCCAGCGACATCGGGGCGGCCGACCCCTCGGCGGCGCACATGCAACCGGTGCAGCCTCGGGAATTAGCCACCTAGGCAACCACCAATGTAAACATTATCTCTCTTCTTCTCCTATAAAAGGGGAGTAATGTCTCATTAGAGGATTCGATTGACCCGTTCAACTCCGGTTCACACGGAGGAAAGCGCTCACCACCACCACATAACCACGATCGTGGGGCTTGAGACCAGCGTCTCTCCCCACACGACCGCTGTAACCCCTCTGCGGGCTCACCTTTGGCGTGAGATAACCACGAGCACGACACACCCCCCTGGGCGTAGGGCCCGTTGGCTGAACCGGGATAAACCGCCGGCGTCCGTGTCCATCTTGCGCTACGCCATCGAGGGAGGGCACACGGCATATAAATTCTTTATTGCCCGGCACGAGGCACCCACCGTTCCTCGAAACGCCGCCAGTTGGCGCGCCGGTAGGGGTTGCCGTGTGCAATCTGCATCCCCATCAGCCCTCATGGCGTTTCGCCTTCGTTTCCACCCGCGCCACCGGAGCACGAGCTCTCGCGCGGAACACCTTTGTTCTTCGAACGCTGGCATTTGTGGCGCTTCGGCCACAACTACGAGATGCTCCATACGCCCGACGTGCCGGTAGAAGGGAGGGCAGCATCGCCGCCGCGGCAAGCCCATCATCACGGCCGCCGCCGCAAGGCGGGCAAAAGGCGGACTCATCGGTAGCGCAAGGCGCGTCAAACAACGGATTCTGAATCCGTCGACGTATCCCCGCGCCGACCCAGCGAAGGGCTCCGGGAACCCTAGACCCGGGAAAATCCTTACCCGCCACCCGCTCGTGGTAGGGAACCCGAAACCCAAATCGTCGGAAAACGCCTCCGCTCGGACAAACCGGGGAGTCCCGGCGAATCCTCTGGCGGCGTGAAACCTCGCCGAAGCCTTCGCCGGGGAGAGCACGAGCGAGCACCGGGTCGTTCCACGGGAGCGTTATCCCATGGACATTCACTCGGAGGAGCGCATCCTCCGGAGGATGCGGGACGACCCCGTCATGCCGCCCCTCCGGGTTCAATCCACCCTGGTCCCGGAGCGAGGGACTCGCTCTACCATCCGGAGAATCGAAACTTCCTCTAGACGTTCGGGCGCTCCATGCACCGACGATGAGGGCGAGTACTATGACCCCACGCGGGAATGCTTCAACGTCGAGGTCCCGCCACGGGATGGCCAGTTCCGCGACGTCTCCGGCGAATGACGCGGGCGTACGCCACGGCGAGCTCGGCGCCCGCCGCTTCTACGCCGGTCCATCCGATGAGCGGCGCGGCACTGCACGGCCAAAACGCCCGGCCACGAGATCTCGCAGAACGGATCCGGAGAGTCCGCCTCGACTCCGGCGGCCGGAGCAAAACATCCGGCGGGGCGAGCTCGGGCGCGGGCAGGCCCCGAGGGCACCCTCGGGCTCACGGCGATGGTGGACGTGGGCGGACCTGGGGGTACCTCCAATTCTGGCATAGCGGCCCCGCTCAACAGAGCGTCTCAACGTGGCGGCGGCCGCCATGCTGGTGGCGAAATGCCGAGCCCTCCACCACCGAGGGTAGGCGCATACGAGAAGGCCTCCGTGAACTCCTCGACAAGGCGGCGGTAAAGCAGCGGAGAGCTCCGCTTCCGGGATCGCGCGTGACGCCGCGACGGCGAGGAGGAATCTGGCGAAGTCGGCGTGGCTCCGTCCACCCGGATCGAGCCGAGCCCCGACAAGGCCCGTCCGGGAGCGCCGGACGACAACCGTTGCAACCGCTTCGGTCTAGGAACGCATTGAAGACCCACACCATGCCCGCAGCGGCGAGGCGCCCCCGACCTCGGGGGCGAGATCGAGCGCGGCGGGCTCGCCACGAGGGTGGCTCGCCTCGAACGACAAGCGAGACGAGGCGCACAGGAGTCGAGGGGACCGAGGGTACTCCCCCGATCCGCCGGGCCTCGGGCTTTCACGGGGGACATCGAGGGAGGGCACCACTCCTGCTTGGCGTTTGGCCCCCGAGCCATCTCGAGAAATACAGGGAGAGACTCGCCCCGAGGTATGGCTAGGCGACTATCGGCCGGCATGCCGGTTCCGAGGGCACACGATGACAAAGTGATAATCGAAATTTGCCCTGTACCTATCCGAGTGCGCGAGCTTGGTTTGGAACACCTTCCACCCAACCTCATATCAAACCGGGCGGACTTGGTGAGAACCTTCCGCGGTAATTTCAGGCACGTACCTACGCCCTGGGAAACTCGTGGGATCTCGAAACCGCCGACAAAAATCCGACGAATCCCTGCGCGACTACATCCGGCGCTTCTCCAAGCAGCGGACCGAGCTCCCTAATGTGACGGATTCGGACGTCATCGGGGCCTTCTTGGCGGCACCACTTGCCGAGACCTCGTGAAGAAGCCTGGGCGCCGGACTCCAAGCGAGGCGAACGACTTGATGGACATCGCCACCAAGTTTGCTAGCGGTGAGGGAGGCTGTCGGGGCTGTTCAATCGGGGCTCGGGCAAAGGGAAGCGCAAAGGAAGAGGAACCCGAGGGATCTCAACCTCGGGAAAACAAGAAGAAAAAAAGAAGAAAGACAAGAGCCGCAAGGGCAAGGGCCATGCCGCCCAAGCGGACGATGAAGACATGGTGGTGCGCGTCGACCGCAAGGGGCCCCCCACCCCCGCCACAAGAAACCTTCGATGACATGCTCAAGAAGCCATGCCGTAATCACAGCTACCCGGTCAAGCATACCCTCGGGAATGCAAGAGGGTACGCCAAAGACTTCGCCAAGCTCAAGGCCATCCCCCGAGGGCGAGGAGGAAGAAGCTCCCGAGGGTGGTGCCAAGGGCAACGAGGAGTTCCGAAGGTGAACAACTCGCTTCATGATCTTCGGCGGCAAAGCACAAAGAACATGTCCGTGCGGCGGTGCAAGAAGGAGCGTCGGGAGGTCTACGCCACGGAGCCGGCAACCCCAAGGCTGCGCAAGTGGTCGGACCAGGCCATCACCTTCGACCCGGTCGGATCACCCCAAAGACATCCCGAACCCGGGGGCTTATCCACCGGTGGTGGATCCCATCATCGCCAACACTCGGCTCACCAAGGTCCTTATGGACGGAGGGAGCAGCCTCAACCTCATCTACGAGGAAACCCTTGACCTCCTCGGGGTGGATAAATCCAAGATCCGTCCAGGAGGGCCGGCATTCAATGGCGTCGTCCCCGGCAAGCAGCTTAAGCCCCTCGGGCAGATCGACTTGCCGGTTTGCTTCGGAGACCCCTCGAACTTCAGGCGGGAGACTCTCACATTTGAGATCCTTGGGGTCCGTGGTACCTACCACGCACTCCTTGGGCGGCCTTGTTACGCCAAGTTCATGCCTATCCCGAACTACACGCACCTCAAGCTCAAGATGCCGGGGGTCGAAGGGTGTCATCACCACAGGCCCCTCTCACCATCATGCATATGAGTGTGACGTGGAGAGCGTGGAGTACGCCGAGGCACTCGCCATTGCCGAGGCACTCATCGCCGACGCAAAGAGAAGCTTTGACGAAATCACGATCGAGCATGAGGCCAAAGCGCCGCTGGCGGGAGCCGAGCCCTCCTCGGGCACTAAGAAGATCCCACTCGATCCCAAGAACCCGAAGGAGAAGCCGCCGACCATCGGCTCGGACTGGATCCGAAATAGGAAGCCGTGCTCGCCGACTTCCTCCGCGCCGAATGCCAAGACGCGCGTGGGGACCCTCGGACATCATAGGGCATACCGAGGGATGTCGCCGAAGCACTCCTAGACATCCGGCCGGGCTCAAAGCCAGTCATGCGGCGCTTGTGCCGCGTTCGATGACGCCAAGCGGAAGATCATCGGCGAGGAGATTCACAAGGCGATGGAAGCCGGATTTATAAAAGAAGTATTCCACCCCCGAGTGGTTAGCTAATCACGTATTAGTAGAGAAAAAGAATGGGAAATGGCGGATGTGTGTGGACTACACTAGTCTCAACAAAGCATGTCCGAAAGTTCCTTTCCTTTGCCTCGAATCGACCAAATTGTCGACTCCACTGCGGGATGTGAAACGTTGTCCTTTCTTGACGCGTATTCCGGTTATCACCGGATCAAAATGAAAGAGTCCGACCAGCTCGCGACCTGCGTTCATAACACCCTTCGGGATGTATTGCTACCTCACCATGCCCTTGGGCCGAGGAACGGCTGGGCAACGCATACCGGCGATGCATGCAAACCATCTTCGGGAACTCATTGGAAGGATCGTGGAGGCTTACGTCGGCGACATAGTGGTCAAATCCAAGAAAACGTCGGAGCTCGTGGGTGACCTCGGGAAACCTTCGAGTGCCTAAACAAGAAGGGAGTCAAGCTCAACCTCGAAAAATGCGTATTCGGGGTCCCCAGAGGATGTTCTTTGGGCTTTATTGTCTCTCAACGAGGCATCGAAGCAAACCCAACCAAGGTTGACGCAATCACCAAGATGGGTCCGATCCAAGACCTCAAGGGAGTACGAGAAGGTCATGGGCTGCTCGGCTTCATTAAGGGGTTCATCTCACGCCTCGGGGAGAAGGGCCTGCCCCTCTACCGGCTCCTTCGCAAGTCCGAGCGCTTTGCTCGGACCCCCGAGGCCGAAGAGGCCCTTGGCAACCTCAAGAAGCTCCCGACAAACCCGCCGGTCCTGGTACCGCCAAATCCAGAGAAACCCCGCTCTTATACGTCCACCGCCACTACCCGGGTGGTCGGCGTGGTCGTCGAGTGGAGCGTCGGGAAGAGGGGCACACGTTGCCGCAACGCCTGTTTTACTTCATCGGTGAAGTGCTTTCCGACACCAAGACGAGGTATTCGCAGATGCGAAACTACTATATGCCATCGTCTTGAAGCGAAGGAAACTTCACCACTACTTCCTCGCACACCCCGTTGTCGTGGTGTCCTCGTTCCCCCCGGGGAGATTCTCCAAAACCGAGAGGCCACGGGAAGAGTGGCGAAGTGGGCGGTGGAGCTCATGGGCGAAACTATATCGTTCCGCCCGCAAGGCGATCAAGTCCAGGTCCTAGCCGACTTTGTGGCCGAATGGACCGACACACGCCTACCCCCCGCACCCATCCGGCCGAGTCTTTGGACCATGTATTTCGATGGATCCATGATGAAGAGAGGCGGCGCGGGGCTGGTTTACTCTTCATCTCACCCCTCGGGGTTCACACGAGGTATGCCATCCGGTGCATTTTCCTACCTCCAACAACGTCGCGAGAATACGAGGCGCTAGTCAACGGTCTCCGGATCGCGGCGGACCTCGGATCCGACGGTTGGAAACCGGAGGATTCACAACTGGTCATTGATCAAGTCATGAAGGCCTCGGCATGCCATGACCCCAAGGTGGAGGCCTATTGTCGGGAAGTGCGCAAATTGGAGGAAAAGTTCCATGGGCTTGAGCACAAGCATACGCCGAGAGCGGCATAACGAGGCCGCCGACGAGGCTCGCCAAGGTCGCGACAACCCGTCTTGTTCCCGAACGTGCTTACCCGAGATCTCAACGAACCCTCGGTCAAGCACGCACCCTTGGGAATACCCTCGGGGGCTCAAGAAGGCGCCCTAGGGCCGGCCACGCCGGCAATGGCGGTCGACCCGGCCCCCCGACCGGAGAAAACATTTGTTGGAGTACCTCACCCGAGGAGAGCTACCCGAGGACAAGACCGAGGCTCGCCGTTAGCCGGAAGGCGGAAATCCTTCGCGCTGATTGGAGAAGAAAGAGAACTCTACAAGAGAGGGGCCTCGAGTATACATGCGGTGCATACCCTCGGGTGAAGGCAAAGAACTGCTCGAGGACACTCACCGAGGGGAATGCGGTCACCACGCCGCCCCAGGGACTCTAGTCGGTAAAGTCTTCAGGGCAAGGCTTCATCGGCCCTCGGGACGTGACGCCGAACCAAGTTGTGCGTGCGTGCAAGGAGTGCCACCCCACGCACGCAGACGCACCTCCCGGCTCAAGCTTTGCGCAAACCATACCACTTACGTGGCCCTTTGTGGTGTGGGGACTCGACATGATCGGACCCCCGAAAGGGCGCCCGGGGACACACTCATGTCCTAGTCGCCATCGACAAGTTCTCCAAATGGATTGAAGCCCGACCCGTGGTGAGCCCTCACACGGGGGAACGGTGAAATTCTTTACGGATATCATCTCCCGTTTTGAGTCCCGAACTCCATCATCACGGACAACGGAACCAACTTCGTGGGGAAGAAATTCATCGACTTTTTGCGACGACTATGGCATCAGGGTTGATACTCGGCCATAGCACACCCAAAGACCAATGGTCAAGTGGGGCGTGCCAACGGCATGATCCTACAAGGGCTCAAGCCAAGAATCTTCAATCAAGCGAACCAAGACGGGAAAAGGTGGTACCGGGAGCTACCGTCGGTTCTATGGAGCCTTTGGACGACAAAAAGCCGAGCTACGGGGGTTCACCCCATTCTTTCGGTCTATGGGGCGGAGGCGATCCCGCCCCACGGACATAGAATATGGGTCCCCGAGGCGGGCGAGCCTACACGAGCAAGGCAACCAGCAGGCGAGGCAAAACTCCGTGAGATCAAGTTGGACGAAGCCCGAGATGTCGCACTCCCGCATTGACAAGATACCAAAGAGCTCGCGCAAGTATCACGCCCAGCGGCTGAAGCCTCGGGAGTTCCAAGTCAACGACCCCCGTGCTCGTGCTCAAGACCGGACAACAAGGGGCGCCACAAACTCACGCCACCTTGGGAAGGACCTTATTTCATTGCCGAAATATTAAGGCCCGGGACCTACAAGTCAAGAACGAGAAGGGCGAAGTCTACTCCAACGCTTGGAACATAGAACAACTACGCCGCTTCTACCCTTAAATTCCGCACTAGAAGTCAAGCATCAAGTGTTTTTCACTCAATAAAAGATCTACATCTTTTATGAAAAAGTGCTTCTTGTGCAAACCTCAAGGGAGTCTTAGCCTCGCCCAAAGACAAGACTAAAACTCCCTGGGGCACAGGGGACCCCCTTGGGGACCCCTCCCTTTTCTTTTTCAAAACTTTTTCTTCAACGAAAAAAAGTTTTCTTTGCGCATTCTCGAAACAATCGTTTAAGCCGCGAAGGTCGCTCAAGCACAAATCCAAAGCAAGATAACCGAGGCAAACGGACCGCCCCTAGCAAAGATCCGTATGGATCTGCCCCTGATGGCGCCCACGGTTATCATCAAGCAAGCGACCGGCCACACAATAAACGAACAAATTCGAGAAATGCAACATAAACATAAATGCACCCGCTAAGGCCATAGACCTCGGCGGCACCATTGTTTATATACATCCATCTCACAAGCTCCAACTTTTTCATACAAGGAGGAGGTCAGGGCGTGGTGGGCTTTCATCCACTTGCGCCTCACGGGCCGGCCGACGAGGAAGCTTTCGACGCGAGCAACACCCTCGACAACTGCTTCCCCCGAGGGAGGCGGCGGACCCGCCGGCCGCATCTCGGATCGGGCGCCCACCATCTCCGTGTCCGCCTCATAAGTTGACTCTATGGGGAGTACGGGGACACACTTCATCCTCGAGCGGGAGGCCAACCGTCGCAGCGCCGGCCCACGAAGTCGTACGCCCGAGTCTTGGCGGCATCGGCCAGCATCCTCTCGACGGGATCAACTTCCTCCTCCCCTCGTCTGAGCCGAGGAAGAAGCCTTTCGCGACGCCGCCCAAAGACCTTGACTCCATCGGGAAGTGAGAGCGTAAGACGGCCATACATGTCCGCCGCGCCGACCGGAAGGCCTTCCGGAGCTCGGACCTGAGGTAGCCACCCACGCGCTCGGGCGGGCTGCGTCCGAGGGGCCAATCTCCAGGTTGTCCGCCCCAAAGCGGCGGACGAAGTCCGACAAAGCCTCTTTTCCCCCGGGTACGACGCCTTCCTCTGCCCGCCTGGGCTGCGCCCAGCGTGGCCGGCCCACGGCCTCGGTCCGGACCTTCTCCCGCATCCGGCAATTGGAGCTCAAGCCAAGTTAGCAAAGCAAGACGAAAGAGTGGAAAAGCTTACTAAGGAAGAAGACGCACCGGCACTTCACCGCCGGCCCAAAGATCGCGTTGTGCTCCTGGCCGAGCGACGCCCGAGCCGCTCCTTCTCTTCCCGAGGGTCTCGCCCTCGGACACCAACTTCGCCGATGCGAGTGTTCAAGGCGTCGCACATCTCCGCCTCCTCCCGGAGCCGTCCCGATCGTCTTAAGCTTCCTTGGGGATCTGGAGGGACCGGGTCCGGGCCTCCTCAAAATCATGGCTCATCTCGGGCCATGTCACCGCCATCTTGCCGGCCTCGGACCTGGCCTTGACGAGCTCGGCCTCCCGAGTCCGCCCTGTTGGGACTCCCTCCCTCGGCAAGGGCAGCGAGCCGGGAGGTCTCGCCCGGGCCTCGATCAACTTTACCCGAGCTTGACCAAAGGGCGTTCGGTTCAAACGTTCCGGCGAAGGAGCTCGGACTTCTCCGGGCAAAACGGCGGAGAGTCCTGCAATGACGACACTACCCATCAAGACACAAGCACGAAGACATGCGGCAGGGGATGACCATCAAGACACTTACCGCGTCGACCCCTCGCAAGTCGGCCGGTTATGACGCCCCCGATCCTCGCCAAGCCCTCGGCGGCCCACCGACGGATCTGCCTTCGTGAGTTCTCCACTCCCAGGGACCTCGGGCGGTCGTCGTCGACCACCCCGGCGGCGGGCGGGCCCCCGGCGTGCCACCCAGGGTCAAAGGTGGACGCCCCAAAGAGGTCGGCTCGAGAGGGATACATCTCCTCCACCGGCAACTCCCGCAGCTCCGGAACCCGCACCAATAGAAGTCCGGGGGACCCTCGGGCCCGACTACGGGCACCGGTCCTCGTCATGACCGAAGACGACGCCGCCAAGGGCCGCCCCGAAACCGGACACGTGGAGTAGGAGGGAAGTCGGGTTATACGCCTCGTGAACCCCGGATCGGCGAGGGTCGGCGCAAGCGGGACTTACGCGCGCCGCCGCCATGAAGAGCGCCTCTTGCGAGAACTCCCGGACAAGGGGCCCGACCCCTCGGGATGGGCGGCGGCGTCACGACCCCCTTCGAATGGCGTCATCCCGCTCCCGCACCGAGCCGACGTCATGGGCTACCGAGCTCTCCGTGTCGACCACCATCGGCCGAGTGGCCGACCACCATCGCCACCGGGGGCCCACGCCACCCGGGAGGCCTCGAGTAGCCGGGCTCGGTCCGACCCCACCTGGGGCTCGGGGCGGCGGGCGCCACGGGAAGATTCGACGGAGGCGAAGACGATATCTTGGCCGGGCAACCCCCGCCTGGGCCCACCCGAGGCTGAAACGCTAGCCTTCAAGGCCTTCTTGGGATGCGAGCGGAGAAGTGGCCCTCGTTTCCCGGGAGTCAAGAACGTGTCGGGACAAAGCAATCATATGCCGAAGAAGATCAAGATCGCGAAAAGGCAAAAAAGAAACTCACGAAGCCCGAGGGATCGCCAGGCGTGGTCGAGGCTCGGGAAGGCCGCGACCTAGGCGCCGCACTTGACGCCATGAGCCGTCTCCCCACGACATTCGACGCGGCGCAGACGCCGGGCTGGATCGGACGGGGTCGCGGCTCGTCCCCCAAACCGTGCCAGCGGCGCCGGTACCCACGGCAGTGGCGTCGACTCCTCCCTTCGGGCCTCACCCCGTGACGCCCGAGGTGCCTACATGGCCAATGCCAATGGTCCCGAGGACTCGGGGGGCGGGAAGAGCCCTCGGGCGCCACGGTGTCGCCAGTCCCCCCGCCTCGAGGCCGGGGCTCGGGCTCATGTAGGTAGCCCCGGCCGGGAGAGACCCATGGCCTCTGGGTCCATCCGAGCCCCCATATCGTCATCGAGGGCGAGTTCACATAAAACTCATCCTCCGGGTTGTCATCCTCCCGGTGGTCGAGGTATCGGCGACCCTCGCCCCGCTTCCGTTGCTCGGCCGGCGCTCGCGAGCCACGTTCCTCTTCTTCTTCAACTCCCTTCTTCGCGCTGTGGCCCTCCCTCTGCAGCTGTTCCGAGCGCGGCCTCGCAGCCCGGGCGCCGCTGGCCCAACCGGTACGAGAGGAAGGGAGTCACGGTAGTTGATACGACCTGCGAGGAGGAAAAAAGTGAGAACCGCCATGGCGACAACACACCAAAGCAATGCAAGGACACCGAGGCTAAGAAGCACTCACCGAGGGAAATATACCCTCGGTCGGGCGCATAGGGATCTCCAGGTATGTGTGACGGGGTGTTGGACCCCAACACATCCTCACCCGCTGGGCCGGGCCATCGGTGGAAAGCGAAGGCGACATCCGGGACGCGCAAGACCCGGCGGCCTCGGGGAGTCATCTTGCACATAAGCAAGGGGCGAGCCATCAGCGGCAACACCCGACGGATGATGGCGGCGACCACGGCGGCAGCATTCACGCCCTTCCCTCGGAGCCGCAGGACCGCCGCTTTAGGCCCTCCAACCGATGATGATCCTCCGGGGGGGACCCGGTTCCACTTCTCGCGGGCGATGCTTGAGGACCCGCCCGGTGTACCGGAAGCGCGTTCTCGTCGTTGCGGAGGTAGAACCACCGATCTTGCCACCCCTTGTTGGAAGAGGTAAGTTTGGAGACGATGTACCCATCGGCTCGGTTCGGCTTCGCTGCGCTCCGAGCGGACTTGAGCGCGATAAACCTCCAACGCGCTAGCGCCCCCGTGGTTGGCCTGCAACCAACCGAGGCAAAGGGTAAGGTTTGCCTTGAAGAACCACAACCGAGGTCCCACGCGGCTCGATCCCCGGGGAATCCCTCACAAAGGGTGACGAAGATGGCGGCCTGGGAGATCGAGTTCGGGGCGCATGATGAAGCTCGATTTCATAGTAGTGGAGGATCGCCCGAATGAACCGGCCCGCCGCATACCGGCCGCTACGGTGAAGATCCATCAAGCTCACCACGTAGCCATCGGGAGGTTAGGCTCCTCCAGCCCAACCGGAGCAATCCACTCCGGCCGCACTTCATCGGTGTGAGGGGACGAAGAAGCCCTTCATCAACGACGCGGCTGGAGCTTCTCCTCCGTCCGCCGCCCTCGACCACGGCTCCGCATCGAGCACCTCCCTCGCGCCGTCACCACTACCGACCGAGCCATGGATGAAGGGGAGGCGAAGGGTGGCAACCGCTAGCAACCCCGATCGCACGAGCGCAAGGCAAGTGAATCTCTCCCTCAATCTCTCCTACTCTTTCCCTCTATCTCCTCGATTGCCGCGAACGAGAAGGCAAGAAGGCAAAGGCAAAGAGCGAAGGAGCAACTATCGCCGCCACCCCCCCATATTTATAGCGAAGGGAAGGCGAACCGCCGGCCTGGGCAACCAAACCGACTCTTGGAATGGACGGCCCATGACGGAGCGAGAACCGCTCATCCAACGGCCAAGCGCGCGGTGGAACCGTCCAGCGCATTAATGCACCTTGACGGAGCCCTCGATCTCCGCCCCCGACAAAGAAGACGTAGGGCGCGTCCCATCGAGGCCGCAACATCGGCTACCTCGGGCGTGGCGACTAGACGCCTCGTCTTCCGGTCGAGGGTAAAACCGTCCGGCCACCCATATCCGGCCAGCGCCCGACCCCCGAGGGCAAAAAGTCGCCCCGTTGACGGTTCCCGCCCGCTGCGTAAACCAAACGAGCCTCGGGCCGACACACCTACGTTCCAGAGGTTGCGGTTCGGGCCCACATGGGTTTCTGATGCGCCTGGGGATAACCCGAGCCGGGGACGAGGAGGGAAATGCACAACCAGCCTATACCCGGGCCCTCTAGGGGCTGGATTTCCGAACGTGTTTAAGGCCCGCGGTGGTGCCGCTTATAGAGATGTCCCATCCGTGGGAGGCCCACAGGCCCTCGAAGTTGGTCCGCCCAAACCCCGGGATACGCTAAAAGCGGTCCGTAGGTTCTCATGGGGTGAATCTCGGATCACATAGCCGACCCTTGCTCCCGGCGCCCACGGGCACCCCTTAAACAGAGACCCGCTAACGCGCTCTCAGGAGCACGACACATTCGGCTACGGGGCATTGTGACGTGTCTCCCCTCCTCCTCCCTTTCGGGAGGCGGCACAGAGCGTATGATCAAAAGTCCAGGAGGCCTGGGTCGACCTTGCGCACATAAGCGGGCCTCGGCTGCCCACGCAAAAATGAACGGACTCGCACAAATAAGCGCAATTTAAGAGTCTGTTTCAATCTTGCCGGCGTCGCGAGATATAAAAAGACCTCGAAGGAATCCGCCATTCCATTCGAGGCCTCGGGTTACTAAACTAAAAGGTGCGCTCGCGCACCCATTGTAGATGAACCACGAGAAACAACCGGGCGACGGAAGCGAAACCCCGGGCGAGTCCTCACTCGCTCGGGGCTCGGGGCTACCGTCGGGGACCTAAATATTGGGCCCCGAGACATTCTCCAAACTATGAGAATCGGGCCGGCCCGCCAAGACCCGGTAAAACCTAGCCCGCTATCATCCCGCACGGAGGGGCGGCCCGACGGACGATGGACCGGGCCATTGGCCACGACGCTCACATGACGACGGGACGGCCCACAAAGCGGCCCAAATGGAGTCACCACGACGTAAAGAGCTCATTACGCTCACGGAAGGACAAGGTCAAGGACCTCTACCGAACAATGAACCACGACGTTCCACGCCGACCGCAGACAAACCATGGCTCGGGCTCGACCACACGCCTCCGGTCGCCCGAGGCTGGCCTAGCTCACCACCCGGAAATCTCCGGTCGTCCGAGGGTGGCCTAGCTCACCACCCTCTCGGGAAAGGGCTCCGCCTCGCCCGAGGGAGACCAGCTCTCCATCCTCGGGTGAGGCAGCCCAACTAGCCCGCCTAGGGTGCCGACCCTCGGGCGTGGGAGGTTCCGTCCGGAGGAAGGGAAACCGCCGCATTCAATGCGGTCGCACGGCAGCGAGGGCGCGGTGCCATCGACACGCCCGGTCAAATCGACTGCCGAATCGCCTCCCAATCCGACCGATGGGACACAATGCTGAACCGGTGACGTTACGCCACCCGGCACGACGAAACCAAGATGACACTGTTCACTTCCGAACACCGTCAAAGCGCCACGTTGGGCGGACCCTCGGGCACCCGACACGCATAGCAACAACCACAGGACCGGCCCTCGCCATGCGGACTGTGAGGGACGCCTCACAGGACCCTCGGGGCCGCGCCAGGGGACGACACGTCCACCATCGGATCAGGACGCGTGTCTTCGTCAAGCGACATCCAGGCCAGCCGACCCCTCGGCGGCGCACATGCAACCGGTGCGGCCTCGGGAATTAGCCACCTAGGCAACCACCAATGTAAACATTATCTCTCTCCTTCTCCTATAAAAGGGGGAGTAATGTCTCATTAGAGGGGATTCGATTCGACCCCGTTCAACTCCGGTTCACACGGAGGAAACTGCTCACCACCACCACATAACCACGATCGTGGGGCTTGAGACCCGCGTCTCTCCCACACGACCGCCTGTAACCCCTACTGCAGGCTCACCTTTGAGCGCGAGATAACACGAGCACGACACACCCCCGCTGGACGTAGGGCCCCGTTGGCCTGAACCAGGATAAACCGCCGCGTCCCGTGTCCATCTTGCGCTACGCCATCGAGGGAGGGGGCACACGGCATATAAATTCTTTATTGCCGGCACCGAGGCACCCACCGTTCCTCGAAGCGCCGACAACCATTGATGGAGATCTTAGGCCTAGCACTCCCTATGCAGCAAGCTTGTGTGCATCCATGGCGATCAAAGATGTGATCAGTAGAAGATCTTTTGTAAGATGAGGTGCTTGTTTCCTCTTGCACCCGAAAAAAAAATAGGCAGGGGCTGCTCATGGTTCAAAAAAATACTTTTATTCAGTAAACAAAAAATCATAATTGATTATGCTCAATAAAGATTAGATATAAAAAATTATTTCTGCAAAGTAATCCAAGAACATTAAAATTGAAACTAAAATTATAACTAAGGTCAATAAGTATTACATCATGTGCGTTGCAGGAGACAAAAGTGATCAAAATAATAGTAGGAGCGTAGAGCCATGTATGATAGACAAACCCTTCATAATAATGTTACAAATGGTTTTGTATACATGTACAGACCAAACAACCATTCATGGTGATAGCTACAACCCTACAGGCCACAATAGACAGCGATGAGAAAGCATAGTCGATTTATCATAAAAACATTAATTGTTGGATCTCGTGTCTTGGCCAGGTCGGCAAGAAGCAATCAACGGGAAACCAGACGGTGAAGTCCAAAGAAATTGGAGTGGGAGGAGTGCGGACCTGGTTGCTGGTACACACTGGGACGTGGAGCACCTCGACGTTGAAGGAGTTCGCAGGTGAGCGTGACCATGTTGCTGCTGATCGACGGGGAGAGGGACGTGAGAAGCTGCCCATGCGCTAGATTAGATGGTACGTAACCAATTCTGTTTTTTTGTTATAATAATGTATTAGATAATAACTAATCATGGACTCATGGAGGAAGTCTCGGTCGGTTTTTTTGTTATAATAATATATATTAGATAATAACTAATCATGGACGTCAGATTCGGCTAGATTGTGCGGAATTGACACGTGTTCTTCGACCTTCGGCTTCTGAGAGATGGCGACGGGGCTGCAGCTTCGCCCGGGGCGACGAAACGGCAAAGAGCTCGGCGACGAGGAGGAGGGGAGGAGCCGTCGGGAGGGGCGGCCGGCAGCCGGCGGCTGGGCCGCGGGCGCCGGCGGGCGGCGGGCGCGGGGGGCGAGGGCGCGGGGCGGCGGTGGCGGCGGTTCTTGAGAGATAGAAGGCGAAAGATATTTTTTATTTTTGCTTATCCCCTAGAGATTACATGCCTCTTGCTTATATAGCCCGACTAGTGGGACTTGTAATCTAGCAATCTCTATAAGGTTTCCTTATACGACCGGAATACCTTTTACAAGTAATTCCTATTTTATTATTTCCCTAATAAGGGTCTCCCTTATAGATGAGATAGCCCCTTGCACACCAAAATTACCTAAGATAATCCTAACTTGAAAGCGAAGCAAACTCGGAGTCGTACGGGAGAGGGAAGGTGGCGGCGGAGGGGCCGGCCCTCGCAGCGGCCCCGACCCCCTCCCGGGCGGCGGCGCTATGTTTTGGCCCATCTAGCCACTCTCGGGGTGGCCCAATTCTCAGTTCATGACATGGACTCATGGAGGCAGTCTCGGTGGGTGGATTTTCTAATAGCGTGGTTTTTCTCCTTTAAAAAAAAGATAATATATTAATAAATATTGATCATTAATGTTTTATTTTCTATAATGGCAAGCGTGGGTAATTTTTTTTAGAAAAACAAAATAGATCTAATGGTTGCGGTTGTTGGAGTCTATTGGATTAATGGTTAGATGTTTCTAATTATTGTGAGAATTTTTAGGATTTATCTTTTTCTTAGCGCATCTCGGTGAGGATTAATGTGGAGCCTTCGTTGGAGCCTCCAATTAGTAATAGTAAAATTATTGCTACAAAGGATAAACAATTAGCAATTCCTTAATTAAATTAATTAGTACGAAAAGATGGATAGTCCAATGACAATTTCTAAATTATAGCACACCATTGGGTTACGTTTTCTTATTTGGTGCCATATTGTAGCACAATTTTATTTAGGGTTTTAGACCCACAGCCTACCATCCGCCGACCATGCATGAGTCGTGGTCATACTGCCATACACATGCTATGGTTCTTGTACTCCGTTTATATACTGTAATATAGTGATTCTAAAAGCTTTAGGATATACTCCCTCCATTCCAAATTATAAGTCGTTTTGACTTTTTTTTGACAACAAGTTTGACCACTCGCCTTATTCAAAAATTTGTGTAAAATATCACTTTTTGTTGGCGTGGCTTTCTTTATTAGTATAAGTTCTTAAAGAATGACTTGAATTTGACAATATTTACGCAAATTTTTTTGAATAAGACGAATAATCAAAACTTGAGCCAAAAAGGTCAAACGACTTATAATTTGAATGGAGGAGTACTACACAAAAAATATATGTACCCTCACTTTATTTCCTAATCATAAGCTATTATCAATACATGATTAATAGCGATTATTGATAAATGGATAATATTTGATGTAAAAACTGTTTTTATCTCTCCAATCCATTAATTTTTAATACTCCAGACTGAGAGAGTATGACACTAGGGCCGGAAGAATATGTCGTTTTGGAGTTGTAATCAAATTGAATTCGACACCGGGCGCAGCAGCAGATCAACACACAAGAAGCATCGTGGGGCTGCTGGATGGAAGTTTATGCGTGGGTTTGCTAGTAGGCCATCACCATCAGGCCCACAAGACCAACCAGGCAGCTCCTGTAGAACATGTGGTATCCATCGCGCTGAAACATCATCTCTCATCTTGAGTCCTCACGGGCTGGCCACAGCCAGGGGTGGTAAAAGGCCCTACAATTTAGCCTAGCAAATTTTAAAATTGGACCGGATTAGGATTGGACCGTAAAATAATATAGTTTTGAACTAAAAATGAAAAGGGTCAAGTGTGATTGTGAAATAAAAAAAAAGATCCATTACCACGCCAAGCCACAACCCACAAGGACGGAGCTCCCCGCACTATAGCACGCCGCCACTCCTCCCACGCTGCCAGTTGTGGCTTCCAGCGCTGGCTTCCTGCCTAAACCCCCGCACCACTTCCGTATCTCGCGCCGATGCAGCTTTCCTGGCCCGAGCATTGCAGCAAGATCTCCCGTCCCGTGAGATAAGCGCAAGGAGTTCATGTGTGGGCCCCCCCCCCAGTGTTTTCTCTTGCCACTGAGCCTTTGGAAGAAGATGATTGGTTGCGTGCTATGGAGAAACAGTTGAACCTGGCATAGTGCAATGATCATGAAAAGGTGTTGTATGCCTTAGGACAACTCTAAGGAGCAGCTCAGACATGGTGGGAGACTTATCAGGCTGCTCGTCTCAATAATGCTCCAGCCATTACTTGGGATGGTTTTATGAAGAGCTTTAAAGCTCGTCGCATTCCAACTAGTCTCACATTCTTTGGCAGCTTGCCCCCACTCTTAACATGTGCAGCAAGGGCCTCAAAGATCTTTATCTCACCATCTTTTCCCGAGCCAGGGCCCTTAGACTTTTCGTATGAATGTGAGGGATCGGATCTTTCTTTGGCTTCTCGTTTGTCCCCACCCTTCTTCTAATGCACGAGAGCGTGGCCTCGGGGAGCTACCTTCTTGGCCTTTCCCTTCTTCTCCTTTCCTTCTAGAGTGGCATTAGGCTCGGTTTCTCTAGCTTGGCTTTGTCCTTCTTCGCCATTCCTTCTAGAGGGGCCTCGAGGTGCACAGACTTATCTTCTTCGATCTTGCTCTCCTTCGCCTTGGAAGGAGGGTAGCCTCGCCCAAGCCATAAGCTTCTCCTCCCGGCCTTGGCTTTTTTGCCTTCCCGGTTGGAGCAGGACTCAAGGCGGGTCTCTTCCTCTCTTGCTGCGCCTTGGACACCTTGGCCGCCACCGGCGCCTTCTTTTGAACCACCAGGCACGGGAGGCTCCGTGCGTGCTCGATTTTGACTGATGACTCCCCCTCCTTGGAATCGGATTCGGGCCGGGAGCCGTGGCGTATGCTTGGTGGCGCAATGGAGGCACTGGGGCATCCGGAAGGCTTGGGCGTTGGTGTCGGAGTCGATTCCAAGTTCGCCTCGATGAGTCGTCCTTGTTAGCCGCGGCTGTGGGGTCCTACGCTGCGCGAGGAGGGAGGAGATTCCTTCAACTCTTTGGAGCGATTCCTCGGTGGAGGACTCCTCTAGCGGCTAGGTTTTTATGGGGGCGGTGGGGAACGGGAATGGGAAGGCCGGATGACTCGGTTGGAACATAAGTGGAGGCCGCGCTCTCGAGTGGACTTAGATTCGGTGCCTAGGCTTCATGGCGTACCTCGCGGTTGTGGCCATGTATCCAACGTCCAAATCGTGCTGAAAAAAAATCCCATCTCTCATCTTGAGTCCTCACGGATGGGCCATAGCCCACAAGGATGGAGGTCCCTGCACTGTAGCGCGCCGCTGCTCCTCCCGTGTTGCCGACTATGGCTTCCAAGACAAATTTCTGCGCTGCATGAACCACATGCACCAGGCTCGTGCTACGACTCCAATGACTCACCCTCCTCGAATCGGATTCCGCCGGGAGCCCAGACGTATGCTTGGTGGCAGAGCGGGGCACCTGGCTCATCTTGAAGGCTTGGACGTCGGTGTCAGAGTTAGAGTCCAAGTGCGCCTCTGACGACTCGGTCTTGTTAGCCGTGGCCTACAGGTGCCTACGCCGCGTAGGGAGGTGAGGAGATTCCTCCAACTCTTGGGAGCCAGATTCCTTGAAGGACTCCTCGCGGGCGCGGTGCGAGGTGGCGCTGCGGGACATCGCTCTAGCTAAGGTTTAGGGGGGGGGGGACGGAGAATGGGAAGGTGGGGCGACTTCGGTTGGAACATAAGTGGAGGCCTGCCTCTCGGAGTGGACTCAGTCGGTGCCCGGGCTTCACAGCGTACCCTTCAGCTGCGACCATGTAGTTTCTATATATATTTAGCATCATGGCCTTGCTAGATGCGATGGCTCTTCCGCTGTCTTGAATAATGAGTCTCATGGGATATTTGGGCTTGTTTGGTAGAGCCCTAACTTCTAGCAAAAATAGCTCTAGTTGTGTGTTTTTCCTAAAAGATAAACAATTTTTTTCTACGTCTAGTTTCACTATGTAGAAAAACACATTTGATAAAACACCTTCTCAAAATGCATGAAAAATCAGGTTATCATTCTATTCTTATTTTCTATTTGTGTTTTATTCTTCTATTTATTATTCTATTCTTATCTCGCAAATTCATCATGGCCTTCCTCATTGTAGTGACCCCGCACACCCTCTTGCAGGTCCAATCGAGCTCACAGGACTGTCTACATCAAGGCTCTAATGGCAGGGGCGGCTGCTCTAGCTCTTGCAGCAATGTTGAATGACCGTCTGAATTACAACAATACCAATTTCTCAATAGGGCAGCTGCTCTAGCTCTTGCAATGATGTTAAATGATCGTCTGAATTACAACAATACCAATCTCTCAAATGAGGACGCTCTATCCAATCCTCTATAATGGAGGGATTAGACTGTACACCCAACTTATTTCTAAACTATGTAGGGTGGAGAATCCTCAGAAATCCTGCCACTTTGGTCAGGACGGGACAGATGAATCATCTTTCGACTTTATTACGACCGCTACAAAAACAAAAACAACAAAGGGTGTGTTTAGATTCTTGAAAAGTGGTGGCCCCCGGCGAACCAAAAGCACCGTAGCACTTTGTGGTAAATATTATCCTACCATGGGGTAATTAGGCTCAAAATAATCGCCCATGCAATGTACATCTAAACTGTGCAATTAGTTATTTTGTTTATCTACATTTCATACTCTGGATATGCGTATTTTGTACATTTAATGATTCGATGTGATGAGAATCTTGAAATTTCAAGGCAAAATTCTGGGTTCTAAATATCTCAAGCAACGAAGAAAAGCCATTGATATGGACGTATAATATATCATGTAGGCATCCACAATATTCATTCATGACGTCATGAAGCAACAACGAGCTAGTAAGTAAAAAGTCAAAAGGTAAGCGTATGAACTTTACTTTGCGCGTCTCCTTCTCAACGCACCCACACATTATATTCTTGCAAATTCGTTCACGCGGCGTCAATAATGTTGACATTTCCATGTATTTAATTGAAAACTTGCACTTTGAATGTTTCAAAAGGCTGCTAGTTTTTTGTACACTAGTCTTTATTTAGAGCCCTTGATCACACTTGGGTTTATGTAGTGAAACAAGAGTGGGAGAGCTACTTTGGACATTGACACTGTAACATAGCAAATGCGACAGAACTATCCATATCAATCCCAAATGTTCAGTGTTTAATTTAATTTGCATACAAAGTAACAAATGATCAATTTTTTTGGTGAATTTTCATGATTATTTTGCACTCAAGTTAAAATTATAAATCGGATGATTTTGGCTTATTTATTCAATATTATTATGCAAGAGATAATAATAAGAAACAAGGTGAACCAAGAACAAGCAAACACTAATAATAATAAGCGCTGAGCAACAAATGAAATGAAATCTTGAACGATTTTTTTTTTTTTTTTTTGAACCTGGAATCTTGAACAATTTTGAGTCGAAGATTTGCAATAATTGTGGTTGTGATTGTTGCAACGTGTAAATAAAGCCTCCTGATATTCAAGTGACGGGCCCACCTGACAGCGGCGGCACACATTTTGTCAAGGCGACAGCCGACAGGGGGAGCGGAGCGCCGGAGCCGACGGACAGGGAAGGGTGGCGGTGGCGGCGGCGGTCATGACGTCCGGAGGAGCTCCAGTCCAGGATGGCGACGAGGACGAGGATGGCTTTTACCTTCGCCTGCCTTTCGCAGCTCGAGTTTGACATCTTCTTCCTGGGAAGTTTCCCTTTTTTTCGATATTTCCCCCTCCCCGTGGATTGGCTCGGTCTATTCAACCAATTTCAGCAAAATTCGACGAGCTGATGTCAGATGAGGGGAGAGAGGAGAGGAGGAAACAGACGCCGACGGGTGGAGAGGAGAGGGGAAGGGAAGGCGAGCACCGAGCGCGAGCAGAGCAAACCAAGTCTGTTTCGGTTTCGGCACCAACCCCCGTCCAATCTCATCTAATAGCTGATGCTGGATGATTGGCAGGCGTTCCTTCATTTAATGCGGTCAATGTGGGATGGTTGGGTGGTGGATTGGGGTTTGAGTGGGAGATTCCATCTACTCCCTCCGACACCTTCGGAGAAGCAGCAGCAACAGAGGCAGGAAGCAAGCAGGATGAAAGAAATGGTCGCAAAGAGAAGAGGTGAAGGAAAGGGTCAAATGCAGCTTCAGTGTGTCCCTCAACCTCAACAAAGCAGGGGTGCCTCTACTTTCCTCGCTTCTTCCCAGTGTCTCCCTGCCTTTCGCTCTCAGAGGAGGAGGAGGGATCGTCCCTTTCCTTGTGCGTTCACATTCACACACACCTTCCGTTGCCATTACAATATCTTAATCGCCAGCGTAAATTCGCCGTTGCTACCTGCTCTGCTACTCGACCTTTGGGCAGTAGCACCTTTCTTTATCGCTTCGTCCCCTTCTTCCGGCGGCTCCATTATCGGCGCTCGCTCTCTTCGGCTCAATTGATTCCAAGGCATGGTGGTGGCTCTCTGCTGCTTGATTTGATTTGCTACGTGTGCCTGGTGAGTTCAGGTTTCTTCTTTTTCTTCCCATAACTAATACTACCTAGTTGCTCTTGGTTACTTTGCTAGCTGCAAAATCCAAGCTTCTTTTTCTTCATCTTCAGTTTAGGAGATACCATGCCATGTCATGCCATGTTTTAATCCCTCTGTGAGCTCATACTCAGCTATGATGCTATGACTGCAATTCTTTGTTAGGGATGCAGCAGCAGCAGCATTTCCTTGCCTATGAATTGGAGCAGCAAAGGAATTTCTTTCTCCTTGTACTGTGCTCCAAAACTTTCTCATGCCATGTTTTGGGCCCTTATCATTGTACTGCTTATGAGTTTCTTGCTTACACTTCTTATGTATATTGGTGTTAGTGCCCGCCAAGCGCCTACCGATTGATGCTGTTGTGATACAAAATTTACTCTTTTCATTTGAGTTCCATATATAATATAAGCTAACAACTGCACAACTCAAAGAAACAAATATTTTTTTTCCTCTTGGATGAATACCTTTCTTAAATTTGCCTGCCGCTTTGAGTACTAATTTAATTTTGGTGCCCTTTCTGTATCTTGGGTCTGTACAAACAACTAACATCTGCTCGGCTTCTCCCTAACAGGGAATGGATTCTGCTATCAGATGGAGCCTACAAGCGTGAAATCTATATATTCTGGACAAATGGGGCAAAATACGTTACCGCCTCAAGTGCTCTTCCTGTGCTCCATTATCCTCACATTATTATCTTTTACTCTTTTGCAACCAACATCTGCACAGATTACTGCACCATGGGAAGGTAAAATCCGTCTTATTCACTGCACTTTGCATGCATACCCTTACTTGGCTTCATCTCTGCGTATTTGTCACCTGTGTCCATTGCACTTTTACCTTGTAAACATGGCCCTTGCTTGAGAGGAGAGGTGCATACAAGTCAGCAATACTACTTATATTATCGCACAATTATTTTTCATGCCTTCAAATTTCTTTCTTGCAGCATTATTCTCAAACTAAAAGCGTGTCTAAAATTGGTTCATCTGCTCTGCAGTGGATGCTCTCAAGGCTATTAGGGGCAGCTTGATAGATCCACATGGAAATCTTAGCAGCTGGAACCGTGGAGATCCATGCATGGGAAATTGGTCCCATGTTATCTGCTACAATGCATCAGGCAGCGATGGATACTTCCATGTAAAGGAATTGTATGCGAGCATAGCGATCTCCTTGTCAATCAAGTGTTGTTATACATTCCACACTACACCTTAACATTTTGTTATGAGTTACTTTTGGTGATGAGTGACTAAACCTGAACTTGGTTTCAATATAAGTTTGTTGACCGCCTTTGCTTAGTAGGCCAAAAGTTTGCAGCTGGATCTTTATTTCCACATTTCTGCTAAGATAAATATTGATTACATATTAACTGCTGGCACACCTTCTCTCCCTCTCTATTTTTAAAGCAGAAATATGTTAGAGCATTCATTACTTTCTTCCTGTTTTGGCATTGTTGAAAAATAGACCATCTTTTGTTTGGAACCTTGGAGATTTTGATTAATAAAACTATCAAAATGTGTTAACATAGGAGTTGGGCCATTGCTTATTCTGTTATGACTGGACTTAGCTATTTTTATAATCAGATGTAACTACTGTGACACTTGTTTCACTGGACCACATCTTCCATCTGCCAGTTTTTTTTTTCTCTCAAAAGCGTAGGAGGGCAGCATGCCATTTCAATAAAGAAGAGCCTCCTAAACTACCCCACCCCACCCTGCCAGTTGATTCCATGGCTATTAAAGCAGCATTTACATGTATAACACAAATTTGATTGCAGACAGCTCCTACGTTTGAATTTATCTGGAACTTTGTCTCCTGAGCTTGGTCAGCTTTCTCAAATGCAAATTATGTAAGTGGATTTATTTCAACTGGCAATTGATTGATTGCTGAGCTAAGTTTAGCTTGCCATTTGAACTGCCCGCTTATTTAATGGTGCATGCACAAAAAATGATGAGTATTTATTTCTTTTGAAGGGATTTTATGTGGAACTCGATCAGCGGGAGCATACCTAAGGAGGTTGGAAACATCACTTCTCTGGAATTATTGTAAGTCAGAATCTGCAGCACGTCTTAGAGATTTGGTCAACAACATTGTCTGACTGAATCAGTACCAAATATGTTTTGGTTGCACATGGGGCATGTCATATCTGTAAGTTTTTTTTACTTGACCACTGGGGAGAGGGGATACTTCCCATGGCATTTTTAATTGAAAGTTGAGTAGCAAACCCTGTCTGGCCAGGAAACTTGCTGAAACCGATTTCTCAGGGAGGTATTGACAAAATGGTGAGCCCGAGTTTGACTCGGGTGGCTGCCCTACCAAATTTAGGCACTAACCAACCAAGCTAGTGTTTGGTTCTTGATAGGTGTTTGTTTAACTTAGTACTCACTAGACTGAATCTAAGATTCACCCCAAGACATGGTATTTCTATTTTCCATTTTGATTTCCCTTTCATAATAATTTAAAGGTGTTTTTCTGGTACATTTTTTTTTTTTTTGCAGGTGTGCCATTGCTGTCATATCCTATGTAGCATGGGACAAGCTGTGCAATTTCTTATTGCTTTCATGCAATTGTTTCTGCTCTTGTAACAAAGGCCCATTGTGCATTTGCAGGCTCCTGAATGGAAACCAATTGAATGGCTCTTTACCAGAGGAGATTGGCTTCCTTCCTAATCTAAATCGGATTCAGATTGATCAGAACTACATATCTGGATCCATACCTAAATCATTTGCCAACCTGAATAAAACAAAGCACTTGTGAGTAGAATATGGTTTGTTTCTCTGTTATCAAGGAATAGGTATCCTAATGGATTTTCAATCTTGATCCAGTCACATGAACAACAACTCATTGAGCGGTCAAATTCCACCTGAGTTATCCAGATTACCTTCACTTGTTCACCTGTAAGTTTCTGACATTGCATCCTTATTGCTCTTTTTGTACTTTTACTGAGACCATAATCAATTTGCAGTTTGTTGGATAACAATAACTTGTCAGGCTATATACCTCCAGAACTATCAAAGTTACCAAAGGTGCTCATCATGTACGTAAGCTTCTATCATGATACCTTGAGGCATACTCACAGTTTTGTTAATTTGATTGGCTCGGTTGCCAATAATTGTTTGATAAAATATTGTATAAATTTTCTTGGCATGAAATGTTCGTCTCTTTGAAGTAGTTAATCTATATGTGTTAGCTCATAGCTTCATTGAATATTTAACTAGAGCTGACCTACATTTTTTGGGAACCACACAACATATTAAACTCTGTCGGAGTGTGGGTCTAAATTTCTTTTGTGCAATATACTTCACTCTATTTCGGGGTTTTATACTACTATTTAAGATTAATAATGAATCAAAATTACTTGAACAAATTTCACTACTTTGAAAAGACTCATCCTTGTGTAAAAAAATGGGAAATGACTCAGATAAGCATCATTGCTGGATCATAACATGAACTGGAAACAATGAGCTTCCCAAGGCCCCAGGCGTTATCAATTGGCATGGATACATTGTTGACTATCCATGCCAGGTTGTGCTACCAACTGGTGCAGATACCTTCATAACTATCCATGCCTTTTCTGCCTTTTCATATTACAAATCACCATGGATACTTGGTATCCCTGTTATTTGATATTACAAACCGGCACTGATAGTTTCCTGTTTCAAAATCTTAACTTTCTTTTATATGGACTCCAATGGAAAGAAGTGGCCTGCTCGCTGCAGCTTTCTGCGGCTGCAGCTGTGGCTGTTTTCAAGTATATGCTACAGTAAATCGCAACTATTTTCTGCAGCAACAGCTTCAGCAACCAGGCCAAAGCTTAAAATATGAAAATTTGTAGATTCTGACAATATATATTACTTTCCAATTGTTTCTTTTTATTTTGAAGTCATTTGGATGCCAAATTAATTTACCACAGTTTTAAAGAACAAAGGTCAGAATGGAAAAAATATTGTGTTCCTTGGATGGTCAGTATTTAATCGGATGTCAATGAGGCTAGTGCGAGGCATAAGGTCTGTTCGACTCCCCTGAACACCAAGTGTGTGAGAAAATGTAACCTGCTGGGAAAAGGTGTGACCGGGTGATAAGGCCAGGGAAATGTGCACTTAATTAATGAACTGGAGGGGAATTACAGTACCTAATGCTAGCCATGGCAGCAGCAGAAGAGCGAGTTAAGCCCTCCCTGGGAGGTTCTGAACAAGACGACTCTTCTTATCTTCTTGGTCCTAATGCCCAGCCACACCACTGGTTATAATACCCACAATTATTCATGCATGTTCTCTTCTTAGCTAGCTTGGACTCCTATTATTCCTGCATGTTCTAATCTGAGCTAGCTGGGACTAATTCTAGCCATTAGAGGCAGCTGAACCTTTCTTCTTCTTCCTAGTATACTGCTGCTCAACGAATAGTCAACAACACCGGGGGTGGCGATTGTTGAGGTGATTTTTTCTTACAATTCTTTTGGGGCTAAAATGACATTTTTATTTGATTATCCCTGTTTGTTATCAGTGACACTCACATCCCCACCGGTGAGCAACTAGCTGGGATACTTTTAGAGTATCTTATCATTATCGAAAGTCGTGGGTTAGAAACCTGCATTGACAGGGTGTTTTGTAGAATTGTAGTAGTGTTGACTCTATGTTCAAAGAATCACTGCGTATTGAGCTTCTTGTTTTCTTTAAATATTTTAATATGCATTTGCAATTTTAGTTTGGAATTGCATTGCATACATTGTCCCAATTATATCTTTTTTTAAATGATGTGCAGCCAACTGGACAATAATAATTTCTCTGGAAGCACAATTCCTTCATCTTATGGCAACATCTCCACACTCCTGAAATTGTACGTTTGCTTTATCTCTTTTTGCATTCTGTATTCTTATATAAGTTCCCACGTAATTTTTTTGTATCATTAATGGGAATCCACATTTGTTTGACAACCTCGTCACTATTTGCCAATTACAATGAAAACATTGCTTGACACGAAAAAGTATCTGGACTTGTATATTTATACTTCTGTATTTTTGTCTTTGTTGTGGGCGCTTTCATTGGGAAGCAGTACAACAGGAAGAAGGCGTCAGGAGCTGCTAGTGGCTAAACATGGGTCATAGCTATCTGTTTAGGGGGCTTTGGCTAAAAGATAGGGATCTGCAGAGTAAGAATAGGAGGTTGGTTGGTTAGTGAGTTTGTTAGTGTGACAGCCGGCCATTAGGTGAAATAACTAAGGGCTGGCTAGCAGAGGATGGTAAGCAGAAGTAGAGATTTCATGATCAGAGCCTCCTAGGGAACGCGATCAGGCGCTACTGCTTCCATTGTTCTAGAGTTAGCCTGATTAATAAAGCCAAGTTCCCAGCTTTACTAGTCTTATTAGTTATGTACTCCATCCATTCAAAATTCTAAGTCATTTGCCTTTTCTAGATACATTGTTTTTAATATATATCTAAACATAATGTATATCTAGGTGCGTAGCAAAAGCAATGTAGCTTACAATTTGGAGCGAAAAGGAGTAGTTACTATTGCATGGATATTGACTTAATAACATGTTTAGTCCCTACGAAGGACCTACCAGTTGTCTACATAGCAAAAATGCATATTATACATTTTCCAATTATTGGTTATATGCTTAAAATGTTGATTAACAAACTTAGACATTAGATTAATTTCTGTTCAAGCTACTTGTATGAATGTACATATTATGATATGAATCACAAATTGAAGGTTAATCGATCATCCCTCCCAACTAAAAGGAAAAATAACTAGATTATAGGAGAAGACTCTCCTATAACTTTGAAAATAAGGAGGTGCCAAGCTTGAACCCGGGTCGGACGGGAGAGATCCACGGAGCTCACTTGTTAGAGTGGAAAGAATGGGGCAAAGGCCACACAGCCGGGGGCGCCATTTATATATAGGCCAATAGGCTGAATTACGAGGGAGTCGGGAGGAATTAGAGGAGGTGTTAGACACTATTAATAGCCTACTATACAATCTACCATACATGTGTAAGCATATTCCAACAGCCCCCCCGCAGTATCAACCGGGAGAGGATCAGACGTTGAGGCTGGACCGGAAGGACTGGAAGACAGTAGTCGGCAGGCCTTTTGTGAATATGTCCGCATACTGAAGTGTTGTTGGAACATGTAGAACATGAATTTCCCCGAGAGCAACACGATCACGCACAAAGTGCAAATCAATTTCCACATGCTTGGTGCGCTGATGTTGAACCGGGTTGGTGGAGAGGTACATGGCACTAATGTTGTCGTAGTAAACCACCGTAGCCTTAGACAACGGGCGCTGAAGTTCAGCAAGAAGCTGGCAGAGCCAACATGCGCCGACCCACGGCATTAGCAACGCGATATTCAGCTTCAGCGCTCGAACAGAGACCGCTGCATTCGGATTTTGGAAGACCAGGACACCAGATTATCTCCAATAAAGGCACGTAAAACCGGATGTAGAGCACCTATTATCGGGGCAGCCCGCCCAATCCGCATCGGAGTAAAGGAGCAGATCATGAGAGGAGCTGCGAGTGATCTGAAGACCATATTTGATAGTGCCTTTGTTGGACAGCAAAGAATGCGCTTCAGAAGAGAGAGGTGGTCTTCCCTTGGATCATGCATATGCAGGCAGACTTGTTGGACAGCGTGAGCGATGTCAGGCCGTGTGGAGAGTAAGGTGCGAAGACCACCAGCCGATCGGTGATAGAGCGGCGTCGGCGGCTGGAGGACCGGCATCTACAGGGAGCTTGGAGCGCACTTCAAGGGGAGTGGCACAGGGGTTGTAGTGCTGCATCTTGGCACGGGTAACAAGCTCCAGAGCATACTTATCTTGAGTCAGCTGTAAACCGGAGGTATTCCGGGATGCAGTGACACAAAGAAAATAGTGAAGCTAACCAAGATCGGACATAGCAAATTCTGTTGAAGGGAGGCAATGATCCGGGTGAAGCAGTGCCGAGGAGGAAGCCGTCGTCGAATGATGTCGTCCCACATGTTAAGAAAGGCACGCAATGTTGTTGCCGGACTTGCGGATGAACAAGGAGTCACACTTGGAGGCGCAAAATCCAAAGTAGAGAGTATGAAGGATTGAAAGCGAGTATACCGGCGCGTGGGGCTCAACTTGCAAACATGTTGTGGAAAAGCAATAAAACCGGATGGTGGCGAGAGTATACTCTCTTCCAGTGCCATTTAAGAAGGCATTCTTCACATCCAGTTGATGAATAAGCCTTTGCCGGGGAAAGAAGAAAGGCGAATTGTAGCGAGGCTTCACCACCGGACTAAAAGTTTCCTCAAAATCGACACGGTTCTTTGAGAGAAACCACGAAGCACCCAACGGGCTTTATAACGATCCAATGACCCATCGGACTTAAGATTTTGACGATAAATCCACTTCCGGTAACAATGTTGGCATTGGGCGGAGCAAGCACTAAATCCCAAGTCATATTAGCCGTGAGAGCATTAAACTCGTCTATCATTGCATTTTTCCAATTAGGATCAGCAAGAGCTTGCTTGTAGGATGCTGGAATAGGCGATGGTCCGGCAACATGAAAATTGGCGGGAGTGCGAAACCCACTCTTGGCCCGAGTAACCATTTGATGATCATTGGAGATAGGTGGAATGGGTACTTTTTGAGCTTGTGAAGACCGGCCGAGAAGCGGGAATTGGTGCGGCGAAGAAGACGGCGAGGAGCGGTGGCGGGGCCATGGGTGCGATGAGGGCGTGTGACGAACCTCCTAAATTACGGTGGGGCCCGCACTTTTGTCATTGTCCCAAAGACCTCGGCGGTTGTGCGGATGCACCTAATAACTTAAGAAGCTTGTCGGGTGTCATCGGGAACCCCGATTACACCACAAATTACATCTCATACCGGGATCAACAAAAGGAGTAGCTACAACATTACAACATTTGTTACAAAAATATAGATCGAGTGCGGAAGAATAATAACATTAATTTTACAAAATGTGAATAAATTACATTTGAGTAAACTTAACTTAATGCGGAAGCAAAGTAGAACTACTGAGGGGACAACGGACCATGTCGAGCCCACCGACATAACCCGGTAGCAAAGACGAGAAGCACTTTTTGCAACAAAGGGTCGAAAAACCCCGAGTACACAATGTACTCCCGCAAGACTTACCCGACAAAAAGAAAAGACTCCAAGGATATCTTTGGCTTAAGGGAAGTAGAGCTAGAAAAGGAGAGTTTTGCGAGTAAAAAGCTTACTACAAATGGATCCTTACTTTCAATATTTTTAGCACCAATTTTGTTGAAGCATAACAAAACTAGATTTGCACTGTTCTACCTCAATCACTCTATTAAACATCACATCTCATATATTACTTCATCTCTTTTCTCTTGCTATCCAAAAGTAACCATGTTCCATTTTTTAAACTACGATGTAAGGCGAGAGGATCGGGTCTCCTTCTCCAGAAGCAACGCGGTCCGCGAATCGATTATAAACCCAAATTGGGGATCCCTAACCACACGACATATGTAGAACTTAAACTTGCATATGTCAACCCTCACTCAGTTCGTCCAAAACGGGACCGCGTCCTACACCACCCGAGTACCGTACACCTCCAATTCGGGACTTTAACCCACGAGGGTAGCTTGTACTCCCGCCATCTCTCCACCCCACGGTGGCAGCGGTTGTGCGTTCGATTTGGCACACCCCGAGATCGAGGCTTGCAAAGGGGCATGTGGCCGGTTAGTCTCGGTGACCACCCGAGGCGGGCGTGCCCTCGCGAGAAAGGCCTCGGGCGAAGAACTTGCGTTCAACAGTCCCGATACACGGTGGCTTACAACGAACGGTCCTTAACCGACACAGACGGAAACACTACAGTGGGACTCCATTCCCAATGCAAGTTACCCGCCTGGTCTCATATTAAATATTACCATGTCCACCATCAGGGTGTTCTCTTTTTCCATAGCCGGGAGGAACAAAGGTAAAACCTATATCTCGCGAATGATGAAACCACCATTCGTCTTCTACCGACATCTAGCATTACTAAGCATTTAGAGAAACGACCTACTCATACTAGTGGGATAACAACTGGAATAACTGTAGATCAAGGAAATCATGCAACAACGGTATCGACCAACCCCTACCAACTTAATGCACATTTCACTAAACTTAAGGTGAATAAAGTATTTGTAAAACAGAGAAGGGTTTATGCTCAGGGGCTTGCCCTGCTTTTGCGAGGAAAGTCAGACTCCATAACCAGATCACCCGAGTCACACTTGACACCAACACCTCGGGTGGATGCACCTTCTCCAAAGCTCAATCAACACGATCCATCTCACTCTCGTTTATTACACGTAAATTAATAATGTATGCTCAACATGATGCCATATGAAACATGATGCGTGGCGATGCATGACGAAATGATAAACAACTTGAGTACAACTTTCCTTCGAGGATAAAGTTGCAACCTAACAAAACCAACTCGTTGAACTACTTCTATTACTAAAGAAGTTCTCAAGGACCATTTGATTGTGGTATGATCCAAGATTCACAAAACAATCCCAAAATCACACAAAACCTAAGTTATTATACCCTAAATACTTACTTCTTCTAATAAAACAAATAAAGCATAAAATAATAAATAAATTAACTTTCTCAAAATGGCTCCAAACTTTTTATATAAGTAGGTCATGACATAAAAAAAGACACCAAATAAAATTTCATGAATTTTGAACAAATATTTTATTTTATAAAAATCATGGAAGATGCATTTTTCAATTAAAGATGGTATTTTTAAATCATGCAAAAACTATTCAAAATCAAAGTTTCAAATTTTTCATGGATACACATACTCATAGGAAAGCTATACAAAAAATTTTTTTTAATTTTTTGAACCAACATTTGAATTTCTATGAATTTTGAAAGAAACAACACTATTCAAACTTAAAGAAATTCACAAAACCAATTTAAAAGAAAATCGGCCATCGGGCCGGCGATCTGCCCGGCCCGGCCCGCCTTTCAGCCGGGCCCAGCCTCCCGCCCGCCAGCGGGGGCGGGGCCCGGGTGTCAGACAGACACCCCATGGCCGACTCCGACGCCGCCGGAGTTGGCCGTGATTGCTCGCCGGGGCGACGAGGTCTCCGGGCGCGGCCGGGCACCTACGGACTCATCTCAACACCGCGCATCTCCTGGTACCCTAAACCCTCTACCTAGGGCACGGCGGGGCGCCTTTGCCGCCGACGATGGCGGGCGGGGCAAGGGCCGCGGAAGCGGAGGCGGCGAATCGCGGCTTTCTCCGGCGACGGCGAGCACGGCAACTCTCTGGGACACTTAGGCGACTGGACCCCACACACACACACACACACACACGACCCAAAACGGCCTAGCATGGCGCGGCCGCACGGATGGGTAACGCCGAGTTCGTCGGCCGGGCGTTCGTCGCTACGGTGCGGGGAAATAGAAAAAAAGACGGCGCATGGGAAGCATCCGGGAGCTCAGTGAGGATTTGCGCTGGCGGCTGATTTGGTCGGGACGCGGCGGAGCAGGGTCGTCGGCTGAGCGGCTATGGCGGCGGCGGCGAACGGGGTGGCAACAACGGCGTTCCGGCGCGTCGGTGCATGGATGCGAAAAGGGCGAGCCTACCGGGATCGTGAAAACGAGGCAAAGCTAAACACGGGGTGGTTCGTCGCTAAGCTCAGGAAGGAGAGAGCCACGTAGCTGCGTGCTTGCGCCGCTGACGCTGAAGGCGGCCACGCCGCGCGCCTCGAAGCACTGATGAAGGACGTCGTCGACGGCGGATGACGGCGCCCGGTTCTCCTGCCTTGGTACTGTAGCAGTTTTCCCCTCCTCGGATTTCCTTTAATTGCTCCCAAGATTAGGTGCGAAACATGAAAAACTCCCAATACAAAAATTGCTCCAAATTTCATGCTCTACAATTTTCCTATAGAAAACATTTTCAAATTTTGCCTCCAAAATGGACTTTTGAAATAGGGTCAAAATAGAATTTTAAATAAATTTGCAATTACTTTAAAATTCATATAAAAACTTTTAAAAACTCACAAAACCCAATTTGTACAACATAAAAAAAGATAAACACTTTTGCTTTTGGAACTTTGGTCAAATTTTGCATAGTTTTGAAATTATTGTAAAGGGGGTAAAAGAGGATGTTGAAAACTAGGGTTTTCGAAATCCAAATCAAACTTAAATTTGATAAAATTTTAAACCAGCAATTTATATATATAAAAACAATCAACCAAACACATAATTAGGATCAAACACATGTGAACAAAATAAAATCACACTAAAACTCTAAAGCACAATCAATCTCTAAAAAAAATAAACTTATTTTAATTAAGGCATTTGAAGGTTATCCAACTAAGCATGCTTTGCAATGCATATGATGACATGTTTAAAATTTTAATTGCCTATTAACATCTAGGATGTTACAGGGGCTTGACCGCTACGCTCGATGGAGATATCCACGTGAGCCGAGGATGCCGAACTTTGTCGCGGCGAGTGTAGATAGTCGACACGAGCGGCTTGTTGCTGTAGTTGTTCGGCGCCGATGAAGATGTGCTCGCACGCCAGCCGCCCGGCGGTGAGGGGGCCTCACGTGGCACCGTCGCGAGGAGGGGTCGCGACGTGGCGTCGCGACATTGACGCCGAACCGGGCCCATACATCGACGTCGGTGCCCTTGTAGCGGCGGGTGATGAGGATGGCGCCGTTTTCGGCCGCGGTCCGCGACGGGGCAGCCCGCGGCGGGCGACGCTAGCCCCGCCGTAGGTGAGCAGAGCACGTCGGGTAGGGCGCCAGGAGCACCGAGGAATACCGTATCATCATTTGCAAAGTCATCCAAAAAGAATGCGAAGAAGGTGGTGGCCGGTACGAGCGGCATAAGGAAATGTGAGCTCGTCGAACACGATACATGTCGGGATGTGATAATTTTGTTGGACTTGAGATCAAGACAACGGTAGCCCTTGTGATCGGGGGTAGCCGAGAAAGATGCACTCGGAGGAGCGTGGCGCAAGTTTGTGAGGAGTGGTGGCCGATAAGTTCGGATAGCAGCGACATCCAAAAGCCCGGAGGTGGGAATAGGATGGCTTGGAGCTGAACAAAGCTTGGTGGGGGTGAGATTTTTGAGGGCTTTTGTGGGGTGGAGGTTGAAGAGGTGGGTGGCTGTGTGTAAGGCATCAGCCCAGTAAGCGGGTGGAAGACCGGCTTGAATCAACAATGTCCGAAGGATATTGTTGATTGAGCGGATGACACGCTCAGCCTTTCCATTTTGTGGTGAAGTGTGCGGGCAAGAGAGTCGGAACTGAATTCCCTAAGAAAGGAAAAAATGAGCGAGCAGCGTGGTTATCAAATTCACGACCATTATCGCATTGAACAAAACTGATACGACACTGAAAATGTGTTAACACATAGGTGTGAAAATCGCGAAGAGTGGAAAAAGTGTCAGATTTCAGTTTCAAGGGAAATGTCCAAAGATAATGAGTGAAATCATCTAAACACACCAAATAATATTTGTTGCCGACACACCGGGAACAGAGAGGTCCACAAATCACAATGAATAATCTCAAAGGGGCGAGTGCGCGATAGAGATGTAGCAAACAGCAAACGAAAAATGTTTTTCCTAACCGACACTCATGACAAGGAGTGACAGGTGTTTTATTTGGGGCGACAGAGATGGTGTTGGTTGACTTCAATTGAGAGAGAACTTTGGGGCTGGGATGGCCAAGGCGACGATGCCGATTTCTTACGCAAGAGCCAAGAAACACGGCGCTGGTGGTGGAGGTGAGTGTTGTGAAGAAGGGGTACAAGTCGCGAGCTATTGCATCGATAGAGCAGCGCCTTAGTTTTCAGATCCTTCACAGACAAACCAAACGGGTCAAATTCTAGAGACACAAGATTATCAATGGTGAACTTGCGAACGGAAATGAGATTGGTTATTAGTTGAGGAGAAACTAAAACGTTGGATAAAGAAAATTGCCGGGTAGGAGAGGGAAAAACAACACTACCACGAGCGGTGATGGGAATGGAAGAGCTGTTGCCGACAAGAATATTTGTGGGTGTTTGGGAAGGAGAAGTGGAGGAGAGATTACCCCGATTATTGGAGAGATGGGAGGACGCTCCGAATCCGCGGAACCGATCGGGACTCGCAGGTCATGGAGTTCAGCGTGTTGATCAAGGCGGTGGGATCCCATGTGTTTGTGGTGGACGTCGGTGCAGCAGCTCCGTGTGCGCCGCCAGCAGGAAAACCGGGAGGGAACATGGCTCGATGCGGAGCGCTGGGACGGGACCAAGCACGCCTTGGCTAGGCTGCATCGCCACATCCGGAAGAGGCGGTGGGGTTCGTGAACGGACGAAAGCCACCTAAAGCGCCGGGCGCCGCCGAACCGCCGGAGGAGGGCGCACCGTGGCGATTTTTGTTCTTGTTCCCGTCCTCGTTGTTGTACCGCATGGCCGCAGAGGACCGCTGGGGTGCCGGTAAGGGGAAGCGGGAGCCGAGGGCGCCGGGCGGTTTAGGGCGCCACCACCAACGCCGCTTGTTCGCCAAAGCTGCGGGGTCTTGAGGTCCGCCTCCCCGTTCCAAAGATGGAGCACGCGGTGCTGAAGTCCGCTTCCAACGCAAGGGCCCGCGACGCTTGTTGTTGAGCGAATCGCGCCTCGATCGCCAGCGGATGGTGCGGGCGTTGGCGCCGGGTGTCGCGACCTTGTTCATCGGGCGGAGAGATGGACGAGTAGAGGAGGGAACGAATCGAGAAATCTGTCGCCGTCCACGCCTGGTGTGACGGGTCGAGCCGCGTACCATCGATGTGATAACCAGCACCAAACTTACTTTGAGGAGGGTGGTGAACAGCTCACGCCACGCACGATAATTGGGTGGGTGAAGTTCCAGTGGTGATGGGGATGTGAGTTTTGATGTTGATGGTGGCGAGGAGGCAAGAGGGATTGGAAAGGGGGGGGGGGCAGGAAGGGCTGCGGCGAGGGCTGCAGCAAGGGCGCGGCAGGATCCGCAGACGATCACATTGTCGCCCATGGCAAGGAAGAGAGGGGGCAGCACGAGGTAAGGGTGCGGCGACCAGAAATTAGGATTGCGGAAACGAGAAAGAATCGTAGTAGCTGGATACCATGTTAGAGTGGAAAGAATGGGGGCAAAGGCCACACTGGGCAACAGCCAGGGGCGCCATTTATATATAGGCCAATAGGCTGAATTACAGGAGGTCAGGAGGAATTAGAGGAGGTGTTAGACACTATTAATAGCCTACATACAATCTACCATACACGTGTAAGCATATTCCAACACTCACTGCTCTAACCGGTCGCACCACGAGAAGCTTGGCAGCTAAAAGGAAAAGGAATTGTCAATTGTAATCTAGCGAGAGCAAGCATGCAAACATCATGATATATATATACTTAACCTATTTCAGAAATACTTCAAATTGTTGAAATTTATTGCCACATGTTTTTGCTAAAATTTGTGGCAGTATAATGCCAAACTGTTGGCATGTACACAGTAGACATCTAGTTCTTTACCCAATTAAGGTGTAAAGCTTTAATGCATCTCAAGAATTCAAGTTTGCTTTGCTTCATTTTTTTTCTCCTCTGTTTTTGTCCCTGCAACGTTTATCACAGTTCTATATTAATCTAATTGATACTGTCCTCCATCAGGAGTTTGAGGAACTGCAGCTTGGAAGGACCTGTTCCTGATGTCAGTGGAATACCCCAACTTGGCTACTTGTATGTGTAAAGTTTTTTACTGCAGAATCACTGCTTAGGAAAGAAATCATTTTTTTGTTATTAGGAGAAAAAGTATTAGTTTGGCCTTTTGCAAATGATGCTTATGACAATCTGGCAAGTCATCTTTTTGTTCTGATCTTTTTCCAATATGTTTCAGGGATCTTAGCTGGAATCAGTTGACAGGTCCAATACCAGCCAGCCAATTTGCAAGCAACATAACCACAATGTATATAAAACAGAAACCATATTATTTTATTTATTATACTAAACATTTGACAAAAACTACCGTTTATTGATCATTCTGGCAGTTATTCTCACATATTCGTATTGTGCAGTGATCTTTTCCCACAATTATCTTAATGGTTCCATTCCAGGAATTTTCTCTGGCCTTCCTAATCTCCAAAGATTGTAAGTATGACCTAACCCTGTTTTGCGCTGTTTATGTGTTAGTGTGTGCAACAACTGTTAAGATATTTGTATCATTTGTAAAAGATTTTGCATAGAGGACAGGTCTCTAGATATCGAGGGTAATAACATTTGAGGTGGCCTTTACACAGTTCTTTCTCAATAGTAAAGGTTACATATGCTTCCTCATTATAGAGTAACGACAAGATAATTTCCTTTTATATAAATTTAATCTAATAGATAAACAGTGTAACCACAAGATAAAATCAGTGTAGTCTAATTACCTTCTGCAGGCCCATCACATGCTTTCAAAAAATAATTTTCTTTCTCTGAGGATAGTTTGTTTATCTCAAACAGTCAGGTGGTAGCTATACTCTGAAATGATTGGTCATATCAGGCTGAACTGAAACTAAATTGTCTTTGCTCAGGTCACTTGGCGACAACAACTTGACTGGTTCTGTTCCATCTAATATCTGGCAAAATATTGATCTAAGTGGAAATAGAAGTCTTATACTGTAAGACCTTCAAATCGCAATCCTTATCTTATTTTTCTAGAACAAGGTAATGATAGTCTAATTCTCTGATGAATATTTGCAGGGATTTCCAGAACAACACTCTCAACAATCTGTCAACTCCTCTTTCACCGCCTGCGAATGTTACCATCCTGTATGCATTTCTATTCAATATGTTTCTTGTTATTCAGAGAATCTTGACTTATTAGAGAGATGTTATGTTGTCACTGTCGGTCTGATAATCTTGGCTAAAAGAAGAACTGGTGCCGACATATATATTTTCTGGTAGCTTCAGAAGTAGGGTAAATTCCATTAAGTCTAATAATGACATGTGCAACATCTTTTGTTTGAATATCAGAACATATCAGCATATAAGGAGATTACCTTTGTAGTCATCCATCTTGTGTCTCAGTATACAGGGTACTCAGCTTATTTTTTTTTTTTTTCTATGCTTAATTGCTCCAAAAAATGCTTATTAAATTGATTGATCCTGCAATTTTACTCTGCTTTCTGTTTATTGATGCTCCCATAAGTGAAGGTCAATACCTAACCTTTCCATGAGAACCCAAGTCCAAAAATAATTTGTGGTTCCATGTGGAATTGAGTTGATGTGCTATTGCATGTTCGAATAACATTAAATTTGTGCCTGGGCTGATACTGATATGTTGTACCACTTGGGAAAAGAAATTCATATTTTTAATGTAAACGTGTCCAGTTGGCCATCTGCTGTCAGAACTTTTAGATCTGTTGTTTCTATTACTAATTGGTGGTTCCTCAGAGAAAGCATGGTTTCCATTTTCCTTTTAAGTACCAGTACTCCCTATCCATTTGATCCCTTTTGTTTGATTTTCACATTTGGATATTTTCTACTGTATTTATTTTCTCTTGCAAAAGGGGTTGTTGGATGAATAGTTCTTGTTGTTATGTAAAGTCTCATGCATGTTTGAGAGAGAGAAAATATCATAATGTAGACTATAATTTTCTTGATTCTAATTAAAATACTAATGATTACTTTTACCCATTATTATTTGGAAAAGAAAATGTTGTTCATGTCAAAACCTGGAGAGCATATTCTATAGAACCTGTACCTTTTTACTTGTGCAAAGTATATTTGCAGTACCTGATTTTTTTTTAATTTGTCATGTTTAGATTACATGGAAACCCAGTATGTACAGCGCAAAACCGACTGAATATTTCTCAGTATTGTCAATCAGCAACCGTTGTACCTGTACCTGGAGGCTCTGCAGAGAACAGTACACTTTGTCATCAATGTGACCTTCCTTTCGAAAGAATGCTATTATCACCAATACCATGCATGTGTGCCATTCCAGTTTATGTGGATTACCGGCTTAAGAGTCCTGGGTTCTGGAATTTCATTCCATATGAATCCCAATTCCAACAGTACTTATCATCTGGGCTTTCATTGGCATCATACCAATTAGAAGTTTCTACTTTCATGTGGGAAGAAGGCCCAAGGCTGAGGATGGACCTGAAACTATTTCCAAATAACACTCCCTATTTCAATGCAAATGAGGTGTTGAGGCTTAATGGTATGTTCACAGGTTGGCAGATTCCAGACTCTGATATATTTGGTCCCTATGAACTTCTCAGCTTCAACCGAGGGTGGTACAACTCCAGTATGATATCTTTTCTCACATCTTTTATTTTGTTTCTGCATTGTCCATTTATTGGAGGACTCTATTAGAGCATTTATTAGTTTTAGTATAATAAGGATGCCTTATATAGTTAAACTTGAATCTGACCAGTAACTGTGAGAAACATGTGACAAATAACTGATGTCACTTGGTGATAGCGAGCAAATTATGAAAATATGTATATAATAATAGGTCCTATCTACTCTTGTGTTAGCTTCTCATTGGTAAAAATGGTGAAAATGCTACAGTCACAACATGAGTTTGGTCATTTGGGCCAGTGGTGATTGGTGGATATTGAACTCAACCTACAGGGTTAAACCTTTTAAAATATTTGATGTTTTACAGTTTTTTCATAAATATTAATATTGTAGAAGTATTTTAGAAAAACCTTCAGGTATGAGCCTAAAAGTTCCAATCCGAATAGCCTAAAAGTTACAATCAGAATATTGATATTTTTGGGTTGAATATGTGGAATGTGGTATGGTACTGACATGATGCTGTTGGTCAAACATGCCTGCAGAAGTTAGTGTTATGGAAAATTTGACCAACCTATGTTTTCTGGATATTCTAGAAGATCCATTTAAATTTCCATAATCGTAGCAAGTCTAGAAGATAGAGGGCTCACCTGTTCTCATGCTATGTTACAGTATTACCACAGGGTACAAAGTCCGGTCTGAGTACAGGTGCCATTGTTGGGGTAGTCATGGCAGCATTTGCTGCAGCTGCCATTCTTTCATCTGTCGTTACTATCATCATATTGCGGCGACGTTCAAGAAATTCATCTGCAAAGAAACGCTCTGGTAAACCCACCTCTACTTTCTATGTTCTTATAAACAGTTAAAAAATAGAAAGTTTGCATTTTTTTTTTCTGAAAAATTGTAAGATGTTCCAATTGCCCTCCTCCGTGTTCATTTATTTACTATTTTATTAGTAAAGGACTTACTCTGCGCATACAACAATATGTCAATCCTTTGCATATAAGTTATGTGCTGTTCAAATGACAAGGTTTTGTTGTCATTGTAGCAAAAAGAATTTCAATGAAAATTGCTGGTGTAAAAGACTTCACTTTTGATGAATTATCACATTGTACAAATGACTTCAATGATTCAACACTAATTGGCCAAGGAGGGTATGGCAAGGTATACAGAGGTGTGTTGGCTGATGGAACGGTAGTAGCGATAAAGCGAGCACAGCAAGGGTCTCTTCAGGGTTCAAAGGAATTCTTCACAGAGATAGAATTGCTATCGAGGCTGCATCACCGTAATCTAGTCTCTTTGCTTGGTTATTGTGATGAGGAAGATGAACAGGTAGTCCTTCCAAAACCTTTTTCCTTGTTTTTCCCCCTGAAGAAGACAAATTTTAAACTCCATTTCATGTTGGTGATTTTTCAATTGATTGCTTCTGTTGAACTGAGTTGTGGAAAAGTTGACATACATATATTTGCTGGTTCTAATGCACTTATGGAAGGGAACATAAATGCATGTTTCTGCTATCATCCTATTTCTTGTAGAGCAATTCAATGAAGTGTTTATTGCTTACTAGTTGACAAGCGTCCCTTGTTGGTAGGTCTATATGTTTATTTTGTGTAGAACTTTCTTGTTGGTATCCCATCTTGGAAATCTTAGATGAAGTTACTAAGTAGGTATACCTTTGATTCAACATTACTGTAAAGTAGCCTGACACTGCTAAGCCTATATTGCAGATGCTGGTATATGAGTATATGCCCAATGGAAATCTACGTGATCATCTTTCAGGTTAGTCCTTATTCACTGCCACTGTAAGCACCTTAAAATTTAACTACTGCAATTGGACCCAACAAATAAAAATGTGAAAGTATCACAAACACAAATCCTATGTTTATGTCACGTGTGATGCATCCAAGCAGTTTCTGCATCTTTATTTAATCTTTCTTTTGCTATTGTGACATATAAAACCACATTGTTCATCCTGACATTCAGCTGAAAAATGTAATGAAACTACGAATTTGTGCATCTTTGTTATGGATCATTGTGCCTTCATATTACCCCCTGTTCAAAAGTCATGCCACTGAAACACCGGTGTGACTGTGTCTTCAATGGGGCTGTACCAAATGTTAACACGGCCCTTAGTTTAGCTAGGGATGATGCCCATTGGTGGTGTTTGGCAGGAGCTAAGGGTCTGTCCTTGCTCACTGCTAGGGGCTTTTAGTTTCTTAGCCCGATCGGGTCGATGTACTCTCAGTTTCAGTGAGGTAGCCTTAGATACAGGAAAGTTGTGGTGGTGGGTGTGAGTTATTGTGTTTGGGGTCTATGTATGACTCCTTTTTCTTCTACTAATACAATGATACGCAGCTCTCCTGCGTATTCGAGAAAAAAAAAAGTCATGCCACTATATAAAAAAATGTTTCATGAATACATGTCATCTTGCAGAACTCCATAATTATATCTGACCTTTTTTTGCTTCCCTTTTTGTGTAATAAGACAGTTCACCTTCACTCCTGCATTATTAGTTCTGATATGTTGTCTTTCTAACCTGGCAAGTTTCACCGACATGTATCTGTGTGCAGCTAGAGCTAAGGTGCCTCTAGATTTCCCCATGAGGCTACGTATCGCGCTGGGATCATCACGTGGTATCCTGTATTTGCACACAGAAGCAGATCCTCCAATATACCATCGTGACATCAAAGCTAGCAATATTCTACTGGACTCGAAGTTTGTTGCAAAGGTTGCTGATTTTGGTCTCTCACGTCTTGCTCCACTACCAGAAACAGAGGGAAGTGCCCCTGGTCATGTCTCCACTGTCGTAAAAGGCACCCCGGTAAATAGGCTAATACCATACCTTAAAGTGCTTCCTGCGATACATATATACTGAAATTGAAACTTACCGTACATGATGACCAATACATATATTCCTTTCTTGATATTTGTAGGGTTATCTTGACCCAGAGTATTTCCTCACTCATAAGCTCACAGACAAGAGCGACGTGTACAGCCTCGGTGTCGTGTTTTTGGAACTACTGACTGGGATGCAGCCAATTTCTCATGGAAGGAACATAGTCAGAGAGGTTTTGGCAGCCAATCAGTCAGGGATGATATTCTCGGTGGTTGATAACCGGATGGGCTCATACCCTGCTGAGTGTGTGGAGAAGTTTGCTGCGCTGGCACTGCGGTGTTGCCAGGATGAGACAGACTCGAGGCCATCCATGGTGGAAGTGGTTCGGGAGCTAGAGATGATATGGCGCATGACGCCAGGGACAGAGAACATAGCATCATCGGAGTCTGGCGTCCTGGGAATGGGCTCAACCAGCAGCAATACCACCAGCACACCCGCAGCGTCAGGGTCGCGGATGGCTTCTTCGGATGATCACTACATTTCCTCCATGGATGTCTCTGGTAGCAACCTGGTCAGTGGCGCTATGCCCAGCATCAATCCGCGTTGACCAGCATATGCATTTTGTATGCTGATATTGTTATAGATGTAAAGATGGCATAGATCTCTCGTGTATGCTTTTATATATATTAGTGTTTTGTAGTGCGTAAGGATGCCTGTGACTGTCACCATGTGCATATTTTTCGTCAAATTTCGAGAAAAATAGTTCAGGTTCGAGTGGCTTTTGTTTTAGTAGTGTATATATATGCAATATGTAATATATAAAAGTTAGGCCTCGATACCTTGACTGGTCAAGCCTTCATTTTGTGTTGTGTGTGGGACTGTGGGCTGGCCCAGTTATGAACTAGGCCTGTTGACCCAACTCAGCTTGTTTAACCATTGAACTTTTCTTCCATTTCATTTCATAAACACTCTACTTTTCCTCCCATGAGACTGCCAAACCTGTAATAGTATTTCTGTGTGCATTTCGTAAGATTAATTAATTTTGCTTTTCGGAAACATGCCGTGAGATCGAACTAAATATGCAAAATGGGAAATGAGGAGAAAAGATCTTTTAGGAAAATGGAATGAGTACGTGTTTAACAATAACAGGGTTCACATGTATTCCATCCTTCCCTTTCTAATCGTCCTTCATTTCCTAAGGCTACAACTTAAGCTTATGGTTGATCTTAAGTTTTCTCCCCTATTGTTTTCCCACAACAATTTTTTGTCTAGACATGAATTTCCTAAGGTCACCTTTTTAAAACATTGTGGTGGCCCTTAAAGCCTACTATGCTTACACGCTGCCCTTGAATAGCTTTAGATGAAAATAACAATCACCATTTCATCATGCCAGGCATAGTATCTTTTGATTTGTCTTAACATTCTCTCGAGGCCATTTAGAACTACTAGTTTCATTTCCATATGTAATGCTTTTAGTTTTATCCTAAGTCCAAATTTCCTAACTTTGACCAAATTTAAAGGAAAATATATTAATATATATAATACCAAATAAATAGGCTACCGAGACATATTGCATAGTGATTTGATGGAACTACTTTGATATTGTAGATGTTGGATCATTTTTTTTGATAAATTTAGTTAGATAGGTTTGCCTTAGAATAAAACTAAAACACCTTAAAATTTGAAATGGATGGAGCAAATGCATGTATTGGAAGAGTTGTTATGTTTTTTAAAGTGAACGATACAAAATTGGATTCAATTCCTGAGATAGTACTCTTGGTCCAAAACAAGAAGTAATTGATATTTGGACCAAAAACACGCTTTCTCCCTTCTAATAAGTATATATGACGGCTGAAAACTACTTTGATTTGACTAAGAGATCAAATTATGTTTGTTTCATGTGTTTTCTTGTGGATGAATGTTTAAACAAATATTGATAGCTAATAAAGGTTTCATAGTAAAGTGAGAGTTCTCGTTAATTGCTTCCCAAGCTGTAACAAGAATTATTTTAGTGTAAAATCAACGTTGTGATGAGGATACCATGCGGATGCAGACAATCTAAAGTGGCATCTATTGATGGAGAGAGAAAAAAAAAACATGTTCTAATAAAGAATGGGCTAGTATTCTTCGGCGTTCTATACATATACTATTTGGAATTGCCCCACCTTTGAGTATAAATGATCTGTTTTACAATTGGTCCAAATTGGTCAACAAAAAGTATAATACATTGTTATTGCGGCTCTTCTGGGCAATTTGGTTAACTAGGAACGAGGTGTTTTTTGATAAATGTAGACCAAAATCTCTTTTTGTAGGTACTATTCCGAGGAACGCCGCAGACTACGCCAATGGGTACAAAGGCATGATGATCTTCATGACCAAATAACCTTTGTGGCCGCTTTTGGAAACGTCGGCTCTTGATTTCTTCGGGTCCAATGGGTGGCTTTCGCAGAGACACATTGGTTATGTTTAGTAAAAACTTTTACCTTTTGTTTTAGGTGTGTGTGGGGTTGTCTTTTTTGTTTACAACCAAAAGCGAGTTTTGTTTGTGGGATTTTTATAATAAATTAGTCGATTCTATCTTCGGATAGATGAAGCCGGATTTAATATCCTTTATCTAAAAATTCATAAATAACTGGCCCAGTAATTAATAAATAATGAAAGAATATTTGAGCTCAACTTAGCTCTCATGTATAGCTATATGCTCTCATGTGGAACACATCAAAGTGGCGTGAAACTGGTTTGGTGTTTGACTTTCACCTTGCTGTTGGTGGTCATAGTTTTTTATCGCTCTGAATCGAGATCTGGATCTGGGGGTGATGCAGGTGTAACGTGTAGCGTACACGAGTGCAGCTACAGGAGGAGGCTCTTGGTTGGTTCTTGTCCAGTCCATCCAGCAGCCAAAAGCCAAGAACCACCCCCCCCCCCCCTCCCCTGCTACACTCTGCTAGCCGACTGACTCAGTCCCCGACCAACCCCCACCACGAGCGGCCGCCGCCGGCGAGACGGGGAGCATGGCGACGGCCTCTTCCTTCACTACCATCTTCTTCAGCAGCGCCTTCGCCGCCTGCTTCGCAGAGGTACCATCCGCCCCTCGGCATTCTTTAATTTTTTTTTTCCCTAGCTTAGCCTCCCTCGCGCATCGCATCCACCCATCTGGGATGCCAAGTCGGAGGCAGCCAAATTGGGACGAGTCCCTCCCTCCAACCCTTAATATCACCATTGAGTAGTGACTAGTGTTTGTAGTAAGTACCTCCTCTGCTTTGCTCTTTATTTGAGCCTTTGATTGAGACTATGACTAACCAAAATAAAAAAGAGGAACTTGTTTGGCTTGCAAGTGGCTCACACATACAGTTAATTGGTTGGGAGCTACTTCTACTTGCTGTGCCAACTATAGATGGTAGTACTACATGCCATTGCTTTCAAAGAAAATAGGAGCAACTTTTATTTAATTGAATCTCAGCCAAAATGGATCTCACTGTCAACAATTTGGGTTGGTTGGTTTGGAGTCACCTTTGATTTACCAATGAATATAATCAGGTGTGCACCATTCCTTTGGACACAGCCAAAGTGCGGCTCCAGCTGCAAAGGAAGACGCAGCTGCCGGCGCCACCAGCCACCGCCGCAGCAGCTGCTGCTGGTGGAGGAATGCTAGCTACGATCATGTGCATAGCCAGGGAGGAAGGGGTTGCTGCGCTCTGGAAGGGCGTCGTTCCTGGCCTTCACCGACAGTTCCTCTACGGTGGCCTCCGTGATCGGCTTGTATGAGCCTGTCTGTGCTCCTCCACATTCTTTCACTTGTCTCCTTGTCCAATTCAATGTGAGTTCCTTATCCTCACAACAACAAAGGGCATGTCCCTTCTCTTTACTTGCAGGTGAAGGCTTTTTTGGTTGGAGGTGCTGCTGTGGGTGATGTCAGTTTGCTAAGCAAGATTCTTGCTGCGCTTACCACAGGTTGGCGGTGCATTCTGCTCCCTCATTGCTTCAGCTTAAAATAACTAAACTTCTTTCAGAATGCAACACAGCAAACTTATCCCTTATCTGCCAGATTGCCACACACAACTCCCTCTGCAGTTTACCATTTCAATACAGCATAAATCATGTGAACCGTGACATCTGTCTGTTTATCTCTGCTTTGAATCAATCCTCTTACTTGCTTTCCTGCATAGCTAAACATGCCAAAATGTGGTTTTCTCTTGACAGAGTAGCTACAAACTGGGTTGATTCACACTCAGGCTTCAAGCTAGCTCTGTCAAAGTGTCAATTTTGACAACCATATACACCCTAAATGTGGATGCACAATAAATTATGGAACCTTATATCTATTTTCTTTTTTTAAAAAATATTCTTTAAATCATTCCTCTTGTTTACTACTTATATATTCAAAACATAATAGCCTGACTTGGTTCGTGTCTGGTTTGTCCTGTACACATATTTTTTTTTCACTGTTTTTAGCATCATAGACTCATAGTTAATAAATCAGGTCGGTTCACTTTTAAAGGTGAGGCTCGGTAATGTGGAGTCATACATTATTAAATGATCATTTTTCTGGGGGTCTATTTTCAGGTGTCATAGCGATTGTTGTAGCAAATCCAACTGATCTTGTCAAAGTTAGGTTGCAAGCTGATGGAAAGGCTAACACTGTCAAGAGGAGTTATTCTGGAGCCCTTAATGCATATGCTACAATAATCAGACAGGTTACTTTAACAATCATGGGCAGTAACTTGAGATGATTATTCCTTTTTTTTTTGTCATGGTCCTTAAATCTTTCATCCTTTCAGGAAGGTATTGGAGCTTTGTGGACTGGCCTTGGTCCAAATGTCGCACGCAATGCCATAATTAACGCTGCTGAGTTGGCCAGCTACGATCAGTTCAAACAGGTACCTGTTGACTCTCTTCTGTCTTTGTGGTGGTCATTATATTTCATTATCATTGTTCATTCCTTTGTTCTGTTCATTGCAGATGTTTCTAAAACTTCCTGGGTTTTACTGATAACATTTTTACCCATCTTTTAGCTGGACTTGGTGCTGGATTTTTCGCTGTTTGCATTGGCTCTCCGGTGGATGTGGTAAGCTCTGCAAATTCTGGATATGCGGACTACCATGTTCCCAGTAGTAATATGTGTTTAGCTCACTCTGAACCCTGCCTTGATTTTCACAAATTCGATTACTGTGACTTCTGTTTAGGTGAAATCAAGAATGATGGGTGATTCAACATACAGAAGTACTCTTGATTGTTTTGCCAAGACACTAAAAGAATGATGTATGAAATCCTTTCCTGTTTTTTTTTTTTCCCTGAATTGCTTCTGTCTGTTGCTCTATTCTACCACAAATCTTTTTTATGAGTCTTTGTTAGCAAGCTCATGTGTAAATGCATCCAGTATGTCAATATCCATCTACTCTGTACCCTTGTCAATTTAAACTCATTCCATATTCCAATTTAGAGCTTTGGCCATTAGTTCATTTGAAAAATCGGTTACAGGTCCCTACACAAATGACTGTAATGGTATTATAATATAACCCACTTTCGTATTTTATGCTGCAATTTATATTTTGAGCTTTAGACTTGAGCCATTGAAGTTGCCAAGAACATCGCCATATATTTTCATGATTGAGGCTTGGAATTACAATGCTCAGAAAATGTGCATTCAATTGGGTCATAATCTAAAACAAGGATATTATCATCTATTTACACGAATCTTTAATGTCTAATAGCAAATCTACTAGGACTTATCATGCTCGAGTTTGTCAACATGTGCATGAAGTGGTGAGGTGAATGCTAATTGGGGGGCATGACTTTGAGGGATTGATGGAGAGAATTAATGTTCAAAGGAGTTGTTCCCCACCCCCACCCAACCCCCTTTTTCCCTGCAGTATCTTGATTCTTCAAAGATTTGTTGAGAAATTCCAAAGTGTGAACATCATTAGTATTCCTGATTAAGCTAGGTAAAAAAAAATTCTTAGGTTGGTGTACATTTTTCAACATGCTACAATATTTCTATTAACCATAGCTCTTTTCCTTGTTGATCTAGTTTTGGATGATTCAGATGCATTGTTGTTGTGGAGTGGTTTTTCTATCCGCTAAGTTAGAATAGAATGTGGTCTTATGTGTTATGCAGAAAATTATCACCAATCGAGCATAACTGATGGTTATTTTCCACAGGGGCCTGGTGCTTTCTACAAGGGATTCATTGCAAACTTTTGTCGGATAGGGTCATGGAATGTGATAATGTTCTTAACTCTGGAGCAGGTAACAGAGTATGCACGCCTTTCATTCGGGTTTTTAATACTCCCTCCGTTCCAAATTGTAGTTCACTTTGGTATAGATCCATTTCTTTTCTATGTATCTGAGGCGTAATGTATAACCAGGTGCATAGAAAATTAATGTATCTAGAAAAGCCAAAGTGAACTACAATTTGAAATTGAGGGAGTATGTATTTAGTGTTTCCTAGTCTAATTACTTAAGGCCTAAAAGTTTGCACAATTACGGAAGGTACAAGTTGGCTGATTTTTCTATTCGTCTTGATGAATTTAAAAGGTTAAAAGATTCTTTCTATGAAGTTCACGCCTGCACTGCAAGTAGGGGTTGTGTGGGACACGTGGATGGTGATATATGTGAGCTGGCATATATACATAGTTGCAAGATTATTGAAGCTACAGGTTCTCATGTTGTCAACCGACAGAAAGCAGCCATATATACCATAGTGCCACTTAGATTACATAGGACAATACGTTCTCATGTTGTATTCTGATTATAACCGTGTTGTAATCTTGCATGGCAGATTGATTATACAGACCACTCTATTGGTATATTGTAGAGAGCATCATTGTTCATTGCAAGTAGATGTTTCAGGAATACTTATGAAGTTTATGCATTCAGATTCATATCATATATGCTTAGAACTTGAAGAATGTTGCTCCCACATAACTTTAATATAATATAGTAAGTAATTTTAGATCAGAAAATGTGAATCTGGTGAAAAGATATCTGAATTTTATTATTATTACATGACATAATTGAAAGATGTGTAGTTCATTTATCCCAACCAAATAATAACTCATTGAAGACCTTAGGTGTTTTTGTCACTTGTGGGCCATATGTCAGTGAATCTAGATTCGTTTCTTTTGAGGATTGATCCAAAGGAGAAGAAAGCTTGGAGTTGCAGTAAACCTATGCGCAGGCGTATCAATCGAGGGTGGCTTTTATTATGGGGTGGATTTGATTAGATCTACGATAAGATGAGCCACTATAATTAGAAAAAAACTAAGTAGTTCATATTTGCAAAACATTGAAGTTTATGCATATATGGATTTTGAAGATCAATATCTATTCACGAAGAATGAAAAGTACACATAAATGACTACTAAGATTAAGTGTTGTACTATTTTTTTCCATGTTAGTTTTGCATGGAGGTTTCTCACAAGATTTTTAATAAAAGCCACATGTACAAGTACAAATCAATTACAAATATAATATACTTTTTTCTTTAAGAATCACATTTTTTTCTCACTAGGTTTCTGAGTTTTAAACAAGACATATAGTAATCACACAGAGAGACTGTTGTAAAAAACATATGGACTCGAGCCAGGAAGGAAAAGTGCAAGATGAATCATAATCTTAGCCCATTCTCTACATAGGCTCTTATTAAACTCTTTACTACACCTTATTTAAACTCTATGTGGAGGCTCTATGTCAAAATAATCAATGTTGAAACAATAAAGAATATGTCCCCTCTACTGTGGCTTCCTGTTTGTCTGCTTATATGAATTATGTTGATCATGGGAGACAAAGATGTCTAAGACTTATTTTGAGTTTTATAAAGATCACGAATGCCAACCCCATCCGCTTCCCTTTCTAGTTCCATAACTTGTATGTGCTACCGCTTTATTGGGGAAATTGAAATAAAGTTTGAGCTTAAGTTCATATATTTAAGCACAAGTATCAACATAACGACATCAGGTTTTCGTGGTGTAGTTGCTTTTTTTTTTTTTTTTTTTTTTTTTTTTGAGATGCAGTAAGAATTTGTAGTATCTGTTCGTACAAACTCACACCACTACACACGCACACACCCCACACACACTACCCGTGTACAAGCGGATCTACAACTACACTCGGACTAGAAGATCGCGTCCATCCACGAAATCACCGGAATCGGTGACTCCGTAGGCGATGAGGTGCGCCCGTATTCCCGTTGAGCGAATCACGCGAAGAGAAAAAACGTTCGGGAAGATCCGGCGAAGGATGGATGGGAACCTACTATTCGGTGGTGGGAAATCGTGAGTTGAGCGAGGCTCGAACCCACGATCGGCCGCTCCACCATCCGGAGACGTAGCCAATCCAGCTAGCGCTCGTTCCCCGTGGTGTAGTTGCTTATCACGTCAGTCTAACACACTGAAGGTCTCCGGTTCGAGTCCGGGCGAAAACATTTTGGAGGCTTTTTTTTTTTTTTTGCCTGTCTTCTGTGTTTAGATTCTTTTAAATTGGGCCAACAAGGGCCTGTTTTCCCGCATGAGAGCTGGGCCAGGCCGATGCTCATGTTTGCTAGGCTGAACGGATGATTGGGCAAGGCCCGCTCGTTCGTTGCGGGCTGTCCCGTGAGCCGGTGCCAACTGCAGCCTGCAGGCAAAGCATCAATTGGGCCTGGTCTCTTGCCGTTTCATTCGTGGACCGCGGTCAATACTCTCAGTGCTTCTGCTTGTGGCTTTATTTTCTTTTTTTTATTTATTTTAGAATCAATAATAATAAAGCCTTTGTTGTGCATCTAATTTGCTTTGAGTTGGAGGCCGACAACGGCAGCTCCTAGAGAGCAAGGTGTGATGCCGAACGTGCAGCACGCAACGCAATAGCGTTGCCGGCCTGCCCTTGTCGGCTTCTCCTTCACTGGATGACAGGCGGCCGGAGGGAGGCCGCACCAATACAGCACACCGAAGTTCACTTTCCCTCTCTCACCACCACCAATCCTAGTTTCTATTAGGATTAGGATGGTAACGAAAAACTCTTTAGAAATACACTTGATACAGCTAATTTCAACAGGACATATAGATATATCCATTTGGAAATCTACGAAGGCACGGCGCGCTGATATTGTTTGCAAAAGCAAATTTACATCAAGAGGACCGAAGCAGAGAGCATGTAACCAAAGAATCAAGAGTACAAATAATCGATCGGCTGCTAAAACAAAATTCATGCCCATGTGCTGCGTAGAAAGTAGATGACGGCAGCTCCGATCCACCTGCACCGCAACCAACAACACAATGTCTCATCATTCAGAAACATACTATTATTATTATTATTGTTCAGCATATACATATGGAGATTAAATCTACTCATTTTTATTTTTTTTATTTATTTGATTTGAGAATATACATGCATACCTCAATGTAGAGCGAAGAGCGCAAGTGAAGATTTGAACTTGCCACTTATTTACATACACGCGCCAAATATGTGGGCATTAAACTACCTAGATAGAAAATATCCAACATGGGTATTAATACAAGAGAATATGTGATCAGGTAATAGAGAGCTTTTGCACAGATAATTCTAGAAATCAATTTGCACAGAAGAGTCTCCAACCTTTTAATTTATTCCCACCAATAAACTTTAACTTATTTCATCTGTGCTGCCAGATTGCGGACCATGTAGGGAAGGATGCCTCCATGGTTGAAGTATGTCACCTCAAGCTGCATGACAACCAAGAACAATATATAGAATGTGTGTCATTTACACAAGAACTGGATCGCAAGGATTTCTACAGGTAGTGTTTAACAATGTCCATACCTGTGTATCCAAGCGAAGAGTGCAAGTGAAGGATCTGCCGTCATGGGTTGTGACGGCCACGTCCTGGCCAGGACTGATCTTGTCAACACTGGTAGGGAGGTGGATGGTGTAGCGCTCACGTCCGGTGAGGCCGAGTGAATCAGCATCCTCTCCTGCTTTAAAGCAGAGAGGAATGATTCCCCATTCCAACCAAGTTGCTCCGGTGGATCCGCTCAAAGCTCTTTGCAATCACCGACTTGACACCCAGTAGCATTGGTCCCTTGGCAGCAGAGTCCCGAGAGCTGCCACTGCCGTATTCAGCACCAGCGATAATGACCATATCATGGCCTTCCGACTTGTATTTCTGCATCAATCACATACATATTCAAAAGGGATTATTCACGTATATATAGTAGCGCGAGCAGTATGATGATCGAGCATATGTACCATTGCCGCGTCGTAAACATAGAGCTTCTCCCCAGTTGGAACATGGATCGTCCAAGGACCAGCCTTGCCACCCAGAAGCTTGTTCACGATCCTCATGTTGGCAAAAGCTCCCCCTCATCACCACCTCGTTGTTGCCTCGGCGGCCACCGTAGGAGCTGAAGTTCTTGGGGTCCACACCATGCTCGAGCAGATACTTGGCCGCAGGGGGTGCCCTCGGGGATCTTCCCGAGTAGGAGATGTGGTCTGTGGTGATGCTGTCCCCAAGGTTGAGCAGGCAGTAGGCCTCCTTCACTGTGGGTGGTCCGGGCGGCGTCATGGACATGCCCTCAAGGTAGGTGGGCTTGCGGATGTAGGTGGAGTTGTCTTCCCATGGGTACAGCGCCACCTTTGGAACCGCAGCTCGTTCCACCTATGGTTGCGTTCCATGATGGAATCGTACACTTTCTTGAACAAGTGAGTTTGCACGCTGGACTCGACAACCTGATCAATTTCTTGGTTTGAAGGCCATATGTCCCTCAAGAAAACTTCCTTGCCACCCTTTCCAAGTCCAATGGGCTCTTTCTCAAAGTCAATGTCAACCTGATTGAAAAGGCACAAGACACATGTGATGGTATATTACAAGCCATAGTGTGTGTCAGCCACAGAATAACAGTGCATGTCCAAGTTGAAGAAACAACAGCATGCCGTGGAGTACTTACAGTGCCGGCAAGGGCATAGGCAACAACCAGAGGCGGAGGAGGCAAGGTAGTTGGCCCGTGAGTGAGAGGGTTCACACGCCCTCGAAGTTTCGGTTGGCTGACAGCACCGCAGCAGCAACGATATCTGTATGTGCAAGAGTAAACCATAAACTACCAATTAATTAATAAAACCTGTTATGTGCACAGCTACAAAAGTAGATAATACCCTACCATTTTCTGTGATAGCAGCTGCTACAGATTCATCCAGGTCACCAGAATTGCCAACGCAAGTGGCGCAGCCATGGGCAGCAACATGGAACCCTTGCTGGTTCAGATAATCTTGAAGACCACTGCATGGAGAAACCACACAAAGTTCCTTCATTCAGACATGCTATCGAATGACATGATGCGTCTCAACTTTGGATTAACAGAACTAGATTTGGATGGCAAAACTATAGATATACCTATGTTTCAAGTACTCGGTAGAAACCACAGATCCAGGGGTAAGGCTTGTCTTCACCCATGGCTTCACCTGAGGATATATAAGAGTTGTTCCACAGTAAGAAAACAGAGCAGAGAAGAGGGCAGGGGAGAATAATCAATACAACAACAAGAGATCATCATATACTAAAGAACAATAAACCAACCAACCTCAAGGCCCAATTCGCAAGCTTTCTTTGCCACAAGGCCAGCACCAATCATGACACTGGGATTCGATGTGTTTGTGGAGCTACATATTGCTGCAAGAACAACACTTCCATGCTTGATTTCAGCTGGCCGTCCATGGAAGTCGAATTTCACAACTTTATCCTGCTGTTCCTTTGGCACTGCATAGCCCTGGAGTATAGTTTCCATGCAATAAATTTAAGATACTCCGACATTGTTTTTAAAGGAAATTGTATAGGAAACATCATGTACTACAGAACCAAGGGCCTATTACCTTGAAACCAACTTCATTGTCCAGGCATGCATGCCAGTCTGACTTCATTTCCTTCAAAGGGACACGATCATGAGGCCTGCAGGATGGCAAATCAAACAGGACAGCACAATCCAAGTCCCCATTAGCACTAGTAGAAATATTTAGTTGCTGTCCAACACAGGACAGCACAATCCAAGTCCCCATTAGCACTAGTAGAAATATTTAGTTGCTGTCCAACACTGAGAAAATCATAACCATGGAGCACTATATTTACCTTTTGGCGCCTGAAACACAAGGCTCCACCTCACTAAGGTCCAGCTCCAGATATGAAGAGAAAACTCGTTCTGTCTCAGGCTACATGGCACCATGAGTAATGCAAATATGTCAATTTCTTATAAATCAGGAATAGTGGAACTCAACTGCTGTAAAAAAAAAAATTATATACCTCATGGTGCTCCACAAACATCTTGTTAGCTCGCAGGTAGGCTTCAATCATCGACACCTGAATGACATACAATGCAAGATATAGAAATGTTTTATTAATAAAAATATATATATCAGAATGATGGAATGGGTATGGTAAAACCGTAAAAAGAGTAGTCTGCACATAGTGAAACATACAGTTTCATCACTTCGCCTGTCAGTTTGAGATAGTCCAATGCTACTTGGTCTACAGGGAAGAATCCCATGGTAGCTCCATATTCTGGAGACATGTTGGCGATTGTGGCCCTGGCAGGCAAAGATAGCTCACCCACACCAACACCTGAATGCAACGGAGAAATAAGAAAAAATTCATTGAGAGATATATGAATAAATTAAATTATGTCAAAGATGTATACCACGCTTGTCTAATATGCATACCATAGAATTCAACAAATTTGCCAATAGCACCGTGCTTCCTTAGCATTTGGGTCATAGTAAGAACAAGGTCAGTAGTAGTAACACCATCCCGTAACTTCCCACTCAACTTGAATCCAACCACACCAGGCAATACCATGCCCATTGGCTGCATAAGACACCAACTTATGGGTCAATTCGAAATGCACAGAAAGGAAGCCAGCATTATGGAGCTATATATGTTGCTTAACTTATCAGAGCACAAAGATGTGTTAAGGCTAGCTTTGCATGTAAAGTCTGACTAGAATTTCCATGTTGGCTACCATATACGACTTATGATTTTCAGGGTGGGGCAACACCCATTGTGTTTAAAAGTCATGGGATGATCCCATCATTTTTTATGGATGACTCAACCCCATCATTTTCTGCTAATCTTTTCCTTGTGCGTCTCGACTTAACAGTGTTTACCTGGCCAAGCATTGCAACAACCGCTTCAATACCACCTACTCCCCAACCAGCAACTCCAAGACTATTAGCCATAGTGGTGTGTGAGTCTGTGCCAACCACACTGTCGAAGTACAGAATGCCGTCTTCGTTGAAGACAACTTCGGCAAGATACTCAATATTTACCTGAAATTTGCATTGCAATTCAAATCAAAGATGAAAATAAAGTTTTTTGGTATACGGACACATTAAATTCTCTTGGATCCAGAGCATTAGTTTACCTGGTGTACAGTGCCAGAACCAGGTGGGAAAACCTGCATGTTCTGGAAAGCACTAGATGCCCATTTAAGAAAAGCAAACCTTTCTTTGTTGCGCTGGAACTCCAGCTCTTCATTTCTATCCAATGCATCACATGTCCCTGCTACATCCACGCGCACTGCATGGTCAATAACAGCATCCACTGGAATCTGCAAGTACAATCCAAATGGAAATATGTATTGTGAAACCGAAACAGAAACAGATGAGGGAGCACAGAACTTTTGAGATGACAAATCAATAACTGAGAAAATAAATATTACCAATGGATTGATCTTGTAGGGATCACAACCCAACTTTGGCATCATATCACGCATAGCTGCAAGGTCTACAACTGCTGGGACGCCAGTGTTGTCCTAGATCATAAATCGGATCAGCAACAGGCAATTATATATGAAGCATAAGATTTCATGAGATGTCAGATGAAAACCAACCATTAGAATGCATCTCGCTGGTTTGAAAGGTATCTCAGCCAGCTTTGGGGATGTTTTCTCCCAATCAATGATTTTTCGACATCGCTCTCTGTAACTTGGAAGTTATCACAATGGCGGATAGCTGATTCCAGGAGAACACGTATAGAGAAGGGAAGCCTATCTGATAGAAGATAAGAAAAAGGATTTGTTTGGTTATATTCTTATACAGGAACGTAAACTGCAAGGTGAAGGAAGGAGAAACTGGAAATGTGACAGAAGCGAGCATAGAAAGTTACCGATCCTTGGATCGTTGAGTGCAGGAAGGCTGAAGAATTTCCCGTATTCACCACCGCCAGGCTTAGGGAGGCTGGCCAATATACTCTTGAAAGCATGCTTGGTAGCTGAGAGGAGACAACGTTAATGTCCATTTAATTTGCAGTAAGGACAGACATTTAATAATTGAAATGTGCATCCCTGTGACGGCATTCTTGCCTAACAGTTAGTAGTAGTAACAGATTCAGGAGGTAAGTAGTGACCAACTTTATCTGAAGGGGTTGAATTTTTGTCCCCCAACCCCACGGGGATGCCAACGAAGGAACTTTGAAAGTAGCTAGCTAGTATTTTGAAATGAGAAATGAAAATCAACTTTATTTTGAATGAATTAATTAAAGGAAGAAGAAGTCACGAACACTGTGCTGTGCATAAAGGGAAGTGGTGAAAAGCAGGTTTTGATTGAAGCGAGATCGGAGTGGTTGGTGGCACCTAAAAGGCAGCCGGGAACTACGAACAAAGGAGCTTAACTTTAAGTTTGGAGTGGAAACTAAAATCGGAGTGAAATCAATCATGAGCAACTGAGGGCCGCAACTGAGTTATGTGCAGACTTAATAACAAGTAGTGAATGATAGATTTGGAGCACCTCCGATCCGATCGGGAGCGTCGTCGTGTGGTTGTGGCTTGACTACGGCCGCGGCGGCGGTGACGTCGACGAGGTGGGCGCGGTGATGAAGCGCGCGGCACCTCGATGAAACGGAAACAGAGAGGGTCCGGTAGCAGGCTGGTGATGAGCGGTGGCGGAGGGAGGCGGGGACGAGGCGTGGCGGAGGTCGGACGGCGGGCGGGTGCTCCATGGATCGGAGCGGCGGCGGGACCAGAGAAGGCGGGGAAGGTAGGATATGGTCCCGCCCCCATCACAGCAACAGCACAGCGTGGGACTGACGGACGGACCAATAGAGATCTCCTCATCTGGCGGGCGGAGGAGGAGAGCACCAGCATCAGCTCAGCTCGTCGGCTGGCGTACGCTGACTGGCTACTGCTAGAAATAGAATAAAAGAGGTGCCCCTCCCTGCCACTCCCTCTCTCCCACCTTGGCTATGGCAATGTACAGTACAAATAAAAAAATATATAATTCGCACCACCTCATGACCAATTGTAGTCAACTCCGGCAGCCACTTGTAGAAGCAGAGATCTACCACCACCTCCATTAATTCTTGATATCCTCTGTCAAGCAACAAAGGCAAGGGGGAAAAAAAGGAGAGATCTTGAATCTCCTATCCGGTTCAATCACGCCACAAGGAGAAGGTGGGCAAGCAATGGCTTGAGGGTCCACATGCTTGGACGCCCTTTGTTTGGCTACTACCAACGCAAACATGATGATGCTCAAGCGAGAAGCATGTGTGAGTGATCTCACAACTCTAACAGGGATATGGATATATGGAAAAGAAAACAGCTGGAATCCCCGCCAGAATCAACTGCTTGGCATCCTCATGACATGTTGTTTGTGTTGTGCTTGTTCATATCATGTTTGAGGATGATGCATCTGACCAGATCAGATCAGATCGGATCGGAGGACCTTGCTTCATGAACCTAACTAGTACGCGACCGGCCTCATCAGCCCCTGCTGCGCTCTACTGTATATGCCTTGGGCCCTTGCTGGCTCCATGGAAGATGCAAGCATCATGGATGTATATGCTTTCTCATGTGCATATACCATATCACACACAGCAGCGTCTTGTTGGAAAAACCGGAATCAGAATCATCGTCATCCTACTAGTCCAATCACAAATTGGAAATTGCTTTGACACCACATACGGCAGCTGTGTTCGTGCGTGTATATACTAGAGGGAGAGGATCATCGGAGAAGCAAGGAATTAAACAAGAAATTTCAAAAAACAAAAAACAAATTAAACAAGATTCCAAAGTGTGAAAAAACACCGTACCATATACACAACACAGAGAGAGGGAGAGAGATGGACACTGCACGCTAGCTCGGCAAGCAAGGCAAGACGACACGCATGGATATTCCTATTCCAAAAGCCCCCCGGCCTCCCATAGCTAAGAGCTCGGCAAGCCCTGCTTACCTGATGAGTTGGCCATCGTGGCGGACTAGCTCGACGACGTGCGGCAGGAGGACGCCTGCCGGTACGGTACGGTCCACCCCAGCCCGGCCGGCCGGCGGCAATGGACGCGCGAGAGCACGACGACGACGAGAGGATGACGGAGGAGGACAGGAGACAAGAACACAGCTGCTAGTGCGTGGTAGATGATGACCAACAAACCAAGCGAGAGGAGAACGAAGGGAAGCGCTCACTTCTCTTCTTATGCGTACACAGCTAGCGCTAGTAGCGACGACAGTGAGAGGCCGGGAGGGGCGGCCAGCTGGCAGAAGGGTTATTATTATTAAAAAAAACTAATTTTGTTTCATCTGCGAATGTGGTTTAGGTTCTTTTTGGATCCAATGCAAGGAGCTAATAACAGTCAGCCGCTAGTAAATAACTCTTTGGATCCAAGCAAGTGTAGTTTATACTTCAACTAAGGCCCCCTTTGGCTCACGGGATCGCCAAAGGAAAAAACGTAGGATTCTACGTTCGCGGGGAAAGGAAACCTTCCTGTGTCCTTCAATTCCTCGTAAAACAAGATACTCCATCGGTTCCTCAGGAAACAAAGCGCTCGTGGCTTATCTCTCTCAACTCCATCGGTTCCTCAGGAAGCAGCCGCTCGTGGCTTATCTCTCTCAAGGCGGAAGGCGGCCTCTTTCTCTTTCTCACCAGGCAACCGGCTATGCCACGCCCCACCGCAACACATGGAGCATCAAGGAAAAGTCACCGAGACCACGCCCTACCACACGGTGCCAACGGCGGCCATGGACCCGGCGACCCACGGATCCATCGGCGTTGGGGCGGCATCCGCGGCGGCGCGCGCGAGGAGGCGGCCTCCACCCGGCCGCGAGGGGCGTCACCACGTCGCCGCCGCCGTCCACGGCTGGAGGTACGGGCGGGGCCCAATGCCCTCCCGTTCGATGGTTTCGACAACCCGAGGCAAGCGCAGGCTTCCCTCCCGTTCGATGGCTTCCACAACCGAGGCGAGCACGGCTTACGTGGCGTTCCTAGGCCCCGTGTGGGCGGCGCGGCTCCGGCGGCGGCGACCCGGGACCCGCGCCGGACCACGGGAGAGGAGCTACCGACGCCGGCTGAAATCTCATGTTTGGTTTTGGAAATTGATGACACACTTGCGGTACTAATCCTTGCTCTAAGTATGAATTGAGATAGGATTAGGTGGATGACGTGGAGCATGATGATCATGAACATGGACGATGATGATGGACATGGTGGATCGTCAAGCTCGATGATCAGCTTGAGAGGAACCCGAGAGATCAAGGCAAAGGTATACTTGATAGGGTTTTCCTTTCGGCGATCAAGACACGATAGAGCGTGTGATCACATTATAGGATAGATGGCCGACTATCAAGAGGAGATGCCGCGACAATCCTTTGGTGAAGTGCTTCTAGGTCCAATTGACTTGCATATTGCATTTAGGACAATGAGAGCACTAACTCGTTCTTGCCTAACCTATCGACATGCTAACATACATGATAACGTGATCATTTTTCGGCGTGTTGGCAACATATGGCAAGAGGCGAAGCAAGGTTGAAGCAAAGGCGACAACAAAGATGAAGATTTCGCAGGAAAAAGGTGACCGGAAGCACGGTCTTTTTGACCGGACGCTCCGATACTGCAGCGTCCGGCAGAGAGCATGTTTTTCGGTGTTGTGGTCGACGGTTGGCCCGGACGCGACACACGGAAGCATCCGATGCTCGACCGGACGCATGCTCGCGTATTTGTCGGTTGTGGGGCGAGGGCTTACAGTGGGTTGTGGCCGGACGCCGCGGTCGGCTGCGGCCGAAGCGCGGCCGGACCGGCCAGTGCGTCCGATCGGCGCGTCCGGTCACCCGCAGAAGTCCTCTTCCCCGCCCAACGGCTCTATCTCGTGGTGGGGCTATATATATTGGTTTGGCGGTTCCTAGCCCACTCTCTTGCACATTTGAACACTCTAACTTGCTAGTGAGCTTGTGAGACTCCTCTCCACTCATCTCTTCATCCAAACTTGAACCTTTGGTGAGATTGAGAGAGATAGAAGTGCATTGCTTGCATCGGTTGCATCTAGAGGCACTTCATCCTTGGAGAAGCCGCAGGATTCTTGTTTTCTTGGGAATTTGCCCGGTTCCCTAACGGCTTGGAGCAAGATGCGGTGTTGAGCTCGATTGGAGCTTGTTCGAGGCCACACCGGTGGTTTGTGAGGGGTCGTTCCTTACCCCGCGGGAGATTCGCGAAAGGAGCACTAGTGGATTTCTCGTGGCTTGTTGGACCCTCTCTTGTGATCGTTTGCTTGAGCTCCCCCAGGAGATTTGGCACCGGCCATTAAGCTTAGCAACCGTCAAGTGAGTGTGTCGCCACAACGGGGACTAGCGTCTTGCGGCAAAGCACGTGAACCTCGGTGAAAAATCATCGTGTCACTTGTTCTTGCTCGTTGGAGATTTCTAGTACACGGTGATTGGCTTCAACCTCGACACTACACCGGTGGTATTGTATCCTAAGCATATCTTTGCATTACTTTGGTAGTATATCTTGTTAGGGTGCTTAGATTGTTTGCTTGAGTAGCTTGTTTAGTTTGTCTAGCCTTGTTAGCTCCTAGTTGTAGAATTAGTTAGCATATTTTGTTCACCTAGGAGTAACTTAGCAACCTAGCTCTTGAGTGTGATTAGAGATCATAGAATTGCTAGAATTGCTAGGAGGCTTGCATAGCTAGCTTGAAGCATTTGCTTAATTGCTACGCCGTCTTATTTACTAACCGCCTTGCTTAGTGTTGTTTGTAGAATTTTTAAATAGGCTATTCACCCCGCCTCTAGCCATTAGGACCTTTCGTGACCCTTTGCTCCGTCCCCTCCTCTAGCGCCCCCTCTCTTCCCACGTTTTCCATGAGCTCGGCGTGGATTTTTGCTTCCCTGTGCTACAGTGAGGGAAAGGGGAATCCTCTGGAACGGTTCCCGTGTTTCACCTTCACTATCCAAAGGGGCGCTAACGTCGCCGATTCCTCTGGAATCCATTCCTCTGCTTTCCCTTTGGGGGCCTAACAAATATTCCACGAGCTAGTTGGACCAAAACTAACATGTAGCTATTAGCTGTGATCTATTAGCTAGCTAACTGTTAGTAGCTAATGGATCCAAACATATTTCCTTCATTTAAGCAAAGCAAAAGATAACAAAAGGATGGAAGAACAACTTGAACTGAGTTCTCGTGCCAAATCTATCTGACTACTCTGTTAGGATTTTTTTTTTTTTCATTCTAAAGACCCCCGATGAAATCAATCAACCAAGCCATGATAGTATATGCAAACGTTATTTATTATGTGCCCAAAACAACTAGCTAGGATACATGCGTGTGATAGCATCAAGTGTTTTCAAGTTGAGCATATATAGTTTCATACAACTTCTCTTGCTTCCATCTCTATGGGATGGGAAAAATTATTTAGATGTTTTTTTTTTACCACATATGTGTGTGAAAGTGATTGTTTAGGATAAACTGTATAAGCGAAATCATCCGATCTTACATTCTTGCACCTCCTAGAATTCTTTTTTTTTTTTTTTAAAAAAAACACTTTATAGAATCACACCATGGTTTCCAAATTACAATAGCTTGGTTAGATTCCCTATGGGTAATCTTGTTTTCATGGAACTATCATATTACAACTTGCGATGTTTTTTTTTTTTTTTCAATAATAGAGGTTGTGTTTCAAATTCAATCGATAGCAAAGCACGTGTGATTTTTTGAACCGTATATGTGTATGCACATCTTAGGCCATCATTCATAAATCTCATGTTGATGTTGGGGTAGTTGATAGGCCAGGTCACGTATCACTAATCTCACACAGCCTACCCGATTTATGCATGAAAGCTCAACGATTATTTTCAACTTGGATGATTAATCTCATTTCTCCTTCATTCAAAACTAATTGCGTAAATGTACACGTCTGGATCAAGGTAGCCACATGTCTGGTCCAGATATAATTCTTTAATAAAGGTGTACTAACTCAGAAAGCTACTTGGACAAGGACGGCTTGTGCATTTGTAGGGGGTGTTTGGTTAGAGGATTTTTTTGTGTTGGGATTTAAAAGCATCCTAAAATTAATCACTGGGAAACCAAACTGAGGTGATTTTTTTTTGGAACTTTTTACTAAAAGTCTTTAGAAGTACAGATTTTTTTCTTCTTCTAAAAGTCACTACAAAGTTCTAGAACTAATTAACCAAACAGTCCCGTAGGACTGATTAACCAAACCGCCCCAGTAGTCCCCTAGCATTTTCTCATGTGGATCGATCATGGATTGCATTGGATGGTGTCCCAATCTATCTCCGGCAAGTGGAGAGAGTGAACAGGTGGGGACGTGGGGTGGCCAGCGATCTGGATTCCTTCTCTCGTCGGGCCCACTGCACAGTGACGATCCATGGCCTTTCCGACACCCCACTCATCAGCTAGCTCCCTTGAGTTCAAGTTCACGAGCAGCGGCGGCCCATAGGATTTGTTTTATGCACCTGTGTACTTGGCTCTCTCCTATTGGATGCTCCACGACGTAGCACCCAGCCAAGTGCAACAAGCTGTAGCAAAATGGCATACGTACATTCCAAATTGTAACTAATTTGATTTCGAATTTGAAAGGTGTTGAAATATTTCTTTTCATTTTTGCTTCAAAGAGTTTATAGTTCCCAGCTAGACGTACTGGCTTTTCTTTTTGTGTGTGCATATTTGCTAGATAATAAATTGTCGATTCCTAATGACCGGACATAGATTAGATATATCAGATCAACGAGGGAGATACTAATTGTGTCGCCAATTATTTCGTGTATGGTTGGCCTGCTCGTCGTCCTCTCTCACATCGTTTTCGTCCCAACGTGGCCCATCTAAATGAGTGACCACGCATACGGATAGATAGGGCAACATGCCGACATCACCTTTTCACTTTGATACCCAATCAAGTACGGTAGTTTACCGGTGTACATCTCATTTGAAGATATACTTCGATCCATCCATTTCAAATTATAAGATACATTTTGGCTTTCTAGATACACTTTTTACTATGTATTTTTAGACACAGCGTATATCTAATGTGCAGAGTAAAATCTAAGTATTTAGGACAACAAAAATGTCTTTTTAGCATAGAAAACAAAAATGTCTAGAATAGAGGGATTACCAGTTATGTTGGCTATCACTCGTTAAAAAATAATGTAACTCTAGCTAGTTTTTATGCTAAAGCCAACACTTATCTTAAATTTGATCGAATTTATGTATAAACAATATCAATATTATTATCCAAAGTAAATATCAGTAGATTTTTTTTATAAAATACATCAATACCAATATTTGTCTTTTTGCATGTGGCGTGATTTAGCCGTGAGTCGCACCAAGCACTTTGGCACAATTCATCGGAGCGACCCATAACAACTTCGAAGATCTAATCTAGAAGCCGTGGGCACCACCCAAATGCAAATTCTTCACTTGGCTAGCAATTCGAGCGAGAATCGGACAACGGACAGGCTGAGCGTAACTGGCCCAACCAACATATCTGCACCCTGTGTAGATTACTACGGAGACAGGAGTCCACCTATTTAAAGTGCAGGTTTGTTCGAGATTGTGGAGAGACATTGCCACCTGGGCATCCAACAAAACCTGCACCCCAGTTCTTGGGACGCAGGGGACAGTCCCTTCACAGCTGATGGACAACATTATGCCAAGCACCTGCCCGGAGCGAGAAAAGGAGTTCGAGCTTACTCATGCTAGTCGCCTGGGAAATTTGGAAGGAAAGAAATGCAAGAGTTTTTCAAAAAATGAAGCGTCTAACTTCATTGTTCTCGCATAGAATCAGGACGAGGCGAGCACTTGGAAGTCGGCCGTTGCCAAGCATCTTTCGGCCCTTCTTTCGCGCCCGCTTAATTTTCGTCTAGTTTCTGGTTTCCTTTCTCTTTTCTTGTTTCTGTAAAGTTTTGTAAAGTCCATAGTATAGCTTTTGCTTTGGCCTTTTGAGTTTTGTGCGCCATCTGGCGAACCCTCTTTTAATATAACATGCAGCTCTTTTGCCGGTTCGTTTTTTTTTTTTAAAAAGGGGCTGCTTTCTAAAAGACTTGCGGACGCAGAGGCTTGAAGAAAGTAAACTCCTTTATATGACCATCCAAAAAGCTAAAGAGGAAGAACTTAATTATAGCAACAAAAGAAGGGAAAAATTATCATATCGATAAGATATACCCATATTATACAAATTTTTTTTTTTTTTTTGTCTCAAGGGACCTCTATTGTATTGGTTTCCGACATGCATGTTACTCTATTCCATGCTAAAACATAAGAATTTTAGTTGGTCCTAAGTTAGAATTAGATCGTCGATCAATGGCCCAATTATTGGCGATCTTTATAAGAAGCTACAAGATCCATTTGATCTGGCATCGCAGATTCGCATCTACCTATATCAAAATTGCTAGGCTAGGCTACCTCAAGATGCCATGGACAAATTTACAAGTAAATAATAGACGATACCAGTGTGTGCGCCATCGCCGCAGCCAACGCTGTTGCACCGTAGCAAGAAGATCGCCGCTCAGCCACTCTCATGTATTCAAGTTGTGAAATGGAGTGATACATTAGCGATGCAGCGGCTGGGGTTCATCGATTGACCGAGGGAGCCCCTCTACGGCGGAAAAGGAGGCCTATTATAACTTCCGCGAGGACCCCAACCCCGCTCATAAGGAGGCGATGTGGTAACTCTTCACTATAGAGAGGCCAAGGCGGTTGAGGCGCCACGCTAACCGACGTGTCTGATTATTGGTGACGACTAGTTAGTTCGATTAGCGGTAATAGCATCTTGATCTCCTTCCGGAAAGGGTTGAACTGATTGTACAACTCTACTCCCCTATCGTCATTTATGACACGTCGTTGTAATCTTCACTATTTATCTCGCTTAATATCGCAAAGTTTTAGCGAGAAAAAAAAATACGTTGAAATACGAGCCCACCTGTCTCGTGAGGTCAAATCAGAAGGTGGGATCGTGTCCAACTGGTCAGTTCCTTCTATTTATGCATATGTATAAAAAAATAAAATAAAAAAAACAAAAAAAAACAAAGAATCCTATATATCTGCGAGGAGAGCGACATCTGTGAAACTAGTCACTGCTTATCAAACAGTTGATGAAGGACCCAATAATACACTCAGCTGATGCTGATCTGTGTGGCTCTGGGATAGATGGACCACACCTCACCATCCAAAATGGCAACGGGGAATTCCCCGTCGGGGGATAAGCAACCATCCCCGTCCCCGCATGGGAGAATTTTCCCCGTCCCCGTCCCCGTGAGCAGCCGGGGGGGACATTCTCAACCATCCCCGATCCCCGTCGGGGATTTCATCCCAGCGGGGACCCCCGCCCCGATTACAACAAAATAACAAGCACATGATCACTGACATATATTGGCATAAATCTAGCTGCAACCTTCATAGATTCATATATAGTACACACTCACATGCTGATAATAGTCTCATGCATAGTTGTCCAACACATAAGCACTCACATCACACATAGTTGTCCAACCAAATATTACAACATAGGCTGCAGTGCTGCACAGCAGCATAAAAGAGACAATGTAGTCCAAGTTGTCGAACCAGCACATACACAAACACATAGGCTGCACAGCAGCACAAAAGAGAGAGACATTGTAGTCCTACAGTCCTACTCCATCTCTAAACCATCCTTGACAATCAGATTCAAAATATGGGCAGCACAGCGCATATGCAATATTTTCCCCTCCAACATCAACTTGGTCTTGCCTATCTTCTTGATAAGTTCAGGGATTACCTTATCATTTGAGCTGCAACCAAATCACGGAACTAGATCTAGCAAAAGCAATACGTGTATGAAGAATGTACATGATTCTGAGATTTGACTGAGTTTCTCACCTTGCTTGTTCATCAGAGCTCATGGGAGTTTGAGATCCAGGTGTATCCATGTCACCTACTACCTGCAGCGGTGAGGATCTGGCACTGGAGGACTGGGGAGGCGACGAGATTCCCTGGGGATGGCGACGGGATTCCTTGGGGACGGCGAAGTCGGCGACGAGATTCCCCTGGCTGGCCCGGCGGCTCGGCGCTGGGGAATTTGGGACTGCTCGCGTGCCGGCGGCGATCGCGCGGGGCCGGACGCGGCGCTGTATTTGGAGGGAGGAGAGGAGCGTGGACTAGGGGCGGCGGCTGGATCCCCGCCGCGGCCGGCGGCGGCATCCCTCCATCCCTTCCTTGGCTTGGCCGGCGGTCGCTGGACCTTGACCCTGGCGGCGGCGGGTGGAGTCTGTCGGGAGGGAGGGAGTGGGTGGAGCACGGGACTGGGCTGGAGTGGTGACTGGTGGGGGAGGGGATGAAAATTAGGGTTACAAGTTTATATACTCGGGCTAATTGGGCCATCGTATATGGGCCTCGGCGCTTGGTGCTCCAGGTTTTCTGCGTATTTGTGCATCGCGCATGCTCGCGGGGAGGGGACGCGGGTATCAGGGTCGGGGACCAGGGAACCATCCCCGTCCCCGCCATCCCCGACGGGGGACAAGTTGCTACCATTTTCATCCCCATGGGGATTAAATCCCTACCATCCCCGTCCCCTAATAGGGGAATTCCCCGCGGGGAATCGGGGATCGGGGCCCCATTGACATTTTGGCTCACCATTGCTGCGTGCTGCCTGGCCACTCCAAAATTACGTACCATGCATATGCATCTCGCACTGCTTGTATGGTAGCCCACACATGCCCATCACCTGCATCTGCATCACCACATGATCATCATCAGTGCCAGGTACGATGGCATGCATGCTGTCCACTTGACATTGTCGCCAAAAAAAAAAAAAAAAAGCATGATGTCCACTTGACGATGATAAGCAACTTGATATATATATATACTTACTTGATTCCGGATCAGATCGGATCCCATAGACCGATCGATCGACGTATATAACACTGTCCGAAAAGGCGGACTATAAGATGGATTTAGCGAAGACCTCCGCTCAGCTGCTGTAGACGTGCAGCAAAAATATGATGGGATCTTCTCATCCCTGACACGGACAGATGGGTTGATTCCTTCCTTCCTTGATTCAAGCTGCTTATTATTGGTGTCCTTAATTTGTTTTTAGGGGTAAACGACCAGCACTACATATTATATATTAATTAAATTAAATACGGGAAGTTGCATCAGTACGTACCAGTTGTTTATACTAGCTCCAATCAGAACGTGGATCGTAGCAGCAAGGAGGACTATTATTATTGATATGTGGAGCTCTCTCTCACTCCTTATCAACCAACCACACCAATAATTGACCAACAATATAATGCATGGACAGATCGATCTGGGATGGACCCCACCTCAGTCCCCTTTGTTAGCATCCACCTGCATCACCCATGTGCCAGCAGCCCACTTTAGACTACAATGTATTCCAAGCTAGGTGATAAGCAAGCTGATGATATATATTATACACTTGATAGATGCCAGATCAGTTGGCTCCGTGATCTCCATCAGTATCATCGACGGGTCTTAACGCTGGCCGATGGCCGGTTGTTGTAACATAAATGATGGATTTCAGTGTTTCTCATTTTATACATACTGAATTATGAATAATAGTGAATGACTAAAGTAGGACGCATCAAGGGTCCTTAAGCTTTTTTTTATTGATTCTCAGCTAGGTCCTTGAACTAAAAAAGAATAATTATCTAGGTCCTAGAGTATCTCTAATTCTCACTTGTGTCCAAAAAAAAAAAAAAAAAAAAAAAATCTAGGTCCTCAATCTACTATTGTACTCGACTAAAGGTCTAAAACCTTCCACGCCACCATTTACTTCATGTGTGGTCGTGGCAAATAAGTTACCAAAAAAAAAAAAAAAAAAAAAAAAAAAAAAACCCTCCATCTCCAACTCTCCCCTTACAATCTTCCTCTCCTGTAGTCCACCTCTCTTTGCTTGTTCCATGGCCACTGAGGGTGTGCCTCTGAAAGCACAAGCATAACCGCAAGGTTGGCGAGGGTGAGCGCATAGGTATAGCCACAAGGCGGGCGTTGGAGCAACGAGAGAGAAATATACATGGAGATGGTGAAGGAGGGGGTTCTTTGTGCATGTTTTGCCTAGTCTCATCCACACTAGCACAACCACCAAGTAGGCATAGAGGTCGTAGTGGGATTTGGACCTCTACTCATGCGCAATATTAGTTGAAGGCCCAAATGATCACCATTTAGTTAGAGGACCTAGGCAATAATCTGTAGTAGATTGAGGACCCAGATGCATGGTTCACTTTTTAGTTCAAGGTCTCAATTGAGAATCCATAACAGATTAAGAATCATGGAGCATTTGACTTCATTATTATAATATAAAAAGAAAATTAAACACAAGTAAAAGTGCTAGTAAATCTTACTATTACTAATTGGAGGCTCCAACGGAGGCTCCACGTTAATCTCACCATATGCGTTAAGAAAAAAGATAAATGCTAGAAATTCTCACATTAATCAGAAAGATCCGGCCATCAAATCCAAAGTCCACAACCACCAAAGACCATTGGATCTATTTTACTACTAAGAAAATCTCCCACAGATATTATCTCTTTTTAAAAGGAGAAAAAATCACGTCACATTATGAGAAAATCCATCCACCGATCGAGCCTCCATGATTAGTCATTAATAAAATATATTATTATAACAATAAACAAAATTAGTTACGTAGACCATTGGATCTATTTTGCTACTAAGAAAATCTACCACAGATATTATCTCTTTTTTTAAAGGAGAAAACATCACGTCACATTATGAGAAAATCCATCCACCGATCGAGCCTCCATGATTAGTCATTAATAAAAATATATTATTATAACAATAAACAAAATTGGTTACGTAGAGAAAATCTTGATATATTCCACTACGAAAATCTGAGTGTTTTATGGCTGTTCTGGACCAATCCAATCTAATTCATCTAGCGCATAGGCATGTCTTCTTCTCACGTCCCTCTCGACGATGACCGGCGTTCCAATTCCAACCAGCGACAGTATGGGCAGGCCATCGATCGCTAACCACCATGGCCAACCCTAGGCCTGCGCTGCCTTCCCTTGTCAAATGCACACAGCCTTACTCGCCGCCCAGGCCCCAATGCGGATGCCGGCAAGACGGTACGTGGCAAATCTTGTGAATGCATTAGTACTGCTAGAGTTTGCCTTGCAGGTGTTAAGAGTGAAGCAGGATCCGAGGCCGGGCACAAAGGACCAACGTCCATGTGCCCTCTTATGTGGGAGAAGTGGCCAATTGGTATTCACACGTTGCGACCTCTTAATTTGATGGATTTAATTTCATAGGCTGCAATTGCATGGTGCCCAAGAAAGATCTTGCATACATGTGCATACTGAATTCATTGCATGGTGGCATCCGAGACCGGGAGGACTGGAGGAATCAATTTCCATGTACTACTTAAAATTGTCAAACATCCCAGCCTTACCGCTGCAGCCTATATCGACCTTTCTATCCTGTACGTATGTCATATCTTCCCTCTCAATCATGTCTTTCTGACTTGCTGGTGATTGGCAGGTCCTGTGACTATGATCGGTGGTTTTGATTGTCTACTAATCGATCTATTTTTGCTTGGCATACAGGTTTCTTTAACCTAGATGAGCGACCAAGATCGAGAAGAGATGCAAGCCAGATTATTAAGGTGTCCTGGACGAGTGCATACTTTTTCAACACATGCATGGATGTAGATGTAGCTCGCAACTTGGCGGGCGGCCTGGTCTCTATCTATGTTATTGGTATATATATAGACCCGTGGGGTGTCATTGATCCATAGGTACATACTCTTTCCAGCTCCTACTACATACTTTGCAATGAAGGATTTAAACATGCCTTGCAAAATTCGTACCATTCTAAAAAAAATTCAACGTATGCAGTGTAGGAGATCCAGGGTTGCTACGACTACTCTTCAGGAGAAGAGGGAGAGAGCACCGATTTTGCGTGATGATGGATGGAACTCATCACTAGGCCTAACATGTTAATGACAATTTTGGCCTCTCCACTGCACAATCCTACACCATGCATGCATCATGGTCAGAGTTCGAGTCATGATGCAAAAAATTCTCTTTGATAATCATTTAACCTTAAGCTACATACTTCTTTCATTCCAAATTGTAAGTCATATCTTTCTTTTTACATAGTTTTTTTATATACACCTAATTATACATTATGTTTAGCTATATAATAGAAGTCATGTATTTATAATGATGGAATATAGTTTGTGTACAAAAAGCCAGTTCACCTGCGGGTAACAAAGATAAATTCATCACTAATAATATTTTTAGATGTGTGTTGTAATCACTATATATGTGCACTATAAGTCAAGTCCTCCTTACTATTATTTTGGATAAGTCAAGTCCTCCTTACTATTACTAATTATATTAGAAACCCAAAAAAGACACATCATGTTAATTCTCACCATATGCGCTAGAATTTTTTTTTCATATTTTCACAATATCTTAAAACATCTAGCCTTTAATTTAGTAAACACTAATCATTATATCTGGTAGCAGGAATTGAACCATTTATAAAAAAAACACCTCTACCCTTCTAAATATACATTAAATTACCAATAATTTTGATCTAAGTTACCCAGCATTGCCATAATGAAAGTTTAAAATAACCACTACATTAATTATCCATGTGTGCCTTGTGAAAAAATATTTAAAATAATATCCAAATCTGTATCCAAACTACCCATGGTTTTCATTGAGAAATAATTTGAAATAAACCTCTAAAATTGCATCTAAGTTACCCAGCTCTGCCATTATGAAAGATAAGTTAAAATAATCAGCTAGCTCTGTATCAATGTACCCCAGCTATCATTACGAAAGATAAATCAAAGTAACATCCTTTGCATTCAACCTATCCAAACATGTCATTGTGAAAGATAATATAATGTATTATTTTTGATATTTATATCTACCTCATCATTATTAAAAATAAACAACAATATATCTCAAATATTTGTGTAAATACCAATATATATCATTATAAATCAATATCCTTATGTACAATACATATATATAATTTGAAATGGCAGACTTCTACAACCATGAAATTAAATAACCATAATTGCGGTCCGCGTTGGAGTCATGATGCAAAAAGTCTCTATGACAAACTTTTAGCCTCCAGCTATATAGTCCTTCCATTCGAAATGGTTATTCTAACATTTTTTTTACATAGTTTTCATTATACACCTAAATATGCATTATATTTAGTTATATAGTAGAAGTCAGGTATCCATAAGATACTAAGAAAAATTGAGCGCACACAAACAATCATGTGATATATAAAAATTGAGCGCACACAAACAATCATGTGATATAACTATTCAACTAATATGTGGAGAACAATACTACTAGGTCAAAGACTCTTTTTAATAAACACAATAATTGAATAAAAGACAAAGAGATCTAGAATTTCTACTTAAACATGTGAAAAAAAGTTGCAACAAGTTGATTAAAGCTAAAATATTGACTTATGAAGTTTTCAGCGATGCAACAAGAGTTTATATATCTTAAGATTAGGTTTCCATTGAATACTTACCCTGCTAGAAAAAGTAATATCATGCTACAAAAAATATTAAAACTTGAAACTCTAACTAGAAGAACCCAATATAGCATGCATGTTAACCCTCACGGATGCAATAGGAAAACAAAAGATAGATCCTAGAAATTCTCACAAAAATTTTAAAATCATGTGATCATCAGTTCAATATAACCTAATTAGAAATAATAATAATAATAACTATTGAATCAATTCCATTTTCTAAATAGCTATGTGAAACAATATAAAGTAATTTATATTTATATTACCAAGCTAAGTCATTAAGAAACAGGATCTAAAGTAGGCCTAAACTTGCATCTTATTAACCATGCCCTCCTATTATGATTAATAATTTACATAGCTCAATTTTCATCTTATTATTACACAAATCAAATAGAACCTCAAATCTACATCTATTTATCAAAATCTTCAAATACAAGAATTTTTGGGTTACTATGGAGCACATACATGTCTGTACAATGCCCTCATGTATCAATATTATAATATAGTAAGATCTAACTAAAGTAAACATACTATATCTTGCCAGCATGTATGAGATCCGGGGAGCTGGGAGCGACGGCGTAGTGGAGCCACGACCCCAAAGGCGGGCGTGGGCGGCATCGGGGGGGCGGCAAGTGCATCGTTGGAGCGGGGCGGTGGCGGGCGCCGTGCGGGCGGCGGTTAGTTAGCGAAGGCGGTGGTGGGAGCCGAGCCGAGCTGCAGTTCGCCTTGGGAGGCGGCGCCCGGCGGAGGCCGACGGAAGGCGGTGGGAATTCGATGGGGGCTGGTGGGCGGCTTGCGGCGTCCGGACGGAAGCCGATCCGGACGTCCCTGGCGCGTGGTCACATAAAAAATATTTCCTTAATAGTCCATATATGAATTACTTAAAATCATATTAGTAACCATGAAATATAATTTATATAGGTTGCCACTTTAAATATGTTTTATATATTTTTAACTAAAATGTTTGACACATCAATTTGGTGGTATATGCATAGCTGCATATATAGTTTATTGAATGGAAAGTTCATTCATTTTATTTGACCCTTTAAAAATACTTTAGAGTAAAAAGTTGATCATTATAGGACTTAAGTACTAAAATTCTTTGGAGGTTATCATTGCTACACCCATGTGAGATCTCACTTCAAGTTCTGTCACTGATCTTAAGCAACATGGTACACGTCCCACATGATGAATTATGTTATTGTAATATTGTACAATATTCATGGACGTAAAATCCTTATATTAATAAAAATGAAAAAGTAGAGTTAATTTAAGATATAATAAGCACATGTGTTTCAATTTATAAACTTGAGAAGGAAAAAAAAAACATGTAGCAGTTATAAAATTGAAAAAAAAATGGATTCATGTCTTCATAAGTTATGTGATGCCACAATAGTCACATTAATTAATGGTAAGGTTTCATACTAATTTCACATTAACATTATATAGAGGTTCCATGCAAAGGAAAAACATGATTATATGAAATATATATAGATTAGTCCCTGAAAAAATAGTAGTTAATAAGTTTGGTCAAATTTGTTGCATGTGTGCCTGGCAATTGAGCTCAAGTTTGATTAAATTTATAGTAGATTGTATTATTTTTATGTTTTCAAATAATGTTTTATGAAAATATATTTAACATCCAATCTAATGATACTTCTTTTTGTATCATGAATGTTCGTGTCTTTTTTATATAAATTTAGTCAAAGTAGTTCAAAGTGTTTGATTCCTCGAAATCTGAGAATTGCATTTTTGTGTGGATAAATATAATACTATAGAGTATCTATTATGTGACAAGATAAACAAAGAGAAGAACATACAATTGAATACAATGAATTAATTATTAGTCATATGTATTAAATAGTAACAACAAAATCTAGCCCGTGCGGGAGCACGGGTTGATAGACTAGTATTTCAAACCAATATACAGCATTCATGACATTGACAATGACCTTGATCCCGTTCCGCTATATCTCAGTGCAGACGCCAGAAAGCTTTGCTTGGGCATGGTCACGTACTGTAGACGTGGCATAGATCTTTTTTTTTTTTTTTTGAGCAGACGTGGCATAGAGCTGGTTCTGATGGGTACGTGTTGGGCTCCAAATAAGCCCGCCCCCGGGCTGGATCCCCAGGCCCATGCATGCAGTCCACCCCGTCATTAGTAGCTCCGCGTCGTCGGGCCGTCCCTCTCTTCGGCTGCGTCGTGTGCCATGCTCAGGTCTGTCTACGTGTCCAACCTGGTGGCGCACCGCGCACCTGCTGTCCAGACCGTAGGCATCTCCTGCTGAGTGAAGCATCCATCCGCCCGTAGCATAGGTTGTGCAAGCATTTGGCACGGGCCCATGTAGATAAAATCAAGGATGACAATGGGGGCGGTTTTGGGTTGGAGCTCCATGGATTTCAGGTGTGGTTCTAGTTTGATTTTCCCCATGTAGTAGTTCTAGTAGTTGTGGCTGAATAGCTCTAGTAGTTGTGGCTGTCATGTAATTAGGTCTCTACCTAGCCACATATATAGATGTACATCTGTTTATATTTTGCAAGATTGCCTACAAAAGGGCTCTCTTTTGTTCATGAAGCACCAAACTGATGGCGTTCATGAAACACCAAACTGATGCCTGCAAAAGGGCTCTCTTTTGTTCATGAAGCACCAATCGGATGAATGAATCAGAGCAGATTAAGTGAACATGGTTGATGATTTTTCTTTATTTCTATGATGATCGAGATCAGTCTATATTTGAGGGCTGGGCTGGTACTGAAGGTTTTTCGTTTGTATTCTGAAGGAGGCTTTGCCTCCAGATGCCATCACCATGTCTGAGTGATGCTCTGGAAGAACTATCAATAGCATGGTTTCGATTTGTGGCAAGTCATATTCTTTGGTCATTATTACATATACAAGGCTAAAGATCAACCGAAACACAGACTCCAATTAGACGATTACAGCCAGCACGACTGCAGCTCAATCTACACCCTTCAGGTTGGCTCCATGTAGTCACCGGCTCACCTGTCATTGAGACAGTCTTCAGTCACCACCAAGATGTTCCTCGCCGCCTGCAGCTTGATACAGCAATCCTCCAGCAACAGCTCCTGCATCTTCCCAAAGGCCTAGAGTGAAGATCTGTTCTTTGTTTGCATAACAGCATAAGACCACAAGCACATAGATCATGTTGCTAAAAAAACATATAGATCATAATAGATAATCTCATATAGATTCTTGATATACAGGCTTTATTCTCAGTTTTCCAAATGGGCCAACAAACCACAGTAAGCCGACCTAAAATTGTGCGTACTTTAGGACCATGAGGAAGCTATTTTTTAACCCGTTACCAATACCGTGACAGATTTTGGGAATGCCATTGAATACTTGCAGTTCTACCTTCCTACTATTGCACTGGCTAGTAGCATATGGTAACTGATTTCCCCACAAGATCAATGATTGATTTGCTGCTCATACCATTTTGACTTCACATCATTTGGGCACATACACCAGTCTGCTTAGCCCTGACGGAACCATGGCACACGCTTGGTGCATTTCACTCCAGCCGCTGCACGCAGTGGTGTTGGAAGAGCAAAGCCTCCAGAACCGCCATCCATCGACATTTGCTCAAGTGTGGCGGGCAATCAGGTTTTTGAAAGTGCACATCTTCCACACAACTGCTCACTGTTTAGACTACTTGGCAACGAGGCGTTTCAATACTGGTGCGAGCTACTTCCTGGGGGTCGTTCGTAGGACGACACTGCCTACATTATTGTCATGGACCAGTGTGGTGCAATCGATGCCACCGATACTTCGTCGCGCCTGAACATATATCTATACAAAACCGCTTAAATTATACCAACTCAGCTTGTCAGGTGTGCTTGTAGGATCCCGAACCATCTTTTACAAGTCATACAGAAGATTCACTTTTTTTACAAATCATATAGAGAATCATCATCATGAATTCACAACATTACAACTTTTCATACAAAATATAGATATGGATAAATGCGTAGTTTCTATGTATCATTGACCTTCTCCAAGAGTCCTAGAAGTAATCTTTTTTGAGGACAGAGGATGCATTTGTGTTTGGTCCGAACACACACAAATTCACTCAAACTCAAAACTAGGCCCAACAATATAAATGCCAAACAATGACCTTGACAAGCATCTACATACAAGATTAACATGGTCCCATTCCAATCAAGGTAGAAAATAGTACTCTTAGACATAGACTTAGACATACACATGTCTAAATACATACTAAAAGCAATGTATAAAAAGACAACGTCTTATAATTTGGAAGGGATAGAGTACTTTCGAACAAGCCAGACAAGACAATAATACCAGCTACATAAAAGCGACCAATAGTCCAATAGTAATATTAAAAAAGGGCCAATAGTATCAGTGTATCACATAGATAATGCAGCTATATAACTTCACATAGATAATGCAGCTATATAACTTTATCAGACTAATAAATAGTAGCACATAGAACATTTTATAATTATAAGCAAGTGGATACAAAGACTTGGCAGCCCCAAAATTCCAGCATTGAACTGGACAGGGCAAGCATTAGGCTGCCTGTAATACACCAGAAAGGGGTACATGTTGAGGCTTGAGAGTTCCCATGTGAGTAGAGTTGAACTCTGGAAAGTCCAGCCCAGCCCAAAATAGCAAGCCCTGCAAGTGCAAAAACATAGCAATGATATGGTTACAGCTAGGCAAGTTCTGAAATTTGTGCATGCAATGTGGGTTGCTGGTCTTGTAATTGTACATCACAACACAGAACATGGCTTCTAAATGTCTACAGGCATTATGGTTAAATTGTCATACCTTCTGAAGAATGTTTATCTCCTTGTCCTTTTCATCCTGTGAAGTATGCATCATAGTATAGTTGTTTATTCTCTGGCCCATCAGTTCATGATCATGAATATCCCACTAGCATAATGCTTAGTACTACAGTACTATAACACATTGCCTCCAACCAGAACCAACCAACATCACTGAGAAATATTGATGTAGTTACGGCAAGAACCCCCAAGCAAAATCTTGCATCATCTCCAAAAACAGCAGGCATCACCGTTTATTATAATTAAGACACCAGGGTTGTCAACTATAAATAAAAGCCTTTCTTTTTAGCTCTTGAAGTTTTTGCAAAGGCCATTCATATTGTGGTAAAAAGGCTCCAACCAGAACCATCCAACATCACTGAGAAATATAGATGTACTTATGGCAAGAACCCTACAGCAAAATCTTGCATTATCTCCAGAAACAGCAGGCAGCACTGTTTATTATAATTTAGACACCAGCGTTGCCAACTATACATAAAATCCTTTCTTTTAGCTCTTGAATTTTCTGCAAGGGTCATTCATATTGCAGTAAAACAATGAGTGATACTAGAATCATTATAAAAAATATAACACCCACACCTAACTGTGGTTGTTCTAAGGAGTGGAAAATTTACTTGATAAGATCTTGAAGCCCATCTCTCAGCCGAAACTGCACCTTCTTTTAGGTGAGATTTTCTAGGAATCTCATTGGAAAGAGTGAAGTTTGAGCTCTCTGTTGCCTCAGCTACCCATATTTGCCTTGTCTCGTCTTTTCTCTCGTTTAACCAGATTACTAAAACCAACCTGAGCAAGAAATTTAGCAGTAAGCTAAAGCTGCACTTGCTTTGAAAGGGTTAAAGCTGAACAAATGTAATAACTTCAAATGGTCTTCAAATTTCTAGCAACAGATTTCCCAGACTAGTGTTCAATCTAGAGGTTTCAAAATAAGAAACAGAAACTCAACATATATACAAACTCAATATATCACATACTGTGTTTCCAGAGAGAGTATAACTAAATAATGCAGAGTCTTCGTCAGTGGTTGCGGACGAAATGCTAACAGCTAGAAGACAATCTTGCTCTTCACACCCTTGTCCAGAGAGAAATTTAGATCCATCTGTTAAAAAGAGCCACTGCCTTTTCTTGTTGCTACATAAATAAGTATTGCCAACATACAAAATAAAACCTGCAATATCAAATTCACTGCAACCAATACGAATTATTCAATAGGTTCATTAATACAGTGAGAGAAGATTGGGAAGGTTAAATATGAGATTAGACTGACCTTGAAATCGGCACCTCACCAAACTTCAAGAGTTCAATTGCTTTACGAGGAGTAAAGAATGGTCTGGAAAAAAACATGGTCAAGGTTGAATGATGAAATGTAACTATGGAGTGCAGCCATGCCACTTACTTAAAATATGTAGTCTGAGCTGATGCTAAGGGCTTCCACGTTGTAGATGATCCTCTAGCATTCAAGTACAAGATTTCGGTGCAATAGTTCGAAGGCATCAATCCCGTAACAGAATAAGCTTGTCCCTCCACAAGATTATGTTTCTGTCAATAGCAATGATGAGGCTTTAATGGTTTACACCAAAAATCCTTTCATTCAGAACCTAACCCTGAACCATTAAACCCTACACCCTGAAGATGTATACAACACATTTAGACTGAAGGATGATTGTGTCATACCTGCATCTCAGTAGGATTCCAAATTGTTATTAGCCCTTCCTTGTTACTGGATGTGGAAGCTGAATGTTTATTGACAAGGCCAATCACTCTCACTTTCAAAAATGGTGTAACATCCCTTGAACTAAGGCCAGCAACTTCAAGGGCCTTCTCAACCTTCTTGGATACTTCAGTTTGCTTAACAATCTGCACTACATTGATTCAGCATGTGAAACTTTCCATGTAAATATGAACCAAAAGATGCCTGAGCTACATACCCTTCGCTTTTCTATATAAGATGAGTAAAGCCTCAACTGTTCCCGAGTCATGTCCGCAAGCATAAATTCAGGCTCAGCAGCTTGCTCTACCATTTTGAAAATTTTAGCCCCTTCCTCGTTATCATCACCACTGTCACAGTTTTCTTGTTGTTCAAACATAATATCTTCTGTGATCTTAGATACCCTACAAGAAAAGGTAATGTTGCTCTGATCACATAAAAGGGGGATAATATTAAACAAAGTGAATCAATAAAACTAAAACTAACTTTCAACTTTGAGATGGTCCGAGAACTTCAGGGCTCTACTCTAAATGCACTTTCACTGATTGTATATGTTATGACGAATATAGAGACTCAACTAGATGATAGTATTGAGGCCCAATGGGATAGAATACACTGAAGACACAAGAGGGAAACCCCAGACTAGGAGATTACACTAATAACCCTGACTGTTATACATTAACACCCCCTCTCAAATGCAATAATCTCCTCCACAAGAGGGTACTGCCTTCACAACCCGTACTTCATCAAATACCTCAAGTCTTCACAAATGGTACTTCGACTCTTCAAATATGAACCATGCTTTGGAGACTTTGAACTCAACAATAATATAGAGACGAGTCAAATCAAGCCAAAGGAAGCATTGAGAGATGACTGCTGCAAGACGGCACATAGTGGGATAGAATGGTGTTGGCAACAAATAAATGGCCATCGATCATGAAGCGTAGCAAAATGGGCTACGAAACAGACCAAAAGGGCATAGTCGCATCAATAATGATGATGATTAGCTAAATAGATGGGACTCAGATAACCAAAGAAAAAAAGAATTGGCCGATCTAACAAAATTTGTGGACACGCACACAGCTTGAACAAAGCGGAGATGTGCAACTGGACATGGATGGACACACATTTTTTTTTTCAATTGAGAAAAAAAAGGAATTTAGAAAAGGCCTCAAACACACTATAGGAGCAGCAAGCAACATGAATTTAGGAAAATGGTTTCAACGGACAGCAATACAGATAAAGAAGAATCAAAAGGCGGGTCGGAATCATCAACAAGCATGGAGGAATCAGGTCCATGATGGACAGAATCAATCTGACAGCACGGACATACCCTCCTCGCTCGAGAAACACACAAATCCACGATGGGTGGTGGGCCATTAAGGACCGACAAGTCCCGCTCGGTGGAAAGAACCCACAAGGACAGATGGAGAGCGTGCGGGCAGGCGTCGTCAGAGATGTCACGTGGACAACACGCCACAGGCAAAGGCGCGGAGATGCTCCGGTGGTGTGGGTGTCCATACTCCGCAACCGGCGGGGGCGGGACAGGTGCGGGCCTACGGAGGCGGAAGGGAGCCGAGCCCCACGGACGAGCAGCGGCAGGTGGATGATGCAGCACTCGAGAGATCGCGAGACGGCGGTCAGGCGGTGACACGACAAGGATGGATTTTCGTGGCGCGGGGCGTTCAACCCCAACGAACAAGAAGCGGATGGCGGCGGGGGCGGGATCGACGAAGAAGTCCACACACAATGGAGGTGACACGATGGGCGAGAGATCCGCACTAGCGACGGACGCATGGATCCATCCGCAACAACGGAAGGATCCGTGTGTACGATCGGGAAAAAAAAGATCAACAAGGCCACCAGGGGAGCAGCAGAGGTGGATCCTCCCGTGGGGCAGCGCACAAGAGGGAAGGGTAGTGGATGCATCTAAACCTAGAGCTTTGGTACCCTGGCTATTATACCTTAACGGTATGTAGAGGTCTATATATTTAATAAAGCGAGCTTCTTTACAGTAGGGAATGTCGCATAAAAAATTAGTTGTGCCAATGGTCAACCCACAGCTATCAGCCTATCACAATTCACCAGTGCACGGAACCAGCATATATTTACATGGTGCCACTTATTGGGAAGCAAATATGATTGCAAGTGCTTTTCGCAACATGGCTTCTCCAACAGTCTTGCCTACTAATTATCGGGGAAAACATCTTGCAGATACTAATCTAATAGTGTTCATGAATCAGCGGTGCACACTTGAACAAATCTAACAGACAATTAATTAGATATTCAGGAGGACCACAAATCTTAATTGCACAAAAAGACAATGATAGGAGAGAACCCAATTCTGAGCTGCCACGATGAGGAGCAGACATAATGGATACACTTTTTTTTTTTTTTTTTTGAAGTCAAAACTGTGGGGAGATCCCCACAGTACTTCATTCTCTCTTTTTTTTTTACTAGGAAACATGCCCGTGCGTTGCTACGGGATAAAATAATTACCAAATATTAATAAGAAATGTGCACAAAAGTTTTTCATGCTTATTTATATTTTACCTATTTTGCAAATTTCATTTAAAAGGCTATATTTTTCTATAGCCACTTTCTCTCCTCCGATTTCTCTTTCCCAAGAAGTGCAGTCTATTGGAACCGTACTCTGCCTATCCTTAAATATCCTAAATTTACCAACGCAGCACATTCCTTCGCTCTTCCTCCTAATCTCCATCGCGCGCCGCCCGCGAACCTTTGCTCGGCTGATCTTCCTGGCGCTCCTTCTCCTCCTCCTCCATAGCCACACCAAAATCGCATATCTCGACACCGGTCAAGCGAGGGAGAGTGTCTCTCATAGACCACGGCCCCGACACGGCGTCTCCGGCTCTCCCTCGCAGGGGGGCGTACCTCTGGCGTTGGAGCATTTAGCATCGGCCACGCTCGGGTGGCGGCTAGCGCATGGAGGGTGGAGCTCGCCGCGTGCCATGGCCACGGCGGCGTTTGGCAAGGGCCCTTTCCCTATGGCTCGTTATGGACCCGCAAATCTGCCGGCGGCAACCTAACTCTCGCTCGGGCCTTGTTCGCCGCGGATATATCCTTTGGGCAGGCGGCGGTGGGCTCTATTCGGATTGAGGTTCTTTGGGCTTTTGGGTATGAAACTTAGGATCTATGTATATATGTTGGCGCATCCGGCACGGGCTTCGTGGCCGTGTTGAGGTTCTTTGGAGCTCTAGTGGCGGCCGACACTCAATTTTATACAAAAGAAAAGAAAATATAAATAGTTTATAATATATTTACCAGTTGCAACACACGGACACGTTTGCTAGTAGAATTAAAAAAAGACAATACTAAGAGCAAAACTCCTATAGAGCTATTCCATTATTTAGTTATTTTGTATAAAAAAATTCTTATGAAATAAGAGATCTACAACATGAGACTTGTTATTTTGCAAAGCCATATAACAAATGACTATTGTTGGCTATATATGACCCTCGAGATTTTAGAGATAGAATGTTTTGCCCGTGCGTTGCGGGGGATCTAAAAACATGTCAATAGATTGATTCGTTGTAGCAAAATTGTTATTGCGTGATAACATGACACACATCTTGAAATGATCCTAGATATTTTTTAGCATAAAGAATAATGATCACATCATGCATTTCAATTAGTGCTCGTGCATCGCAACATGATTCATATCTTACATCATTGTTCAAATACACTCCGGATGTTGGTTAGACATACACTATCTAACTTCGCAATAGTATGGCTCATAAGTTCTAGACAATTAAATAATTAAGATAAGATTTTAATCTCTAATTCATCAAACTAACTTTATATACGAAAGTGACGGGTGGAAAGTACTCCGTAGTAGGCAGAAAAAGCTAACCGGAAGGGAAACAACAACAAAAACAACAACGTGCGCTTCCTTTTTTTATTTTCTTTTTCCCTTGTCTTCTCTTGTCTCTTTTTTTTTTTTTTTTCTCTAGAGTACTCCATATACGTACTTGTTTGTTTTTGGGTATACGCAGGCAAGAGGAGAAAATGCGTACGTACAGTCAGCTCATGCCCGCTTGCAGCGGTCCCAGGTGGGGATCTCATCGTGCTCGTCTCGTTCTTTTCTGCTCTGGCGCTGCTGGCGGTGGCTCGCCGCGGTGCGTAGTTGCGGGCTTCGGTCTCGCTCGCCGCGTGAATCGGTCTCGAGCTCAAGGTGTACACAGGTCCAACGCGCTCGGGCGGGCACACTCGGACTCAGTAGCGGCCGGACTGAGCACCGGCTGCATCGTCCGCCCGCCCGCGTAAGCGCGTTGAGATACCGCCGGGTCCGACGGCGACCGCAGGTAGGCAGGCCCGGCGGGCGGAAAACCAGGCGGGCCGAAATTGCGCGATGGGCGAGGCGAGAAAAAGGGCCGGCGGAAAAAGGAGGTGAAAAGCCCGGTGAAAAAAAGAGGTGAGACTGAAATTTTCTCTCTTTATTAGTAGGTATAGATTTAAATTAGTAAAAGGGAGTTACAAGAGGTACAAAACATGCCAAGCAAAACATGCTAAGCCCATAAAGCAAAACATGCCAAGCAAAAATAGTCATGTCAGATTCATTAATTCACATTATGTACATGTATCAGAGATTGCAATGGTGCTTCAATAGTTTAATAGTTTATCTACTTCTGCTAGAGGAGTTGTGACAGTTCAGTGCATTCATTTGTATTGCTTACTAGTCACATAAGTAAGTACCTCTGGTGGTATAGTTCTAGCGCCTTCCTTTCCATCCTTTCAGATCTCACAACAGAACGACCATCAGGCGACCTGACATACACAATTAAACATTAGCCATGTTTTTTTAAAGCGAAAAGCATTAGCACTGTTTGAATCCTTGGTATTGAAATCTATTCTAAGTTTCTAACAATCACAATTTAGGCACAGATCAGTTTAGTTCATATGGTCACATAGGGAATATATTTTTTCATACTTGTATACTACTGTTGGCCACATTGGAGAGATACTTATGAGCTGCACTTCTACTACAATAGAGCGAGCCGAAAAGGCAAAAAGCATGCTATAAGTTGCAGAGAAGAAACATAGCATGTGGATCTATGGAAGATTTCTATCTCCCACCTCATGATTTAAGGCAGGCTTATATCTAACCTGAAAGTTGTGGAATATCAAATTCCAAGCTAAACAGCCTAGTTCATAAATAGATTCCAGTTCCTCTAAAATAAAATGGTCCAAACAGGCTTTAGAGATTCCACAACTATGTGTTTATCTGACCCTAGATCTTTTTTTTTCTTTCTGACAGCTGTGACAATTTAGTTTACATCCAGTCATATACCTTTCGGTAGAGAACAGGATATATCCTTGTGATTCCAACCAGTGTCCTAGGAACTCTACCACCAGAAGCTTTTATGCACCTGAATGCCAGTGGAAGTCCAACATGCTTGCCTGAGATCAAAGAGAACAACGTTTTGATAAGAAATAAGCAGAATGTAAAGTACAGATTTAGTTATGATGCTCATAAATCTTCATGGGTAACCCCAGCTCAACACATGTTTTGCTATCAGAACAGGCAAGACAAGGCGATATTGTTCTTTAAGAAAAATTAAGTACACCAGGAACATACAGAATCCTAAGGCGTCATTCCATCTAGCACGATAGGTGCCATTTATGTGGACAACTAATTTGACAGTACCAGGCGCCTGAAAATGTGATGTCATCAACAGATATTTAATTACATGGTGTTCCTTATTTAGAGAGAATTGATGGAACATGCATCAGGCAAACCTCGTGAAATGACACAGGCCCAGACCAACCACAGAAAGAAGCTCCCCATATCTGCCAAGATGGAACACATATTAGGTTAGAAGTTTGTAATAACTACATCCATGTCTTTTGAAGAATGAAAATATCATATTACCGAAGTTTCTGCCCTACAAAAAGCTTTCTTTTCTTTAATTGTTCCAAAAGTGTCATATCCAATGATGCATCTAGTGAATACCTGTGAAGAAGCAGACAACGGAACTTACTGGCCATTCAGTGTCAATGCAGTGCAGTAAGGTGAACACAAACACATACCATCCATCAGTTAATTCAATATGTGCAGACATATTTCTATTAGTGGCTGACAAGCTTTTGTTGTCGTCGTTGTCTTCATTAGTATCTACCTTGTTAACCTCCAACTTATTGTTATTTTGGTCAGGACAAGAGTAAATAGCTGAAATGCACAAGACCATCATCAAAGATGCTGAAGCATTCCCTTCTAAAATCTTCTTTATTGCTGAGCGATGACCATGATTCACTTCTCTGTCATACCTAAAATCCATGAAATTTCATGAATAAAATCATATGCATCCACGCAACTGAAATGGAAAAATAGAAGACATGACTTTCATCTCACGGTACTTAAGCTCCTCAAGAACATTGTCAACCGTCAAGAATTTACCAGCAGCTCTAGTTGGGTAGCATCTCTCAAGTGAAGCAAGCTTCCACACGATCCATTTATAGTGGTTACTGACCCATCTAAAACAGGAAAACTAAAGTGACTTGATAGCAGGGATGTCTGAAAGTTTATCACCATCAAGTCAAATAAAAGTCTTAAGTACACACATGAAAGTGGAAAGTTAATGATCAAACATTTTTTTTTAATCTGTCACTTATTCAGCAAAAGCACCACATCAAGTTGCCTAACATCATACTTGCTTATTTTAAGTTATGTATTTTCTTTTCTAGTGGGTTATTGAGCAGAAGCCTTCACTCTTTTTATTAAAGGTTAACATTATATTACCCCACATCCTAAACCAAATCCCACTTCTCTGATCCCACAATCCAAACAACTGTAAAGGTCAATCTTGTATCATCAGCATGAAATAGAGGAACATGATGTTCAAGAATGATCTTTACTCTTTAGTTACACATGACAATGAAGCACCACATGTGAGCAGCATTTTCTGAAACTCTTCTGCACCAGTATTTGTATGCTGAAACCTAAACTTCTCAGCTCTTCTTGCATCCATGAGCTTCACATCATCAGTTACACGTTCAGTCTGCTTACAAGAAAAGATTCATAATTAACAAACCTAGGAAATAACACATCAGCAGAAATTAAACATGAGCTTCACATCATCAGTTACACGTTCAGTCTACTTACAAGAAAAGATTCATCATTAACAAACCTAGGAAATAACATATCAGCAGAAATTAAATGCAAGGACGCAACACTGTACCAAAAATTTGAAGCAAGGAGGACCACCAAAATATTCTTTGTAATTTTTCCTTTGATGTTGGAAAGGATAACGTGCAGATAGCACTGTCCTACAGGGACTGATCTGCATTGGTGGCACTATGGAATCTCCTGTGAAAAATATTCCAGCCAATCAAGTAGGAATGATTCTGGAGAATGTGCTAACTATGTATCACCATCAGCTTACCAGCATAAGATAGTTTGTTGTTTTTATTGGCGTGATGAACCTAGCCAGTTTTACCAAAGATGTATCAGAAACATGATATAAAAGAGTTTAAAACTTGCTAGACAGAGAATATCAAAGGACCTGGAAGAACGGGGCCGTTTGAATGGAGATATGGAGTTTCTTCCCCCAAATATTCTCTTTCCATTTGCTAAGCGGTCCATATTTCCAGAACATGTAGCCATGTAGTTAGTGATGTCAACCAATGGTCCAGCTGGCAAATGGTGCCACTGGGTCTTGTCTTCAGCGTTACTCACATTGATGCCTTCAGATAAGCATCTGGAGGGAGGCTTGGGGACCTTTGGAATTTCATTGATTGGATCATATTCCCTTCCTGTACGAAACTGATTAGGGGCATCAGGTACAGCATATCCTATTGCTCTAGTTCCATTTGATAGGTTAGATACATCTCCTTTCGAAGAAATAGTTGATTTTGGTAGCTTCTCTATAGCTGATGCCAAAGAGTGACCTATTGAATCATTTGGAGAAACCACTAAATCTGAATCACCCAAAAGGCTTTTGGCACGTTGTAGTGCATCAGCAGAGATAGCCATTGATCGGCCACCTGCAGTGCTAAACCTGATAGAATGCTCACCAGCATCAGAGGTAGTACTTTTAGAAAATCCAAACTGCTGATGTCTATCCATATGTGTGGGGTTTTCTGTTGGATAAAATACCCTTATAAATGCCACTATAAATTGCACTTGTAGATGCAACATCAAGCCTGTGTTCTGGATTTCCCCGCTTAACAGTTATTTTCGAGCCTAACTTATCACTGACATGTCCAAAAAATTGTGTTGAAAGGGTATTCTCCTCCAAGCCCAATAAGGTAGCTGCTCGAGAAACACCAGTTGAAGATATGTTTACTGTTCTTGAACGGTTTGTCTTGAGAGGTGAAGCAAAGGCTGCAATTTTTTTGTCCATGTTAACCAACTTGAAGTGCTCTGACAAAGAACAACTCAGATCAGCAATAAATCAAGGGGAAATGAAGATCAAAGTTAAAGGTCAAGCATTCTCCATTACAACCTTGAGAAACAAGTATTTCTAGTTTTCTACTATCTAAAGCAACAGCAGCATTATGCCACATCAGCACTTGATTTATTTTAACTAGCCATTGTTCATGTCATGTTCTCGATACTTGGTCATACTTTTAAATTTGGTAAGCTTCTGCACATTATTCATTTATTTACACATAAGGCCAATGCAACTGTTTGAACAGTGAAGTGCACACCGCTCTAAATGAGCATGGTAACGAATGATCAGTTTGCATAAACAAAGAAATAGATCATGCCAATGCAACAATATCCCTTCTTGTGCTGAATGTTGGCCTACAAAAAGGCGACATGTCCAGCAGCTGAGTGTGGCTAAGATGCGTATGTTGCGTTGGTTTTGCGGGCATACAAGAAGGGATAGAGTTCGGAATGAGGAGAATCGGGATAGGGTCAGGGTGGCACCAATCGAGGAGAAACTGATTCAACATCGGTTGAGATGGTTTGGACATGTCCAACGGAGGCCTCTCGAGGCGCCGGTGCGTAGCGGGGTTTTAAAGCGGGAAGACAATGTAAAGAGAGGCAGAGGTCGACCTAGACTGACTTGGGACGAGGCGATTAAGAGAGACCGCGAAGGAGTGGAATATCTCTAAGGAATTAGCTATGGATAGGAGCGCTTGGAGACTAGCAATCAACGTGCTGAACCGTGACCTTTATTTTCTTTTCCTGTTTAACCCTAACTCTTTCTTTTGTCTTGTGCCCTATTTTTGTGTCTCTTTTATACTTGTTTCCTATGGGTTTCATCTCTAGCCTACCCCAACTAGCTTGGGACAAAAGGCTAAGTTGTTGTTGTTGTTGTTGTTGTATGGTAGTTAGAATAAATGTGGCTAACTACTAGCAATTTGTAAACTGTGTTTGATAGCTTCATATTCACAACTAAAAGGGAGTGATAAAACTAAAAGGAGTAATAAAACCTCATATTTAATTAGACAATATCTTCACATACTGGTGGTGTGCCTTATGAAAGTACTTTTATTCAGTACAATCTAGTTTTATACTCATCTGCTCTTTTTTTTTTTGTTTGATATTTCAGAATAAGTGAATTTAGACATTGACTACACCAGCTATGGTTGTCACCAAAAGTGCCAATAAAAAAATATTTTGTTAAATTGTACTCCCTGACCTCCATTCAAAAATATAGGACATATTTTGTTTTGGAGTAAGTCAAATTTTAGATGCTTTGACCAACAATTAATAAAAAAACATAAATGCGTTTAGTGTAAAAAATCTACAACGATTCACATTTCAAAATATTTTCACAATATATAGGTTTTTATAATGGTATGCAGATCTCCTCATCATCGAGAAAAAATAAGTGATTTTCTGAGATAATCTTGGTCAAAATCTAACTTTGAAGACCAAGCCAAAAAAAAAAAACAGTAACCGAGAGATTTATGTAGAGCTACTGAAAACAAAGTAGCTTTCATGGACCCTGAAAAGTCGAAGTCATAAAGTAAACAGAGAATGAAGGTTACTGACTATGAAGTATCAGTTGTTGCATCAGCAAAATATCCACGGAATAAAGTTTCATATGCATGCTACGTAGTAAATAGCTCCGTTTAGTGTTTACATCACCTTCTTCCTCAAGAACGGCTCTTGCCTTTTGCACGAACTTTTGCTGACCAATACAGATTTTCCAGATCCAGTTTGAAACATTGGCAATGGACTTCCACAGTCTTCATATCCTTTCAAAAACAATGTAGTAAATAATATTTACAACTCAATAAAAGAATCACACATGTATAATGTATGATTTATTTTGTGAATCCTATATTAAAAATCAAAAATCAGCTGTGTAAAAATCCTTACATTGTAATCCACTATTTCAAGGGATACCTTTTGTTTTAAATTTTTCCTTGCTCCATGGGGGTACTGGTCCTAGGTCTTGAACTATCATTCTCAGGAAAAAAAATGTTGTTCTCCAGAATGGAACATTGGATTTTCACCAAAGCCAGATCAGTATCACTAATTACTGCTGTGCACATGAGACATCAGTATTTACTATTTAGCAATGCAATACAAAAGCTATCTTTATCAACTGTGGAATCTAAGTTTAAGAAATCTTAATCTAGAACACAAATTTACCTTGTTTTACAGCCTCTTTAGCCTCTAAGACAAATTGTGCTTTTTCTCGTGAGTTTTCAGTTGGTAAGATAGACTTTCCAAGTCAGGTTTAAATATTGAGGTGCCATAACCATCATTGAGATAAGCTTCATCTGAGCAGGAGAAACGTGTGTCACTTTGTCAGGAAAAAGTAAGACGTGAACAACTAAAAATGGCAACATTTGATGTTTTGAGCATGATTTACCTTCCAATTCCTTTGCAATGTTCCTTGGCTCCAGAAAAGCACTTGCCCTTTTAATGGAACCCTTACTTACTGTGACTGGTCTCCCTGACCCAGTCTGAAACAGTGGCAAATGGCCATCATCATTGAAACATTTTTCTGCTGGAAAACAAAGATTATAAAGTATGAAACATCTAGTATGTATTTTTGTACTGTAAATAAATTGAACAGATGGTACGAGATGGAACGAAAGAGAAAAGTTTTCACAGTGAAATCAGGAAAGGCATGTATACCTCGTACTGAAGTATTTTCCACTGGTGTAACAGTCATGTCATTCATAATCAAACTGCTACTCATCAAAACGGATTTTTGGGGTTTCAAATTGGAAAGGTATGGCACAAACATTGGTATCTCCATTTCCTAAATATCACAAAGGGAAATAAAGTTGATGAATCCTGTGCAATAGATAAGTAAATAATAAGCTTGAATGAGTGTTTTTACCACTTCTTTTAACATCTCCATTCTCCAAGACTGCGCTTGCCTTTTTTATTGAACTCTGTTTCACAGCAACAGGCCTTCGAGTCCCGTTTGGAAAATAGGGGAGCTGGCAACCAGTATCCGTTGTCCTTCACACAAAGAAGTAAACACTTATTATCATTATTAAATTTAGAAAACTGTAAAGAGCCAAAGACATAGACTGATCTTAGTATCTTACCAATATTTTCAGCATCTTCATCCATCAGCAGAGCTCTAGATCTCTCAACAGATCTTTTGCTAATTAAAACTGGTTTTCGGAGCCAGTTTGAAATATCAGAGACTCATTGGGTCTACCTGGACCTTCCACACTTCCTAAAATAGAGGAATTGCATCATACAATAGGAAGGTGCCCATTTTGAAGCAAATAGGTAAAAATTTCATAGTTACTTAAACGATACAAGATCAATGTTACCTATTTTTCTATTATTTTCTTCTAGCACATCGTTAGCTTTCTGTACAGATGCCATACTGATTGATACAGCTGTATCTGAACCAGCTTGAGACACAGGAAACTGTTCCATACCATCCACACCTCCTACATTTCCTGTAATAGAACTCATGGATCACAAATAAGGCATGTCTAGAATCATTCGGCAAAATTCTCAAAACTGGAGAATACTGGAATGAAATTAACCTTCATTTGCGATTATTTGACCCCCTAAAACAGCTCTTGCCTTATCGATTGAGCTCTTGCTGACTAGGACCGATCTACCCGTACCGGTATGGAACATTGGTTGTTTGGCACCAGCTGCATTCTCAACATTTTCTAGACACAAGATATTTCATAATTAATGACATGTTTGGCTAGTGCATAACATTAAAAACATACAGAGAACTAAATGTCATCACGAGTGAAATATGAAATCACCTCCTACCTTCTAGAACAAATCTTGCCTTCTGAATTGAGTCCTTGCTGAGCAAGACTGCTTGACAGGATCCAGTTTGGAACATTGGGAAGAAGTTATCTTTATGTGCACCACCTAAATTTTCACATTACAGTATGTCAATATGGTACCACAGAATTCCACCAAAATTATCAAAACTTGGACTCTTTATCTCAAGTTGCAACCCTGTTTAAGCTAGGCGCTAGGGCGGATTTTCCTCGGCGACCCTCCGCCTAGCAACTAGTCGGGAGTAATCGTGACTAGGCGTTGCTAGGCGTTTTTCTAATCGGTGAATAATCACGTATAAATACTTAAAAGAAAAGAAAAAAGAGAGAAAATGAGAGGTCATGAAAAGGAGAAAGGAAAAAAAAAAAAGCCCATGGAGAAAGGGGAAAAGGCCCATTTAGAGGCCCATTCGCAAGTCAACACATCTCTACTCTAACTAACCCTATCCTCTGTTCTCGTGCTCTGTTCTGTTCGATCTCTCCAGTCCAGCGCCGCCGCCCGTGCCTCCTCTCCTCCCGACGCCGCCGCCGCCGCGCCCCGCGCCCGTGCACACTCCTCCCTCCCGCCCCCCACGCGCGCCCTGCTCCTGCCCGCCGCTTGCCGCCTGCGCCTTCTCCCGCCGCTCCTCCTCTCCGCGGACGCTCCTCCACCCCCGCCCGGCGCCGCCGCCGAGCTCCGGCCGCCTAGGGGTCCGACTACCCCCTAGGCTCCACGGTACCCCGTCGACTAAGCGTCTAGGGGGCGCTGAATCCCGCCTAGGCGGCGCCTAGCGGAACAGGGAGTTGCAAGATCCAATCTAATAGCCAGCACGGAGAAGGGAGAAACAAGGCTAACCTCCAAATGGAACCTGCAAGTTTGTCCTTTCACCCTCCAGACCTGCATCACCTCCAAATGATTGCTCTGCAATAGACAAACCATCAGCCCAATGTTGCGACAAATAAACATAAACATAATATAAGCAGCACCATGTTCCAAGCTACCAAACATCCAACAATGCACAGCAATTCAACCAAACCACAATCAAGTGGAAAACGACTTACTTCTCTTCTTGTAATTGTTATTAGTAGCCTCGTCCGCCTCCTCCCCAACCAACTCCCTGGCCCTCCTTACAGCTCCCTGGCTAACAGCCAGTGACCTCCCAGACCCGGTGGAGAACAGTCCAGCCATATTGATACCCTGAGTCACTCCATTCACCCCATCGCTTTCAATCAGCTTGTCCCGTGCTGCGGGTCCCACCAACAAAAACAAGCAGTCAGCGGCTAGTTAGACACGACACCACGCCACTGACACAAGCGGCAGACTAAACACACAGAGACTGAGCGAGCAGTAGCAACGTGCGCAGCCACAAGGTCACACGCGGGTACATTGGGAGAAGGTGTCTACCTTGGAGGAGTAGGTCGGCCATGGAGGGGATGCGGCGTCGGTCGGCGGAGTCCGGGCCTAGGGTTTCTGACGGCGGAGGAAAGGAGATCAGAAGTTAACGACCCATCCATAATTAAGATGAACGCGAATGCAGGGGTATACAAGTTAATGGAGATCGAACCTCCGATTGGCGCATCGTCGGGCGGCGGCGGATGAGGAGGAGCGGGACGAAGCGGACCCGGCGGAGGCGGGTTTGGGGGCGCGTCGGAGACGGGGACCCAGACGACGCTGCCGTCGGGCCTGCCCCAGACCTGCCACTTTCTCGGCATGATCCCCGGGCCGCGGCGCACAGGCGGAGCCGCGACGAGCCGGCGACGGAGACGAGGGAGAAGGGGGGACTTGGAAATGGAGTGTGCGGAGTAAGGAGGCGGGGGAGGGAAATGAAAAGGAGCGGCGCGGGAGCGGAATTTCCTTCAGCTGCAGGAGGTGGGCCCAACGAAGTGTGGAGCCATCCCTACTGTCAGGCGCCCGTAGCGGGGCAACGCGAAGGCCGACGAGGCCTTGGATGGGCTGGGCCGCATGGCCCAGCAGCCGCCCACTGCCTGAAGTCCGATTTTTCCTTTTTTTTTTTTTTTTTTGGTCTTGTGAGCTAGCTCTATCTTCTGTCCATTTCTAACATCGTTTAAATTAATAATTCTTATTATTTTAGTTTTGAATAAAAACCAGTAAACATAGTATGAAACATTTTAAACCACAAAAAATATCTCTAAGACTACAAAAGGTCTAAAAAAAAAATATCTACATGTAGATTATGGCGCGATAGATTGAAACAAAATATGTAGAGCTAGTGAAAATATATCCAAAACCTTCAAAAACATCAGATTATAGCTCTATAAAATGGGGAAAATATCCATAAAAGTCTGGGTTTTTTTTTCAGAGAACGGTGTGTTTTGAAATTTTTTCAAAAAAAAATCTAGAGTTAAATCTTACTTTTCCCAACTTCTAGATATAAGACGATTCATATACATGACTTCGACTATCAACTATATATATATATATATATATATATATATATATATATATATATATTGTAAATAATCACAAGAGCCTTCCTGCATAACCAGGCCATACACGTCATTAGCATGCTACAGTGCTGCATAGCCAAGGCACACACGTCAGCAAACTTCTACAGTACAACAGTGACTCACTCCAGTTGGTCCACGTGTCGGCTTTCAATTGGGCCAGCCCTCCAAATATAACCAGACCCCCACGCTAAAAAAAAAAAAAAAAAACTATCGGTCTGCCTGTCGCTCTCTCCCTTTCCTCCCGACGCGGCGGCAGGCGCGGCCGTGGCGGGCGTCCGGTGCGCCGGCCGGAGCGGCCACGGCGGCGCGGCGGTCAGCGCTGGCGTTGCAGCGGCGGCGCACCAGCGGCGGCGGCGCGACCGGGGGCGCGGCCGTGGCGAGCGTCCGGTGCGCCGGCCGGACCGGCCACGACGGCGCGGCGGTCAGCGCTGGCGGTGCAGCGGCGGCGCACCAGCGGCCCCTTTCCTGTCTTGCTCTGTCTCCGTCGTCTCCTCTCCGCACGGCTCGCTCCCAGGAGATGCTCACCGTTTGCCTTAGGGCTAGGGTTAGGGGTTAGGGTTAGGGTTAGGTTGTCGCCGCCGTCGCGGCGCCGAGCGGTCGGGCTAATCACCGGCGGCCATGGTCGCGTCCCCTCCCCGGCGCGCGACATCGTGTAGCATGTTCGCATGCCTCCATTCTAACTCCATCGGTCGGTTCCTGGTTTGCACCTGCTCTCTTTCTCTCTCTACCTCTGCGCCTCACTCCATTTGCTGATCTGAGCAGATGACCTATGTCTTTGATTTTTCAGGCTGCCAAATTAATTAGGGAATACATAAGAGGATGGTCCCGCCTTGTGCTAAACATGTTGTGCTTCGCCTCTGGTTAGTGCTTATTTTTAGGTTCATCTTTACTGCCTGTTACAGGGTAAAGTGCTGCTTCGCTTGCTCACGCTTTCCTGGGAACTCATGATTTGTTAGTTGACTGATTTTGATGATTTTGTTACAGTGCCAAGTTTAATATGCTCACATGCCAGCAATGTTACATCTATGGAATTTAAGTTATTTTCTTGATATCTAGGATTCTCTTCAAGTAAAAAAAAGGATATATCCTCCTAGACAGCATGGCATTGTCATAGTATTGATAATCTTTTTTCCAAGGATTCAACATTGCTTGAAAGATACTCTTCTCTATGCACTCTATAATTGGTTTTTATTTTCCCTTTGCTATAAACCTAATCCAGTTAGCTGCTTTGTTTTGTAACATCTGAGCAAACCATGTGCAGGACCACTGAGTACTGGGTAATTATCGGTCCAATTCTATGTTTAGAGGAAACAGACACTTAGCATCCATGGATAATTGACCTGACATGCACCTGATTATGTATGTTACTCTAAAAATAGGTTGTCCATGTTGGAAAGTGAAAAAGTAAGAGACAATGAAATGAACATTTAGAAATTGTACTAGCAGCTTATTCAGTTACTCTTCCAGTTGAGGACAACTAATTAGTCTTGCATTCTCATATTTGTCCTAACAGACAGATCGTATAGGTTCGATTCAGAGAGGCAGCACGCACGCGTTGGCATTGCTGGCCAAATATCTGTGGCGCTTCATCTGTTGACCCTGATTCATTCATCTTCCATCACTAATTGCTGTTGGATCCGTTTCCAGGTATGGAGCTGCCTCCAATTCTTAACTTAATCTGTCTTTGTATTCTCTCTAACAATGTCTGAAAATGTCATGTTCTTTATCTGTTTTTCGCAAATGTAAAGGTCCATTTGCTGACCTTTGGTATGTTCCTTTTTTTCCCCTTTTTTTTTTTCCTTTTTTTTTCTTCTTTTCTCACTTTTTCTGTTGACAGACATCTTATTTCTTCTGCGGTGGCTGGACACACGATAGACACGAGAAGGAAAAATTAATAGCAACTCCTCATTGAAGGAAGTAATGTACGGTACATGTATCAGCAACTATGGCTGAATTACATCCAGCACAAATTCAAGCTCAAACCACTCGCGTCAATCTACTATCGACATTATGCATGCTGAAACTACTATGGTATATCAAAATAGCTTAAAAAATGAATATTTATGCTCCAAATTATACTATATTCCTACTGTCATTATTTACTTATTGATCCTTCTATGTTCTGTACCATATAACCAGGGAACACCACCACCGGCTCTGTACCTGACAACACACCGAAGACATCTGAAATCACATTGTAAGGTTCCTTCCACTATGTATATACACATATAAATAGGTAGTACATCTCAGGTTACTTGCTCTTGTCTACAACACAAACTTTCTGGTCGCAAACGTGCTAAAGTGGACAAGCACCCATACGAAAAAAATAGCCCAGCAAGAATTATTTCTATAGGTCAGTTCCTCTAACATAACCTATGTCTCATCACAATTTCCCAAACTAATAAAAGAAGTCTCAGATTTATGATTTACAATTTTACTCTGATCATTCAGTCAAACCCACTTGACAAATCACCGGTTACTTTAGAAGTTGTTGGTACAACAATTTCAAGCCTTCAGAGGCGGTTAGTACACGCACGGTATTACATACACAATACCAATTTTGTACACTATATATTCAGCCCCTGTTGCTTACATTGTTTATAATTACCTGGCAGAACTACAGCTGATGCTTCAGCACCAAAAAGTCCCATATCAAATATAAGTGTTGGAGGCAAAGATAGTTTTGGGACTGATTTTCTATTACTTTGCCACACCCCAACTTGGGCTGGCTGCTTAGTACATAGAGGTAGGTTCCTTACAAGGGAAGTAAGCTAAGCATATACTAAGATGCTAAAGCAAGATAAGGGTGCTTATGCAGCCACCCTACTAATAAGGATAACTACAAGACTTAAAGCTGTCAATAAGCACCGACACAGACAAGGTCTACATAATCACTGCAGATGTCACATTACATACTGATTTTCTTTTCCAATATTTTTTTAAATAATGCAACCTGTTAATGCAGGAACTAATAGCTGATGAAGATTTTGAGTCAAGTGATCACTCTCTAAATGACCAACACATCCCACCTCTGTGCGTCCTCATGCCAAAGGTTAAAGAAACTACTTTATTACTCATATCCTCAAAATTCATTACACCTTTGTTGCATATTTAACCGTATTGTTATCCTGCTTTAACCTGTTGTTAACAATGTTCAGGCTTAAGGATGACAGATCAAATATTCAGAGAGACAGGGTCTCAAAAATCTGCTTCAGCAAAGACTAAAGAATAGGTAATCAGTATATTTCGCTATTGACTCATGTTTCAAGTGAGGTGTTAATCAACATAGTCCTCACGTTGAATCCTATATCACAGCTCTATGCGCATAAATATTATATACTTTCAGTTTTGATAAAAAAACACAAATGTGGCAAGTCTCAGCCAATATTGTCTGATAGAATTAAAAATAACTTTAATTTTCTACTTCTTACAGTACACAAAACAAAACTGCGTGTCTTGTGAACTGCTGCTACAATTTTACGCATTTTCTCACAATACCTCACACCCTTATGTGCCACAGCAATTTTGAATTCAATTAAATGCCACATAATATACCACATCATCTTTATCTCAAATTTCCCTGTCACTACATAGATTAACACTGAATTCCTTCACCTTGCGAGTATAATTCCAAACGCTGCCAAATTAGGCCTTGCTAGCTATTTGTTCAATCGTTTTATGTGCATATTATTCCAATTCATGGTTTACTAACTATATGTTTGCCTTTGTTTTCCACACACGCTGGTTCAGTTTTAGGTGTTCAAGGATGGCAACTTTTGGGTGTTTGAAAAGGATGAGAGCTTTTGGGCGCATGTTCTTTACATCAACCTTGAAATCCAAGACCTATATAAATCAAGCTACTGCAATCTTGCAGCTAATAGCCATGGACTGCAATACACCATGATGAGAGGAATACTAACTTTTGGATCCATGTAATGGACTTAAACCTATGTACGATGTACCTAGATTATGCTGTGGAACAACCTTGTAACCAATATGTATATGCTGCACTGAACCATCTCAGTTATGGAACATATGCCTCTATGTTAAACATAATAACTGCCTTCGTATGCAACGTTTCTGTGCTGTCTGAACATCCACTTATCCAGACTAAAGTCTATGCTTAATCCAGTTGTTTGTAAACCTATCATTTAAAGCTATGTTATAATGTCCAAATATTTCATCTCTTTATATTCAACACTAATAGTTCTCAGTCAGTGCGCAGGTGCGCGCCGCCCCTACTAGTATGGCTATATATTACGGTAGGCCAAGCAACCTTTGCTCTCTGTAGTAGCCGGCCGATATGCCGTACTGTACCTTCTCACCTTAATCCCACCAGATCCCAGCTCCTTCAATCGTTAATCCTTTCAATCTCCAACACCATCTGATTCCCTGCCGTCTCTGCTTTAAATCGATCCCTCTTTTGACCGTTTTTCGTCACTTTTCTCGGGGAGGAAATTAGTTCGTCCCCTCCGGTGAGGTTTTGCGAAGCAAGCGGCGGCAACTAAGGTCTGTTTGGTTTAGGGACTTTTTTAGTCTTTTCAGACTAAAAGTCCCTTTTAGTCCCTACCAAACCAAACAGTTGGGACTTTTTTGAGACTTTTTCTATTAGTCCCTAAAAGACTCTCTTAGAAGGACTTTTTTTATTAGTCCCTAGGACTAAAAAAAAGTTTAGTTCCTAACCAAACAGGACCTAAATTCCCCATCGATCTTCTCTGCCTCGCGCCAGAACTCCCTTCTGCCTCGCCATCGCCATGTTGTATGATTTGCACCCAGCCAAATCTTTCACTTTTTTCAGGCCTGCTCTCCGATTCTTCCTGCCGTTGCCGCCATGGATGCCGGAGACCCGGAGCCTTTGTTCCTCAAACAGCGGAGCACATTCCTCCGGATCAACCCACCACCCACCTCTGTCAAACCATCACGGATCTACCACAACCATGAATCCTCCACCAACAGCCGTTCCCCCACCGGCCACGGCTCCGCCTATCCCCACAGCCCCTGTCATCTCCGCCTACAATCCGCCTGAACAAGTCAATGCCGACCACAACGGAGGAGCTCCGCCCCGACACTAATTGCTTCCTAGCCATCTATTCCTCGCATGAGCATGCGCATGCGCTCGAGTTGGAAGAGTTCGCCCACATCCATTATTCTGCATGAATTCTTTGCTTCCACTTGAAGAGATCTCCATCGGCGTGCGGGGGCGGAGGAGGCGTCGGCATGCGGCGTGGCCAAAGGGAGACGGCGTCCCGGCTCCACATCACCCTCACGACCTCACTACATGGTTTCGCGGAGGCCGAGCCTCACCGGACTCCACGAGCGCCCGTGGTCGGCGCGGTCTGGAGGACGGGCGACTATGGCAACACAAATAGCGTCGCGGCGCCCGTTTTGGTCGGCGAGCGAGCTCGGGCGGTGGAGTCCGCCGCCTCCCCTCCGCGGCGGCGGCTGTCGGCGCACTACCTCTCACTGGGCGCAGTCGGGAAGAGGTAAACGGGCCAAGCGTCGCAACGCCAAGGTGTTCAGGCCTAAATGGAGCGGCCCACCTAGAGCGGCCAGCTCCCTCCGGCCGAGGGAATAAGAAGTAGTTGTTTCCGTTTCTCTGTAACCATTATCAAACAAGTACTCTATTACTCTCAAACCGGTTCTCTGCCGGTGAACTCGTCCTCTCCCTCTCTCTCTGTGTGAGTTGTTGGTAGATTAGGAAGAGGAGTAGATCGAGGTCCTTGCCGCAGCCGAGGCGATTTGACATTGGTATCGGCCTCCGGCGGTTCATCGGCGTCTTTGGATTCCGTTGCCGAGCACATCCACTTCACCCGGCGCCCGCCGAGCTCGAGGGGTGATGGAACCCAACATCAAGTCGGCGATCGACGAGCTCATCCGCCGCGCCGACAACTTCGACTCAGGTGGGGAGACAAGGTTCACCAAGTCGGAGGCGTGCACCGAGCGCGCCGTCGAGGCGGATCGGCGCCTCATCGCCCGAGGCGCGTGCCGGATCCAGATCCGAGGCCAGGCGGCGGCGGCCGCCGCCAAGGCGGCGGAGGAGGAGAAGGCCGTGGAGGTGGACCGCCGCATCACGTCCCTCGGCGTCGGCGTTGCGGAGATGCGGAGATCCGTGTCGGCGCTCACGGAGACCTCTTTGATCGCTTTCGGCCCAAGGCGGCGGTCGAGACGGATGCCTAGAGTCAAGGCATCGACAACTTCATCGCAGATCGGGCGCGGCGTGTGGGGCGACCTCGAGCTCATCCGCCCCGTCGGAGATGCATGACGAAACGGTGGATCGTGTGGGGTCTGCTGGAAGACAAGGTGTCCGCGTCGCGATGTTTGGCGGCCGTGGATGGAGGCTGCGGTCGACGACGTCTTGCGCCGGGACGTGCGCATCCTTCAAGGCCGCGTACCTCCTCGGCGGGTTGGGAGCTGCAGCCGTTCAACCATGCCCGTTCGGCGGTCCGACCTTACGACTACACCAAGTCGCGGCGGCGTCCACCGCACGCCCTGGTGTCGTCACCTTCTCGGCGTCGCCGGTCGAGCACCTCGCCGCCGGCGTGACTGCCGAATCACCCACGGGGCACCGCGTCCAGGGGTATGGGTCGGTCACGACCATAGCCCCACCCCATTTCATGGTACGTCCCTTCCTCCCTACTCCGGAATTCCCCGCTTGAACCCCATCCCCATGCCCACCCGGACCCGGATTCCACAATACCAAACCTATCACCAACCAAATCCACCGGATCCTCACCACATCAATCAAGCCCCCGGTTCTACCATTCATACCAGCCACAAGCCAACCCAACAATTCCCCAATTCCACCTCCCCTATCCGGATCATCCCCATCCACCGGCCCAAAGACTTAGGCCGTCTACCCAAGCTCGATTTCCCCAAATTGATGGTGAAGACGCACAATTACCGATAACATGTGCACAAAACTACTTCGACATGTACTCGGTTGAACCAAACATGTGGCTCAAGGTTGCCACCATGCACTTCACAGAGACCAAGCGGCGGCTCCAATCATCAAACCCACCCTAGCCTCAAAGGATTGGCCATCCTTCTGTACCCTCATCCACGAGCGTTTCAGCCGTGACCAACACGAGCTCCTTCATCGTAAAATGTTCCATATCAAAATGACAGGCTCAGCTTCCGACTATGTCAACTAGTTCACAGAGCTCGTAGATCAGCTCAAATCCTATAACCCCAACCTAGATACAGTCTCTTTCATCCAGCGCTTCGTGGATGGTTTGCGGGACGATATTCGCTCTGTTCTTATGGTTGCTCGTCCCACAACTCGGATACCGTGTATACTCTTGCTCTCATCTGGGGAGGAGGCCCTAGAGTCATCCCGCCGCAAGGATAGCCGCCGCCATGAGTTCTCGGGTTATCCGGGGCATGCCGGGAACCGGCGCCAACATTTCAAGCGGCGGGCCCGGTTGGCGGCGACAAGTGGGCACCGGGGCATCGCCGCCCCCACGCCCTCGCCTTCACGCTCTGCAAGAGGTTTGGGAAATGGTCCAGGAGTCTTTTGATTCTCAGTCGGAGGATCAGCAGTCGAAGAATAGGCTACTCCACAAGATGATTACGGCCAAGTCTTCTATACAATGTCTGCTGCAGCTTTGTCCCAGGAAGCTCCTATCCGAACCCTATAGTTTTATGGAGAGATCGGCGGCAAACAAGTGCTGATCCTCATTGATTCGGCAGTACCCACTCATTTGTCAACACCTCGGTGGCAAGCGGTTTGTCGGCCACCGTGCCCTCGACCGCGCGCATGCAAGTTCAGGTGGCCGACGGCTCAACTCTCCAGCGTCTGGAAGGAACTACCAAATGTGCAATGGCAGGCACAGGGGTATCAATTTCAGTCGGCATTCTAATTATTCCCTTGTCCAACTATGATGTCATAATGGGGATGGATTGGCTGGACGGTTTTCTCCAATGAAGGTCAATTGGCAAACCAAATGGCTCTCAATTCCATATGGGTCGGAGCAGAAGGTGTTGCGAGGATTGCGGTCGGATGCTTCGGATCGTTTACGTGATTCGATGGTCGATATCTCTTCGTCTCGATCAGCCAGGAGTTCAGCGATGCTATTCCACCGCAGTCCGGACTCTCATTGATGAGTTCGGTCGGTTATTCTACGAGCCAACTACTCTTCCTCCAAGACGTGATTGTGATCATACTATTCCTCTCATCGAAGGAGCACGAGCCCAGTTTTTAGTCCGTCGATCTGAGATATTCCCCAAAGCTTAAATCTGAAATTGAGGCCCAAGTGTCTCGAACTTCAAGGCGGGATGATTCAGCCGAGTAAGAGCCCATTCTCCTCTCCAGTACTCTTAGTCAAGAAGAAAGACCAGACTTAGAGAATGTGTGTGGACTATAGGATGCTCAATGCTTTAACTATCAAGAGCAAGTTTCCCATCCCTGTAATTGATGAGCTTCTCGATGAGTTAGCCGGCGCCAAGTGGTTCTCCTGCCTGGACCTAAGGGCCGGTTTCAACTAGATTCGGATGGCACCCGGAGAGGAGTACAAAACAACATTTCAAACCCACTGGGGACAGTTTGAGTACACTTGTCATGTCATTTGGGGGACTGGGCGCTCCCAACACCTTCAAGGAGCCATGAATTCCACACTCAAGCCTCTCCTTCGAGTTTGCGTCATTGTCTTCTTTGACGACATCTTAGTCTCTGATTCATCCTTGGAGCAACATCTTGACCATCTCCGCCAAGTTTTTGAGCTCCTGGCTAAGGACAAGTGGCTGATCAAGCTCAGCAAGTGCAAGTTTGCACAGGAGTCCATTTCTTATTTGGGCCATGTAGTCGGTGCTCGGGGAGTCGGCCTGCAGACCCAACAAAGATTGAGGCAGTCAAGTCTTGGCCCATTCTAGCCGACATCAAGCAACTCCGTAGCTTTCTGGGATTGGCCGGCTACTATCGGAAGTTTGTACATCACTTCGCTGTCATAGCTCGGCCTCTCTATGATCTCTGAAAAAGGGGACTGTATTCTGTGGACACCTACTCATACTGTTGCCTTCGATGCTCTGAAGTCTGCACTTATACAGGGCCCCGGTCCTTGGCCTCTGGGACTTCTCCAAACATTTTCAACTCCGCACGGATGCGGTGATTACGAAGTCGGCACGCGGTCTTTGTTACAAGATGGCCATCCTTTGGCTTTTATCAGTAGAGCCTTGGGTACAAGAACTAGAGGCTTATCCACATATGCCCCTCCTATCTTCAACATGCCCAGTTCACCATATTCTCGGATCGGTAGCGGCTGATTCATGTTACCGATCGGCGTCTACACACCCCTTGGCGGCTTAAAATGTACACCAAGCTGGCTGGGTTACAGTACAAGGTGTCCTACAAGCCAGGTGCTTCCAACCAAGCTGCGGACGCCCTATCCAGACATCCAGAACCGCCTGCTCAGCTACAAGCGGTTTCTTCGGTCATTTCTTCTTGGATCCTGGAAGTGCAGCAGGGATACTTGGATGATCCTGCTTCATCCGAATTGCTCCGGCGGTTATGCGTCGGCCGGAATCCGGGCCTCACTACACCTTGTCTAGCGGCCTAATTCGCTACAAAGGTCGCATTTGGGTGGGTGCTAACAGACCCCTACAGGTGAAACTCATGACAGCGCTGCATGCTAGTGCTCTAGGGGTCACTCCGGAGTTCCTGTTACACACGGCCGCATTAAGAAGCTCTTCGCTTGGAGGGGCATGAAGGCCGACATCCACAACTTCGTTACTACCGTCCGGTTTGCCTCCAAGCCAAGCCGGACCGAGTCAAGTACCAGTGTCTGCTCTCCCCTTGCCAGTTCCTTCAGATTCATGGCAAGTCATCACTATGGATTTCATAGATGGGCTCCCAACATCTGGACCTGCCAATTGCATTATGGTGGTGGTTGATACCTTCAGCAAATATGCTCATTTCCTGGCTGTTCACCATCCCTACACCGCTGAGAAGATTGCACAGCTGTTTCTTGATTCTATCTACAAGTTACACGGCATGCCTACTCATATTGTCAGTGATCGGGATGCGTATTCACCGGCAAGTTTTGGAAGGAGCTATTCCGTGTTGCCAAGGTCGAGCCGTGCCTCGATCGCCTATCACCCGAATCTGATGGCCAAACCGAGCGTGTCAACCAATGTCTTGAGACATACCTTCGATGCTTCGTTCATTCCTGTCCTCGACAGTGGTCCCGGGCAGAGGCTCTGCTCAAACTCCCCTATTGCCTCCGTTAGGAGCTCCGCCATGGGCGGTCTCAAACTCCCTAGACTGCATCGAGGAGCCTGCGTTCGTATCCATCACGCTTCGGTACTCTGTTGGGCTGACGGCACCGGGGCACGATGAAGCCATGGACAACCACCGCGGGGAGACGGCCGGGTCTGCTGCAGATCTATGTGCTGCGCTCGAGCACCGGGAGGGCTGCTAGTGGCTCCACCACGCCCCCTTGGTCGACCTCATGCCCATCTTCTTCGACGCCAACACACAATCCGGCGATGCCGTGGTGGGGCACGACCGCAGCCTTCTCCTCATGGCGGAGCAGAGGCCGCCGACGATGACTCAACCCCTTCACCAACCGCACTCACCACAGGCCACGAGTCGTTTGGCAGTGGAGAGCAGTGCCAGTGGTTCGAGGTCCTTGCCGGTGGGGGAACCATGCCGTGTGACCCCAGGAACACAAAGGAAGGCGCTGTTGCTGGGCATCTAGGGGTGCTAATGAGTTGGCTGCCCGTGCTCGATGTAGGAGGCGACCCGGCCTTCTTCGCCAACATCGGGCAGCATGGCCTTCGAGAAGTCGCATCGGGTTTCAATTGAGTGGTCTACGACGATTTTGACTCGTGCTCGAAGCTGCGGCCGATGGGGTGCCCCCAGCGCCATGACGAACTTGGCCTGGAACTGCAGAGGAGTGGGCGGGAGCCTCCGCAGTTCCACGATGGCGCATCTCTCCCGACTGTTGGTGTCAACTAGAACTCAGGTATGTTTTATTTCTGAAATTCGTAACTCCTCTATTTCTAGTTCTTCTATTAAAAACCATTTCAAATTAAAAGATGCTTTTGTCGTTCCCTTGCTTGGTCAGTCGGGTGGTGCGTGGGTTGTTATGGACTAATGATGTTGATTTAACTATTGTTGACCATCACCACCACTACATTTTGGCTCTTTGTACTAACAAACCACCAACCTCGGTATGGTCTAGTATGTGTGTATGGAGATCCTCACCACCTCCTGTCTAATGTTATCTAGGATAGGGTTTTAAACTTTGTAGAACTTAATCCTAATATGCCGATGCTATGTATGGGTGACATGAATGACATTATGCATGCGTTTGAGAAGTTAGGACCTAATGATGCTGATCATGCCCGCATTTTTGAGTTTTGTGGTTATGTTCGTCAATGTGGGTTCTTTGACCTTGGTTATAGCGGTTCGGCTTACACTTGGACTAATAAACGTTTTGATTCTAGTCCCACTTATGAAAGGTTGGATCGTTTTCTTGGCAATGCTGAATGGTGTATGATGTTTCCTAACACTACCATTAACCATCTACCAATGATGTATAGTGATCATGCGCCTATCCTTGTCGTGCTTAATTCTCATCGTTACCGCGTTAGGAAGCCCTTTCGTTTTGAAAATTGGTGGAATATGGATTCTGATTATCATGACGTTGCTAAAGATAGTTGGTTACGTACTAATCGTGATTTTCCCCGTAAAACTAATTATCTAGTGCAGATTTAAAGAAATGGAGAAAGAAGAAACCAAACAACAAGGTGCTTTTACAGAATATTGAAACCCAATTTCTTTGGACCAAGCAAAGCCTCCCCCCCGCCCCAGACAAAGCAAGATTACACGCTCCAAAAAACGCTACATGATAAACACGGGATCTCCTAACCAAAGAGGAAAAGTACCACATCCAGTGAGCCAAAAAACACGGGCGAGAGAGGGTGATAGAAACACCTCGTTCTTTTACAAAGCCATCATCAAAAGAAACAGGAAAAATAGAATTTCCTATCTTCTCAACCCCGATGGCACTATGTAACGTCCCGCCTCCCGAGGCGGGCCCGCTTTACATCCGCGACTCTCTAAGGATCAAGACTTTCCTCATAGATCAACACATGTCTTTTTCTCGCAAGCACTTTGTCCTCACTCATGCGCACCCGGGAAAGTCTTCTCGATTCGGTCACCCATCGCTCCAAGCCAAGCACGCTTAACTTTGGAGTTTTTATCGATTTAGGCTTCCGTAAAAGAAGTTGTAACTTGTTGTTATGAGTATTCTATCGACCTTATTAAGCTCTGGGCCGGGGTGTCACATACTCACCCCCTTAGGAGACCGACGTCCTCGTCGGTCAACCGTAGGTCAGGAACGTCCCCTCTTGGCCACGTCCGTGTGTACAGTGCCAGCGCATGTGCCATCTTTGCCGTGTGACGTAGGGTCCACACCCGACCATGCGCACTATGCTGCAAGAACCGACACACGCGCCCATGAAACCGCAAGGGTCGGCTCGATACCATTTGTAACGCCCCGCCTCCTCGGGCCGGGTCCGCTTACATCTGATAGCTCTCTAAGGATCAAGACTTTCCTCACAGATCAACACATGTCTTTTCTGCGCACTTTGTCCTCACTCATGCGCACCCGGGAAAGACTTCCCGGTCGGTCACCCATCGCTCCAAGCCAAGCACGCTTAACTTTGGAGTTTTTATCGATTTAGGCTTCTGGAAAAGAAGTTGCAACTTGTTGTTATGAGTATTCTATCGACCTTATTAAGCTCTGGGTCGGGGTGTCACACACTACCTCTACCACCCCACAACAGCTAGCTCATACTCTCACTACCTATGTCACTGACATTTTTACCTCCACCACAAATACTACCAATACCCCCTCCCAGCCTCTCACACCAAATCACCCCCACTCTTCATACCTCAGCACCCACCTTAATTCACCTGCACCCTCCACTCCCAATCAAAATAACCAACAACAGGCCTTTCATAACACAGCCGATCAGCCTAGTACTACTGTTGACACCTATTATAGCATAATATTACTAGTCAACTAAACATGGATAAGGGCTTAAAATGAATATCAACATAGACTAGGGGTCTAACTAACATAATTCCACAAGCTTTGGTGATTCTGTGACTTTACAGGGACTTATCAGATAAACACATAGAAGAATGGAGAAAGTTCCGGAATACATCCCATACGATGACAAGACTTAACCGTGAAGTAACTCGACCCAAAATGTGGACTAAAACACTCTAGAAGATACCAGAAGACACCAGGAGAGACGAGAAGCCAAGGGGAGTTTACCCCCTGGTGGCCGCCAGGCCAATCTAGGCCGGCCGCCAGGTGGGACCCACCTGTCATCCTCATCTTCCTAGGTCGGTTTGTAACCGACCTTGAGGTTGTATCTACACCGTTATTGAAGGTCGGTTTGATCCAATGGTCATCGTTCATCGCCAAGGCCTATATAAGATGTATCTAGACTTGAAAGAGAGATATTGGTGGCACCCTATGGTTTGGTAAGCGGATTTGTGTACCTGAAATCAAGTCAATACGGGATACAATCCTACGGGAGGCACACGAGTCGACTTACTCCATACACCCGGGGAGTACTAAGATGTATCTAGACTTGAAAGAGAGATATTGGTGGTATGGACTAAAGAGAGATGTGGCTGAGTATGTGGCTCGTGCGACACTGTCGGTCGAAAGTTAAGGTCGAGCATCGAGGGCTGCCAGTGTCCGCTACAACCGATGAAGATACCCGAGTGGAAATGGGAAGAAGTTGGTATGGATTTCATTGTGGGTTACCTCGCACTTTTCGAGAGAGGCTTTGATTCGATATGGGTAATTGTGGATCGTCTTACTAAGGTAGCTCACTTTCTACCAAGTAAAGACGAACTACCCGGGGGCAAGGTTAGCGAGGCTGTATATGGAAAGGATAGTGTGTTTGCATGGAGTTCCGAAGAAGATTGTGTCTGATCGGGGTACTCAGTTCACGTCGCAGTTCTGGCAGAAGGTACATGATGCTTTGGGTACTAAGTTGAATTTCAAAGATTGCTTTCCATCCTCGACCGATGGGCAACCGAAAGGATTAATCGATCTTGGAAGACATGTTGAGGGCTTGTGCCCTACGGTATGGGGGCGGTTGGGATAAAAGTTTGTGCTATCTTTGAGTTCTCTTACAATAATAGTTACCCAGAGTCTCAAGATGTCACCTTTTTGAGGCTTTGTATGGACGAAAATGTAGAACTCCTGCATTGCGGAATCGACGGGAGAAACCCAAGTGTTTGGACCTGATGTCATAAAGAATGCGAAGAGCAGGTGAGGAAGATTAGGGAAAATTTGAGAGTAGCACAAACACGATAGAAAAGTTATGCCGATACAGGAGGAAGGCTCTGAGTTTCAACGTGGGTGACTATGTGTATTTGAAGGTGTCACCTATGAGAGGAGATAAGAGGTTCAATGTCAAGGGTAAATTGGCACCAAGGTACATTGGACCTTTTAGAATCTCGGAGAGACGTGGAGAGGTTGCTTACCAGCTAGAGCTACCTGCTAGATTGGCAGGTGTCCACAATGTGTTCCATGTTTCTCAGTTGAAAAGGTGTTTGCGGGTACCAGAAGAGCAAATACCATTGGAGGAACTCACTGTTAAGGATGATCTCACCTATGAAGAGTATCCAGTAAAGATCATAGAGTGGGCATACAGAGTCACAAGAAGTCGGGTTATAAAGATGTGCAAGGTTCAGTGGAATCGGTATTCAGAGGATGATGCCACGTGGGAAAGAGAGGATGAATTGAGGGAGACTTATCCGAAGTTGTTCGAGTAAGCTTTATCTAATCTCGGGACGAGATTCTCTTAAGGGGGGTAGAATTGTAACACCCTAAATTTTTCATGCATTTAAAATAGTTAAATGGATTTATTTATGCTATTTTGTGATGCATGGAATATAGGAAATAAATAATTTTTATGAAAATAAAATCAATCATAAGGCTAGACTCATGATTGATGCACTCATGCTGCTGCATATTTCTCATTGATGTGACTGGATTTCAGTAGAAATTTGATTTAAGTTCAAATCAATTTTCAAAAGCTTTTTGAAAGGTGTTCAAATAAAAGAAAAGAATTTCTTTTTTCCTCTCTTCACTCCAGTCTCATTTCAGCCCGTAGGCCTGCTTGGCCTGTTATTTCTTTCCCTTGACTTCTTGCTGGACCGAGCCCAGGCCTTGACTTGCTATTCGGGCCGGCCCAACTTGAGGCAGCAAGCAGCAGCGCTGCATCCTTTGGCTCGCTGCCAGCGACCGGCGGGCCCCTCTGCTACAGCGTCATCCCCTCCACAGGTCGAACGCGCCGGCTCCGCTTTTCCTTCCCGACGCCGCACGAATCCCGCTGGCGCTCGCGCGCCTTCCTTTGCTGCGCGACCTGCCTTCTAGGTGCGGTGCCCTGCCCTTATAACCCAAGCCGTGAGCACTGCCGCGCATTTTCCCATCTGCACCGTCTTCCGACCCACCGAGAACTTCGGCGTCGCCGCTTTGCCGTCCGCAAGGCTGCCGAGCTCGGAGGACCGCCACGTCGTCGTTCTCCGCCGTCGGCAACATCGTCGAGGTTGCGTCGCCCGCCGCGGCCGGTAGCCCCTTTTCTTTCGTTTTGCTCGCGGATTTCTCAAGCCTCGCCGTCGGCCTTGCGCGAGTTCCGCCGCCGGCCGCCAACCTTCGCCGTTCGACGTCGTCCATCGAACTCCGTCCGATGCGACGCGCGCGGTGAGCCCGCCTTGACCCCATCTATCCACCCGTGCCCTTGATTCGTTGGTTTAGGGCCACTCACGGCGAGTTCCAGCACGCCCGGCGACATTACGCCGCCGGCCATGGTGCGCGTGTGCACTTTCGCAGCGTTCCCGCCCGCCGCGAACGCATCGATCGATCGAGGCAGCGCTTGTGTCGGTTTCGACCGAAACGCTCATGACGCCGAAACACAGTCCGCATCGCGGATTTGCGCGCTCCGGCGACCCACGCCGTCGTCCAGTAGCGGTGGCGCCGCCCGCCGGTTTGTTCGGCCGGTGGGAATAATCCCCCTCGGCTGGATCTAATCACGGCCGTCCGGTCGAGATCCGACGGCCGGGGATCAAAGATACCCCTTCGGTGTATTTTTGTTTAAGAGTCCCCAGGTCTATGGTTATTTATGCATAGGTCCCTGGATCCGAATTCAAAAGGAAATTCATTTGTTTTAATTCTGAAAATCGTTTTCCGTCTAATTACAGTTCTGCCATTGATTTCAAATGCTTATAACTTGCTCATTTTAAGTCCAAATCGATCCGTTCAACTTGCGTTAGGATCGTAGTTAAATTTCCTAGATGTTCATGCCACTGTTAGTTCAGTTTGCCACTGTTAATTTTCGTAGTTAGATTTAATTAATTACCTTGCATTAGTTAGCCTTGTTTTTTATTCGTATCTCATTTCGATTTAGCTCCGATTCGCGTGATCTTTATATCCGTGTGATCGTAGTAAATTGTAGATTTATTTATGAAACTTTTCAATTTATTTCTGTACTGTTGGTGCAATGTTCTAATGATAGGCTTGTTTGCTTTGCATGAATGATTCGAATTGCGTGATGTTGCGTGGTGTTTGAGTAGAAGGTGATCGGTTTCTTTGGAGATCGTACTTCGGTGACGAGGAGTACTACGAGGACTAGGAAGACCAGCAACAACCACCTGTTGCAGGCAAGTATAGCTTGGGCTTTACCTTGTGGACCTATTCACCTTTAACCATTATTTCATGTGCATGAGTTTAATTAATTTGCTTTAAGGATTGTCCTAGTTTTGTTATCTGTTCCTTGTCACCTTGGGATATATGCATTGGGTAGTTTGCTAGCGCTCAACTTAAAGATAAATGAACCCAATGATGATACTTGTTTATGAGATGTTGGTGATGGTGAACATGATAATGAAACAACAGGGCGAGGGAGCTCTTTTGATGCTCTTGGCCCTCCATAAGGACTGATCCGTTGGCAAAAGCTGGGAAAACCGTACAACTGGGAGGGTCATGTGGCTCTGACTGTAGTTGATTAGAAAGCTCGTGTCTAGCTTGTTGGGGGTTACCCTTGTGGCGCAAAAGGGGGTTGTCGGTTGGGTATAGTGCGGTCCCTGTCCCCTTGTGTATAGGCTGCGTGTCATTGTGCCATCGGGAAGGTTGGTCCTATATCGTAAGCCTTCTCGAAACCTATAGCGGCTCTCGACTGTTAGATAATCTTTCGAAAGGCTATGTATGATTTTTCGGTGTAATGGAAGTCATGAGCCTTTACATTTGGAAATCATAACTCACACGGTGAAAGTGTACACCTCTCTTGCAGAGTAAAAGCGTTATAATGCCGTGCTCACGGTTATGAGCGGCCCGAAAAACTTGACGGAATAAGCGTAACATGATGATAATGGTGACTAATGGTGATACTTGAACAGTGGTGATGTTAATTAATTGTTGGGGGATAAATGGTGCCTAAAAGCGAGAACTTAGAATGATTAGAATGAATAAAACTTTGACTTACTAAAAGCTTACCAAGTATAACCCGATTGTCACTTTTTGAGCCTCATTTACACCCATGTTGTACTTGTTGAGTACGTTGTGTACTCACACTTGCTTTATATTTCATTTTTGGGAAAATCCCCGGATGGGTACGGATGGCCATGGTTACCAGCCCTACGAAGATGATTACTAGGCTTGAGTGTCAACCGGTCGATCTTCCCCTGTGGAGATGAAGGGCCACCCGAAGCTCGGCTAGTTTCTATATTATTGTTAAGACATTTATGATATTTATGTTTGAGATACAGTTCGTGATGTAATAAGGCTTTGGGATGATACTATTTCCTTTAATTTTGTCATTATATGTGTGCGATTGATCCTAGGGTGCACATATAATCTATTGTTCAATTTGTTCTATAAATTGGATATGACAATCCATGTTTAGTTGACTAGTAATATTATGCTATAACAGGTGTCAACAAGGAGGAAGAAGAACAAGAATGGAGCTTCCTCCTCTCTACTACATTGTGGCCCTCCTTGTGTTGTATGTGGAATTAGTGTCTTGTGGAAGAGGGGGAGAGCCTCCTTTTATAGCTTGGAGAGAGGGGGTCTTTGGAAATGTGCCACCTCCCTCCATTATGGCCAAACCGACTAGGAATAGGCGGTTTCTAGGTTCATTGCACCTGGTCCATGCCACCACCAACGTTCCCTGGTTGAATGCAACCGCCTCGAGAAAGGTGGGGCCCGGTTGGCGGCCGCAGGGTGCGGCTGCACCCTAAGGTCTTGGGCGCACCAAGATATGGGCCAAATGTGCTCAAATTTTGTGATCACGTAGGTTTCGTCGTTAGCTTCGTTTTGGCGGGTGGTACACCAAAAATGGAGTCCGTATGAAAAGTTATGCCCGAAATACTAAACCCATGTCATGTGGCCCAATGTCATTTCATATTGGATTCGGGCCTCGACCTCTTGGGCTTGTCTTTGGATATTGATATTCATGTTTATGGGCTTTTCTCCTCTCTTCTCCTTGCTTTGCTTATGTCCATTTAGGGCCTTGTTATTTCTTATATGTTTTTCCTTTGCTTTTGGCCCAATATATATGTTTTCAACATTGCCCTGCAAAACAAGTGAAGTTACAAAACTTGTGGAAATGGTTAGCTCAAAGCCCTATTACTATTGTGTTTTGGTAGTTTTATACTAATTTTGACGGTATAAAATATGTAGTTAACGACCATCAACAAACTCCCCACACTTAGTCCTTTGCCCGTCCTCGAGAAAAAGGCCGAGGACTAAGATGGGTCATCTCCTTGATATGTAACCTGCATACAAGTTATTCCAAGCTTCACTGCACTTGTGAACTTTTGATGTGTCTACCACATTAATCTTGGGTAATTGAATTATGGAACAACGTAGATTCAAATCCCCTTGCTTCAAATAAGTGCATGAACTTGGGTTTTCATTTGATTTTGAAAATGTAAATATAGCCTTGCTCCTCAAATCATTCACTAAGATCACTCAATTTGTATGTGGTTTGTTCCTCACCAAAGGCTTAGATTTTCCTTCCTTTTTCCCTACCAACTATATAAGGCTTTTTGTGGGGTTTTGGGTAGGTAAAAAGAACGGCATACTTGTATCATGTCATGTTGCCTTAGTCAAAAACGACCACATGGAGAGACTAGTCATAGGCCTAGATCAAGATGTGCAAAGTGTGTGGTATATTTTTTTTGTACTCCGGTGTCATGACTCTCTCTTTTTGGTGGAATTTATTTGAAGGAGGTATGGGCTACCTTATTCTTTCTTTTCTTTTCTTTAGACGAGTACTTGACTTCCTCGTCTTTTTATTGGGACACATGTCCATCTTTTTTTTTCTTTTTATTTTCTTTTTCTACTCTCTTTTTTTTTTTAGCATAGCCCATACTTCTCCTTTGGTAACAGGGGGTTTTGGTGAGAGGTCATGATACAAATGAATGGAGTATATTTTTAGTGGATAGAAAGGTGCATGTTGTGCGCAACTCTCAGTGTAAGAGTCAACATTTTATTTGTAGGTGTACGTGAATCTTGATCTTGGGCATATGAAAAGAATCTCAACATAGGTCACAAACAATTTGACATAGGCTCACCATGAAAACAAGTAGCATATGACTATGGTTTATTTTTTCATGAATGATCATCATCACGTCATATGGCTCTTGGTGGGAAATGCATATCATTGAGGAGCATGCTAATTGAATTTTGAATTTTTGAAAACAAATCCCAAGTTCATATAAAAGAGCAAGGTTCATATCATCCCGGCTATATCACATATTCCAATTACTTAGATAACATGGGGTCCCTATGACAAGTGGTTCACAAGCTATAGGAATAATAGCAAGGAATAAAGAGTATGCACATTTTATCAAAGGATAGCATGGAGATGGAGCTTTTTCAAGAAGTTTTATCTTTTTGATTTGTTTAATTTTAAACTTCAAAACTTTTTGGAGAATGTGAGAGAGAGAGAGTTGCACAAACCACCGTTTGAAGAGGAAGGAGTTAATGGTGGTCGTTCGTTTCGTCTTTCTCCATCGTGGAATTGCTCGGTGTTCGTGCATTTGTGTTGGGGAGATCTCGGATGGGTGTGCTTGTATGCTTGAGAGATCTCCCCCACACTTATTCTTGTACTGTTTTATTTTAAACAAAGAAAACAAAACAAAAAAACAAACACATGGCTCTATTGGCAAGAATACCGTGGAGCCTTTATTATGATGATGATTATTATTTATTTATTTATTTATTATTATATATATTTATTTATATATATTTTTTCGTTCACCTTAGCATCACTTAGGCAAGGTTAAAATAAAAAGCATAGCAAACAAAGCCTTGATTTATCTCCATCATAAGATACTTCCAAAGATCATGACAACAGAGCTCTAAGTTCATTAACCTAGTTTTGACACCATGTCAAAGTTTTGATTAAAGGATATCATTTTTAACCTAAGCACTATGCTTAATTTAAAAGACCTATGGATGTATTACATGGCCGGTCCATGTAGGTACACCCAAACTCAAAGCATATGTCATGGCATGGGAAGCATAAAATTTTATTTTCATGGAGACAAAAATGAGTGAAGAGTTGGTGAATGTTACCTTTGCATACCCGAAAGTATAAATACCGTTAGCATTTATGGATGAAGCAATGAAGTTGTTACTGCGGTTTGCTTGATGGCTCGGCCTAGGTGCATCTCAAGGCGGATCACACACACTACTTAGTGTGTATGGGTCTTGATGGCATTTAGAAAAGGATAAGAGACGAGCCCTTCTTGCTTGTGAAAGCAATCATGGGTGGAATCAAAAAGCATATTAAAATGTTTCTTGACCGTGTGGGGCCAACCTGCTCCCCTCTTCTCTTATTACTTTTTCTATTCTATATTTTATTATTTTTTTTTCTTTTTTTTCGACAACATTCTTATAGATTTTTTTTCTCTCATTTTTTACCACTCTCTTCTTTTTTTTATCTCTCTTTTTTTTTTATAGTATTTTTTTTCTCTCTTTTATTTTGACAACACATTTTTATTTTCTTTTCCCTTTCTATTTTTTTTTTTCAATTTTTTATCTCTCTCTTTTTTTCTCTCTCCCCCTTTTTTTAGCAAGGCGGGGCTAACATCATCTTTTATTCACCATTATATTTTTTTTGTATGACCCCTTGGTGGATGGAACTTTAAGATTCTCACCATCTTCCCCACACTTAGACTTTTTGTGTAAAAGTCAAGTGTGCAAGGTCCGAGGTCTCATTTTGAGCATGTCCCATCACCCATGAGCATCATAGCATTTTTTTTTTTTATTGATGTGGCCCCATGTTCTTAAGTGTCGCATGCCTCTTTGTTCTTCTTAATCGATCTCCACCTGAAATGGTTAGCGACAAGAATACCCGAAGGTGCATACTAAACTTGATAACATGTTCTTGCTTTTATTTAATAAGAGAAAGAGATATTATTATTATTATTAATAATTTGAAAATAAGAGTAGGGAATTTCTTTTTTTATGAGGAAATAATAAAAGAGATAAAGTATTAATTATTATTATTTTTTTGTTTTGAAAAGAGAGATAAAATTTATTTATTTATCTATTTATTTAATGAAAAGAGAGATCGGATAATTTTTTTAAATAAGAAGGTTTCTATATTTTTGTTTATGAAAATAATAAAAGATATAAAAGTATATAAATCATTACTATTTATTTATTATTATTATTTTAGATAGTCAGGGGGTATCTCTGGCATTAGCTTGAGTTATGGTCATAAGCTTGACCACGGGGAAAACATCTCATGACTAATGGTGGTGAAGTTTCGGTTTCACCACTAAAAATTTAGCATTACGCTCAATTTTGCAAGATTAGCGTCATCATGCTACTACGAGATTTGCAACCATTCTCTTAAAAAGGTTTACAAAGAGAACCAAGAGATGGTTGTGATCTTAATGGAAGCATTCGACTAGTGTTGGTACTTCTTAACATCACTATAACCAATAGGTGGAATTAATCTCACCTAAGGCCATATGAGCCAAAAGGCACTTTCAGTGTTTCTCCATCTCTTAGCTTTACCATAGGCTAGATTATCATCCCCAGCCAGTAATGCTAGAAATGTATGTGTGCTATATGTACTTGGTTTGCAATCTTCTCTAGAATAAATATATCTATCATTAAATTATCCAAAGTTTACGGATAAAATAACATTGTCACATTTCACCGGGAGGGATCAGGTTTATCATTTATAATTCTACCACGAGAGAGGAATATAAGGATGGCTCGATATGGTTATTAGCTAGCATACTTATGAGAGAATCGATCACTAGCACTTACTTTAGCGAGGGGGTAAGCCAATAATGATATGATAATTGATAAACAAAGGCAAAAGATAACACACGAGAGATATAGGAATAGACTACTCACTACTCAAACTAACTTGGACTACGTTAAGAGACAGAATTCTTATGTAGTATTAAATCTACTAAGTCAAACATCTACCCTAGGTCCTATATTATCATATATAGCATAACAACCATGAATCTATGCATCCACGAAGATTTATAAGGAGAATCGGGGAACAAAGCAAGATAATCCTCAAAACCATGTTCAACTAGTCTTATAACCGAGGGGTGGATTACAAAGGACTCAACGGGAATATCACACCCGCGATCTACCACACAACCCAGATTATAAGATGCACCCTTGATAGATCAGATCTAAGCACCACGCTTACATAATTATTTCTATCACCTAACCCACTTTCGAGAATTGAATTAGGCTCTACGAATAGATACATGAACTCATAATTAATCATGACCATATCAAATATACTACTAGAGTAAACTAAGAACATAGCAAACCAACACTTAATATTGAAATAGAATAAAGTCATAGATACAAGATAATACCGTGATGACTTGAAGATCGAGAATCCTGGGTTGGCACACCCGGCTCTATTTGAATCGACTTGCTAATCTAACTAGAGAAACTAGAACTAGAAGAACTAGAACTAGACAAGTAGCTACCCTAATCTCTACGGTGGAGAAGCTCTCTTCTACTTACGCACGGCTTGAATGAATTGGAACCGAATCGGGGGTTTCACCAGGGAGTCGGGGTGCAGTTATATAGCCCTGGGGAGATGAACCGTAGCCATTGGATCAAACCGACCTTGATAGATGGACAAGATTACTCCTCATAGGCGGTTTGGAACCGACTTTAGGTGGTGGAGGAGGTGAGGGGTGGGGCGCGCCGCCGCCCTGCAGGGTCCGCCGGTGGGTCCCACCTTCTTCCGTGTTGTCTACGGTGTCTTCGGGAATGTTCTTACGTGGGTTTCAAGTTGGGATACATTACGGATACGTTCTTGTGTCGTAGGGCTTTCAAACTCTAGGCTTTTCCTGTTTAATCCCTAAAAATATATAATTCACCAAAACTCATGGAAATGTCAATGTAAGCCCTAAGTCTATGTGGATATTCATTTTATGCCCTTATTTCATGTTTAGTTGACATATATAAAAGTATACAATAAGAGATGTCAACAAGCTCCCCAAGCTTAACCTTTGCTAGTCCCTAGCAAAGTCAAACTTTAACAATGGATCAGGGGAGTTGCTACAATGTTTTATTCCCTCACAAATATACATGATCATTGATAAAAGTTCTTCTCCAAGAAAGGGTGAAACCATTCTAACCTTCAACTCACCTATATTACCTAAAAAAATATGGGGCTTTTTATGCACTAAAATCTTGGGTGATTAAAAGATAGAACAAGTTAGTCAAGCACTATGTCTCAAGCTCTTTGATTCACCTTTGTTCGAGTTTTCAATATTTTCAAAATAAAACTCGAGTTTCCATTGTATGACCCTTTCAAGTCTCTCATATGTGGTATTTTTGGATCCTCACCAAGGCAATGATGTGGTGCCTTCTCTCTTAAAAGATATGGTATTTGTGGAACATGGTAGGTTTACCATGCCTTCTCTCACCCTATTTCTAAAGTCTTATATGTGGAGCTTATAGGTGGGAGACATCTTATACGTACTTGCAAAGCATATATCGTAAAGTCAAACAATGGATCCAAAAGAACAAGTCATATAATGTAGGTGTATGGGATGTATATGTGAGGTGGATATATGGTAAAGATGGAATGTAATCACTAATTCTACAATGCTCCTATTGAAGAAATTGATCTCTCTTTTGGAATTCTTTCAAGACATAAAAAAGAGAACTTGGGCTAGCATTATATATTTTTTCTCTCTTTTTTTCAGAGAGGCGGGCATCTAAGTACCCATTGTTTTTACATCGAACACTTGTCCATTTTTTTTCAACTCTCTTTATTTATTTCAGCATTGCCCCAAGTTCCTTTTTTGTCAACAATAATGTTTGAGAGATAATGAATGAAATACATAGAGCATGAATGGGGTTTTCGGAATTATGGAAGGAGAATATTTTTGGTGTTCACTCCTAGGGTAGGAGTAAAACATTTTCATGAAGGCTAGCAAAATGGTGATTGTCTACTTCGGATTAGAAGTAGTACATATAAGTGGAGTGTGGATTTTGTATGACAAGTTCCTAAGGGTCACAGAGGTTGCCAAAACTCAATGCAAAGCAAGTAGTCAATAAAATGGTGTTTTCCTATCTAATATCATGAATATGGCTGTGGTAGGAATTTTGAAGCTCTCTGTCATGTTGGAAACTCATCATATAATGATTTTAGGGTTTTCATAATCAAATCTCCGGAATTTAGTGTCACTAGGAACAAGATAAATAGGAGCTCGGACTTTCTCATATCATATCCGTCAATAATTTAGACTAGCTTAGATGTATGCTCCCACAAAATTTCAAGTTCAAGATAAATCTTGATTTAAATAGTTGTGTCCATAAATTGGGAGAACTCTAAATCAATGCTAGGCACTTGTAAGAAAGTAAAACGAGCAACTATTCATCATTTCCAAAGCAGATAGTTTTTTATCTAGCTCTTGTTATTTATTCAAGCAAAAGTAAAAGCAAACTTTTGTACACACTTTTTTATTTTGTTTTTATTTTTCCATTTTTTTTTATCAAACCTTAAGCAAACTCAAATATATATAAAAATAGAAAAATAAGTAAGTAGATAAATAGAAAAATACCGTGTGGTTGAGACTTACACAGTCGAGGCGGGGGTAGCCTTCCCCAAGCTTGATCTTTATGTGGGTGTTCTACTTGGCGATGTCCACTTTGCTCCCTGTGATTGATTGTGCGGTGGGCGGTGTGGTACCCCAGCGTCTCTTGGATGTTGGAGATGCTGCCGTGGGAGTTCCGGCGTTCCATGCTCTCTCGTTCTCGATGGTGGGCGATGCGGGTTCGGGCTGCATCCCTTGGACGGTGGTGTAGAGCCCGTGGAGGAGCTGTGCTTTTGGTTGTCCAAAACCTGCAAAAGAGTTGCGAGCTGGTTCGTATTCACGAGGGTATTCCTCGAGGCGTGATGTACCTCTTTGTTTTGTGGAAGTATCCACTCCCACGATAAGACTCTCGGCGGACGCGTGCGTCTCGGGAATGTTCACTTGGGCTTTCCGATGGGAACTAGCCGTAGTGGGCATGGGATGGCCCAGGTTGGCCCCAGTCCTGATATCCTGTGAAAGCTGCCCCATGTGGAGTTGGGTCTGCGCCCATCCAAACCGGTTCATGTGCGATGGCTTGGCGTTGAGGCATGGTCCTCTGCATGTTCTTTGGTTGTGCCTGTTCATTCAAAGCAAAAGGATTGTGCTCGATAGAGGGACAGATCTCAGGTTAGGTAACCGAATATCCCCAATAGTAGGATGTTTCATATAGTAAACACTTCCAACCCTTTTTGTAACACCCCAAATTTTACATCTTTTGAAAATAGAATAAAATGATTTATTTATGTATTTTTTTGTGCTCATGAAATATAGGTAAATAACATTTTTCATTAATTTAAAATTTAATATAGGGTTAGAAACATGGTTGTGCATTCATGCTGAAGCATTGTTTATTTTGTTTTGTTTGGTTTTTGGTTTGATTCAAAAGGAATTCAAATTCGCTTTGAAAAGCATTTGAAACTTTAGTTTGAATAAAAGAAAAGTCATTTTCTGTAGTTCTTGTTCCTTCTGTCATTCTAGCCCGAAGCCCGGCCCGGCTGTCTCATTTCCTCCTTTGTTTTTCTCTTTGGACCAAAGCCTTGCCGAATTCATCTTGGGCGGCCCAATGCGCTAAACAGCAGCAGCACCTATCTTCTTCCATTGTCCGGTGACAAGTGGGCCCCACAGCCTTCCCCTTCCTCAACCGAAGCCAAGGCCGACTCCACCGTCGTGACCGAGCCGGTCACCTAAGTCGACCCGGCCACGGTGTTCCCTCACGCCTGGCTTGACCCGCGCGCCTAGGCGCCTTTATAGCTGAGCCGCGAGCACCGCGTCGATCTTTTCCCATCTATAATCGCTCCGGCGGCCGTCGCTAGCCCTAGCTCGAGCAACAGTCAAGAAAACCGCCGCCGCCGCCAAATTCCGCCCGGCCGAGCGATTAGCCTCGAGTCGTCTCCCCATCTCGCCGTGGGTACTCTTTGTAGCTCCGCCTTGATCTTGCACACACGCGTTTGTTCCGTCTAATCCAATTCTTTTTGGCTTTTTTATGCGTCGCCGTGGCGTGGCGATCACCGCCGTTCACCATCTTCGGCCGTGTGTCGTCGTCGAGCCTTAATCGCCAGCGAAATCGGTTCGTGGTGAGATCGCGTCGTCTTCCTCTTTCTTTTGAGTCCAACCGGCGTCGAAAAAGCGGTGCATTGTGGCGCCGGCTTCAAGTTCGCCGTCGAGCTTTTGTCGTCTCTCCGGCCATGGCGCCGCCATCCCTATCGTCTCTGGGCGAATAGCGCCGTAGGGTCACCCGACTCTAATCTCGGCCCGTCCAAATAAAATCCCTACGACCGAAATCCACCGATACCCCTTCATCTCGGTTCTTTTGCGAGATTAAAACCTAGCGTCTACGGTTAATTCTAACCGGTCCCGGCGTCTTTTTAGCTTTACGCTATGTCTTCGGGAAAGCGTATTTTCCATTCAACGGCGGCGGAATTTGCGCTTTCGGTTATTCACGGTTTGCCATCGATTCAAATCCTCATATCTTTGTCATCTTAAATCCGATTTGAGTCGTTCAACTTTTGTTAGGTTCGTATTTTCATAATCTATATGTAATTATCACTGTTAGTTAGGTTTTGAACATTTAAATTTTGAATTTGAATTTAGTTTGTTATTTTATTACTAATAAACTTGTAAAATTCATATCTACGCCATTCTAGCTCCGATTTTTTCGTGATCTTCGCGTCTGTGTGATCATAGTGACGTGTAGAATAGTTTTATGTACTTTTCAAACTGTTTTTTCCACTATTGGTGTACTATTCTAATTGTAGCCTTGTTTGTTATGCATGATTGGCCCTATATGTTTGTGTGTTGCTGATTGGAATCGAGTAGACGGTGAGCTTTGCGTTGGTGATCTAGAAGAAGTTGACGATCAAGAAGGATTTCTTTTGAAGCTTGGACTTGAAGAAAGGATCTCTATTTAAGGCAAGTATAGCATGGGACTATCCTTGTTACCTATTCACTATTAATCACTTAATCATATGCATATGTCTAATTTGTCACCCTTGAGGACATCCTAGCCAGTTGTTATCTTGTTCCTTGACTCCTATGGGTTATTGCATATGGGTAGTTCTTGCTAGTGCTCTACATAAATAATTATGATCTGAACTTTGACTAGATGAATACATGAAGTGATGGTTAAAGACTTGAATGTTGGCAACATTGAATATAGAGTGAGAGCTCATGCTTTTACATGATGCTCTGGGCTCTCCATAAGGACTTATCTGTTTGTGATCATCTGGGATATACTGATGCAGCTATCGGGGCTACATGGCTCACGGTCCTAGTCGTTCAAGGGCTTTGCCTATCTTTGTTGGTGGTTTGCCAGAATTGGGAGAAACGGGGTTGTAGCTCTGTTGGACACTAATATTTTTAGGGGAACCTTTGAAAGGCTTTATATGGTTTTCATTGGCCCTAGAAACCATAACCCGTAGTGAAAGTGTACACCTCTGTGTAGAGTATAAACTGTTATAACAGCCATGTTCGCGGTCATGAACGGCCTTGGAGACATTACAGAATAGAGATGATACTGAGACATGGATATGAGATGATGATGGAACTGAACGATGACAACGGACTGTCATGAGAATGATATTTATGATGATAATGTGGGTTAATGGGTTAAGCATAACTTAATGCTAAATAAATGCTAAAACTTTGACTTACTAAAATGCTTACCGCAGTAAAACCAGTGTCAAGCTTTGTGAGCCCCATAACCCCATGTTATGCTTGCGGAGTCCGACATGGACTCACCCTTGCTATTCCCCACACCTTAGGAAGATGTTAGGCTTGTGATCAACAAGTCAGTCGGTCCCTGTGGAGTCTACACCAAAAGATCGGAGTGTCTTTCCGCTGTCTGCTAGCTGAGGTTATTTTCTTGTTTATTATGTTCGTTATATTTTAAGCATTATGAATTGATACTACCATTTATTTGTAAACTATATGTGAGATTTGATTTCGGGGCTCACATATGGCTTCATCTGGTTTTGTTCTTAAAGCGGGTGTTACAAAGTGGTATCGGCTCCGTGCTAAGCGTAGGGCCTAAAGCCTAGTTAGAATTGGACGCCTTTGCTTCCTTTCATCCTCGATTGGTGCGTATATTGCAAGACCGGTACCCAGATCGACATGCTCAAGTGGAGTATAGATGCACTAAGTGGACGCATCCTAAGTATAAGAGTCACTGGAGTACAGAAGGACATGTCATATGGAGGGATATGTTTATCGGTTCACGAGTAGTGGAATCCATTCACTCGCCTCTCGCTGATCGTCTCGACAAGTATGCCGTGATATCTGATGCTGCTCATCAAGCTCTTTTGGAATATCATGGGAAACACTATGAAGAGATGAAGGATGACAAGCCAAAGTATTTCCCTAGACGTCTACTGAGTAATTTGCATTGTGTTATGGATGATCCTAGTATAGAGCAAGATGAACAAATAAAGGAGATGGCCATAACAATCCAAGTCCTCCATCAAAAGCTTGAAGATAGACAACTAGAGTTGCAGAAGTAAGGCAACATCATAAGGAAGCTCTTGATGAGATTGATGAGTGGAGAAGTCATGCTGGACTACCAAGGATCAATGAAGTGGAGGATGTGTCCTGCCATCCACATGCAAAAGGTGTTACCCTGGATGTCGCTGCAATCACACCATGTTTAAGTAGGAATTTATGTCCCTTTGTAACAAAACGTTAGTAGCGAAAGTTGAGTTTGTGTGGTTGTGAACTTGAAATGTTTAGTTGCTTTGTGCTTATGATTAATGTTTGGTTTGGATCTTTGTATTGAGTGAAATGATCTTGTGGTTTTGCCCTCAATTTCATTTAGTTTATGGCCTAAGGTATAAGGATTTAATGATATAGATAGTCGGGTTGGTTTTCTCATGTTTTCTTCATCCTGTCTTTTAGAGCAACCTATCATTTTTGGCTTGAATCTCTATTCTTGGACAACCAAAAATCATGGAAAAATTCTGGAAACAAGTACACTTCCATATCTTTCTTTGGGCGCAAGAATTTCCTTCATATCTGTTATGGTTTGAGAGATATGAAAATCATAAGGTGATGCAACTGCACTATGCGAAACCGAGAACAGATTACGCTCGCATTGTTTTCGGCCTACTTAAGTGCTTAATCAGGAAAAGTCTTCTATAATAAAGATTTAGAGGATTTCATAAGATTTCCAACGGTATAGACTACAGCTTCGTCGGATTAACGAGAAGGGAGTTAGAGCTGTTTTTCTACATTGTTGATATTCTACTAGAGAGGAATTTCAGAATACTTGGTCTTGCCTATACACGTGAGTTTTTTTTTTTCTTGGATGTCATAAGGTCACTAAGATGGATTAACTCACATAAAAGAGAAAATTTCTGCTACCCCTTGTTGATGCCCCGATTAATCCTTTCTTAAGGGGGTAGCCACATTAAAGAAGTTGCAAGATGAAGATTGATATATTCTAGTTCTTCACTTTCGTAAGCATATGCTCTCTTATGGTTGAAATGTCATATCAAGTACAAGCATCCTTCACTCAAGTTTTATAATTGTTGGAATATTTACAAGGAGCTTGTGTGTTCATCATGATTGGGTTTGTTTCGAGCTATCGCATTACTTTGGAGGTCAGCTATCAATTCAGGACAAGTTCGCATTGAAGCCGTAGGAACATAACGTTGAACTTCTCTATAGTTAGTTCTATGATGAATTAGGTTGTACTTATAGAAACCTGGTGAGTGAGATTTGCTTGGAGAAGTTTTGTTCCTCGTGGTTATGGTATCTCGATGATGAATTTGCATGGAGAACTCAAGAGTGGCGTGTTGAGTTGAAGTCGTCTAAGTATGCAAGAGTGTTTCCTTGGAATGATAATGACTCTATTGGAGGTTGAAGGAAGGTTTGCCCAAGTCTCTCAGAATGTTACTGCAACAGAAGTTACTAAGTGTGCTTGGATGTCAAGTCAACTGTGAAGCATATGGATTTGGCAGTATTATTGTATTGGTTACCATTGTAGCTTGATCACATGGTTTTGAAGAGTGCGTCTACATGGATTGTAAGGAATCTATAGGACCAGCGATACGGACTTGAGTTGCATGTTCGAGATGGATTGGGCTAATCAAGTGTTATGACTTGGAAAAGGTGATGTTAGCTTAGCTATAGATGCATAAGTCGATTCCGATGCCCTTAGCAAAAAAATATCTTTGAGAAGATTCGAACGACACCACAAGCCAAAAGTTTAGATTCAAGGATTGAGCAACCAATCTTTTGAAGTTGGATGAATAGTCTACTTTGGGATAAAAGTTTCACAAAGGACTTCTTCACTAAGTTGGTTTTAAGCACGTGATATCATTATTGGATTGAAGTGGCCATAGATACATGACATGGAATTATATTATCATCTAGATGAAGCATATGACATTGTTGGTATTCTTAGCTTAGCAACTATGCTAATGGAGATCAGACAACACCAAAGCCTACAGAGCTATATGCGGAATATGAGAGTTGAGCAGCTCAACCATAGTAAGGATACTAATAGTTGGAACTTTGGAATGGAACCTACTTTGGATCAAGAGAGTCATGTGGGTCAATTGGAAGGTCTATAAGATGGTTAAGGTGTTTAAAAGATTATGAAAACTACTCTCTAGTCACCCCTGGTCGATCATATCTTAAGGGGGGTAGTGCCTTATTCTCACATGCATGTTTCTCTTAACTTATCTGAAGGTCATGAGTTGTCTCTAAGTTGTGAGTTTGTTTATTTCTTGGATTACCACAAGTTTTATATGATCATGTATCCTTATTGAGGCTACCGTTGTTGACCAGCAAATGATAGAAATTAGAGGTGAATACATAAGGTGTGTGATTGGATAGTATGGATTAGAGATATAGCGAGAACATGTTGAGAGTTATAGCGTTGCAGTTTGGAATTGTTGGGAACAAAAGTTTGTCATACAATTGATTTCAAGGTGGATATTATGAGAAGCACAAAGAATGTCAGTCTGAAGAGTAAGCTAGTACCGGACAAATGGCCTAACAGTTGGAGGTCAATCGAGAATTTGGTTGGGAGTAACTTGAGAAGTTTCTCCGAGTAGTGCCTATCGAAATCTTGGAACAAGTAAGCATGTTATTTGGATAAAGGTTGATGGATAGGCACGCACGTCACAATGGAATCTTTTATCGAGGAGATGAAGCTAATCTGCTGCAATAAAGAAGATCCAAAATTATACCATCCATATCTCTTTTTGATCCCAAGCTTCGAATCTCGGGGACGAGATTCATCTTAAGGGGGGGTAGAATTGTAACACCCCAAATTTTGCATCTTTTGAAAATAGAATAAAATGATTTATTTATGTATTTTTGTGCTCATGAAATATAGGTAAATAACATTTTTCATTAAATTAAAATTTAATATAGGGTTAGAAACATGGTTGTGCATTCATCTTTGAAGCATTGTTTATTTTGTTTTGTTTGGTTTTTGGTTTGATTCAAAAGGAATTCAAATTCTCTTTGAAAAGCATTTGAAACTTTAGTTTGAATAAAAGAAAAGTCATTTTTACGTAGTTCTTGTTCCTTCTGTCATTCTAGCCCGAAGCCCGGTAGGCTGTCTCATTTCCTCCTTTGTTTTTCTCTTTGGACCAAAGCCTTGCCCGAATTCATCTTGGGCTGGCCCAATGCGCTAAACAAAGAAGCACACCTATCTTCTTCCTTTGTCCGGCTGACAAGTGGGCCCCGTAGCCTTCCCTTCCTCAACCGAAGCCAAGGCCGACTCCACCGTCGTGATCGAGCCGGTCACCTAAGTCGACCCGGCCACGGTTTTCCCTCGCGCCTGGCTTGACCCGCACGCCTAGGGCGCCTTTATAGCTGAGCCAGCGCGCCGCGTCGATCTTTTCCCATCTATAATCGCTCCGGCAGCCGCCGCTAGCCCTAGCTCGAGCAGCGATCAAGAAAACCGCCGCCACAGCCAAATTCCGCCACCGGGCGATTAGCCTCGAGTCGTCTCCCCATCTCGCCGTGGGTACGCTTTGTAGCTCCGCCTTGATCTTGCGCCGCAGCGTTGGTGCCGTCTAATCCAATTCTTTTGGCTTTTTATGCGTCGCCGGCGTGGCGATCGCCGCCCGTCCGCCATCTTGGCCGTGTGCCATTGTCGAGCCTTAATTGCCCGTGAAATCGGTTCGGGTGAGATCGCATCGTCTTCCTCTTTCTTTTGAGTCCAACCGTGTCGTCAGCGGTGCATTGTGGCGCCGGCTTCAGGATTCGCCGGCGAGCTTACGCCAATCTCGGCCATGGCGCCGCCGTCCTTGTTGTCTTCGGTGAATAGCGCCGGCCGGTCACCCAGCTCTAATCTCGGCCGTCCAAATAAAATCCTACGGCCGAAATCCACCGATACCCCTTCATCTCGGTTCTTTTACAGATTAAACCCTAGCGTCTGCGGTTAATTCTAACCGGGTCCTTGACGTCTTTTCAGCTTTACGCTATGTCTTCGGGAAAGCATATTTTCCATTCAACAGCAGCAGCTACGCTTTCGGTTATTCACAGTTTTGCCATCGTGATTCAAATCCTCATATCTTTGTCATCTTAAATCCGATTTGAGTCGTTCAACTTTTGTTAGGTTCATATTTTCGTAATCTATATGTTATTATCACTGTTAGTTAGGTTTTGAACTTTTAAAATTTGAATTTAGGTTGTTATTTTATTACTAATAAACTTGTAAAATTCGTATCTACGTCGTTCTAGCTCCGATTTTTGTGATCTTCGCGTCTGTGTGATCATAGTGACATGTAGAATAGTTTTATGTACTTTTCAAACTGTTTTTCCACTGTTGGTGTACTGTTCTAATTGTAGCCTTGTTTGTTATGCATGATTGGCCCTATATGTTTGTGTGTTGCTGATTGGAATCGAGTAGACGGTGAGCTTTGCGTTGGTGATCTAGAAGAAGTTGACGATCAAGAAGGAATTCTTTTGAAGCTTGGACTTGAAGAAAGGATCTCTATTTAAGGCAAGTATAGCATGGGACTATCCTTGTTACCTATTCACTATTAATCACTTAATCATATGCATGTGTCTAATTTGTCACCCTTAAGGACATCCTAGCCAGTTGTTATCTTGTTCCTTGACTCCTATGGGTTATTGCATATGGATAGTTCTTGCTAGTGCTCTACATAAATAATTATGATCTGGACTTTGACTAGATGAATACATGAAGTGATGGTTAAAGCCTTGAATGTTGGCAACATGGAATATAGAGTGAGAGCTCATGCTTTTACATGATGCTCTGGGCTCTCCATAAGGACTTATCTGTTTGTGATCATCCGGGATATACAATACAACTATGGGGGCTACATGGCTCTGGCTCTAATCGTTCAAGGGCTTTGCCTATCTTTGTTGGTGGTTTGCCAGAATTGGGAGAAACGGGGTTGTAGCTCTGTTGGCCACTAATATTTTTAGGGGAACCTTTGAAAGGCTTTATATGGTTTTCATTGGCCCGGAAACCATAACCCGTAGTGAAAGTGTACACCTCTGTAGCAGAGTATAAAGCTGTTATACTTGACCATGTTCGCGGTCATGAACGGCCTTGGAGACATTATAGAATAGAGATGATACTGAGACATGGATATGAGATGATGATGGAACTGAACGATGACAACGGACTGTCATGAGAACGATATTTATGATGATAATGTGGGTTAATGGGTTAAGCATAACTTAATGCTAAATAAATGCTAAAACTTTGACTTACTAAAATGCTTACCTAGTAAAACCCGAGTGTCAAGCTTTGTGAGCCTCATAACCCCATGTTATGCTTGCGGAGTTCGACATGGACTCACCCTTGCTATTCCCCCACACCTCGGGAAGATGTTAGGCTTGTGATCAACCCGGTCGGTCGGTCCCCTGTGGAGTCTACACAGAAGATCGGAGTGTCTTTCCATTTTGTGCGCTAGCTGGAGGTTATTTTCTTGTTTATTATGTTCATTATATTTTAAGCATTGTGAATTGATACTACCATTTATTTGTAAACTATATGTGAGATTTGATTTCCAGGGCTCACATATGGCTTCATCTGGTTTTGTTCTTAAAACCGGGTGTTACACCTTTTCACCATGTGTGCTTGTTTGAAGTATGCATAGCCTATCAACGCCCGTTCTCTTCCTATAGAAGCAAAAGAGGCATTTTCCAAGACTCCAAGATGATTTGCAATTCTAGTAATAAGTGATGTACATTCTATTGATCCTACCAACTTGGGTAAGTTGAGCCAATGTTGTGCCATGAGTATAACGAGGGGAGACTTGCCTTCTTTTTAATAGCAAAATACATTAATTGCAAGTCTCTCTGCTCTAACAATCCTATTTTCATTCTTTGGGAACAAGGTGAAACACATCCATTTGTGCAAAAAGCGGAGGGTAGGTATGTGCATGTCATTGGCTTTGGCATCCTGGAAGGAATCTTTGTTGGAAAGATCCTTCCGCACCGTCAAATGGTTAAAATCTGGCAAAACATCATCTAGTGTAAAAGCGCAAGCGGATTCAAAGCCAAGGGCATTGCTTAAACCTCTCCAGCTAAGAAAATGCTCTTCTCTAAAGAGTCTAAAAGATATTCCTTCATTTGTAACGCGCAAAGTGCAAAGAAATTCGAGGGTTAAAAGCTTAGAACCCCTTTCGAAATTTTCAAAAATCTCGCCACCCCATAATGTTGAAAATCAAATTAAATTCAGAATCCATACCTATCATTTGCATGAAGTCGGGGTCTAGTAGGTGTGTGCGTGAAGGTTCGGTTCTTCATGTCTTTGTACCTTGCCAACTCTTGTTCACCATACAGCCTGAGATCGCTGTCGGTCATCAGGATTTTAGGTGCTGCAGTTGGTGGAGTTTCTGTCTCGAAACTCATCTCGGATTGGGCTCATGATGAGGAGCCCTCCCCCGCTAAGCGTTTTGACCTTCGACCGAATCTGAAGAAACTCATCCCGCAAAACAATCACGAAACAAAACAAAACAAAACAAAGCACTAGTAAAGGGGTTAGAAAAATCGGGGGTTAGTTTGTCCAAAGTTAGTCGTCCCAGGGGTTAGTCGTCAGAAAAGAGAATGCTCGGTTGATTTTATTTTGACAGAACTCCCCTAGCAAAATTTTAATCTTGCTCAATTACTAGGACATCATTTTCTCTAACTCTTCTTGCTCTCTTCTACTACTACTTAACAAAATCTCTCTCTTTTCAAGAACTTCACTACTACTCAAGAACTACTACTTTTTCTTTCTTTTCTCTTTCTCTCCTCTCTCAACTAGGCCAAAGCTCTCGGAATGAAGAACTATGAATCTCGAAATGAAACTGGAAGCTCTGGAATGGAGAGGTGAGGAGAAACCGAGGGATGTCCGGGTTTTATAGGGAGAGAAGGGGGGCGGCCGCCACGATTGGTGGGCGCGGCCGCCTTGGTGGTGGGCCCACCTTCCATCTCCTCCATCCTGCATGTTACTTGCTTGAGGCAAAGGAAGTTAGGTGGGTTTTTGCGGTGGAAAAGGATGCAAGCAAGGTGAATGGAGGTAGGTGGAGGTTTTGAGTGGGTAATGTCTTATCCAAGTTAGGTGAAATAGGAAATTGAGTGTATGACAAGTAGGGTCCACCACTAGATGAAAATATTTTTGGTATTTTAGTAAAAAAATGCAGGAAATAAATATGGGAATGCAAGAATAAATATTTTTGGGCCACCACAATAAATACTTTCATGGGTTTTAACACTCCACAAAATTATTTATATGGGGCATTTGATTTTTTCGATGTATTGTAAAAGTAAATATGTAGCATAAAGTAATTATAGGTAATTACCGACGTACCTTGGGCGAGGGTTTGTAGTTTAAAGTCCACGAACTGGACTCTCCAATTCTTTTAATTATCAGGTGCATCCTCCGTTTCCGGAGGTGGTGATGACAAATCTTCTTTTTCAATCATATCTACCGAAGAGCGAGGCTCAGGTCTTGGTTTGAAGGCAAATTTCTCTTCCTTTCCATTTAGGTTGAATGTGATTTCCCTAATTTGTGACATCAATGTGTGCATTAGCTGTGCTTTCGAAAAGGTCTTCGAGAATGATCAAAACTCTTGAATCGATTGCATATCCAAAACTACAAAGTCCACGGTATGAAGAATCCTCTAATTTAAGCTGGTATGTTCTCGGTGATTCCGATAGATATCGATGGGTGATTTGCTAGTTGCGAGAGAAATTGAAGTTGGAACTAGATACGTGTGCCCGAGTTTGTCAAAAGACGGACTTTGGCATTACAACGACACTTGCTCCAAGGTCACAAAGTGCATTGTCAAAATATTAATCTCAATAGAACAATCAATGGTGGGGCATCCTGGATCTTTCTTCCTATTGGGTAACTCATTGAGGATGGCCTCCTTTGCATTCTTCTGTTAACTTAATCACCTCCATAGTGGGTAGTGGTCTCTTCTTGTTCAAAATGTCTCTAAGATACTTTGCGTAGGTAGGGACTGTATAGCATCAAGTAGAGGGATATTGATGTATAACTTTTGAATTACCTCTACAAATTTTCCAAACTGCTCATCCACTTGGGGTTTACGTTGTCTTCTAGGATATGGTAAGAGGTTTGTATCATGAAAATCTTTCATCATCCGAGGGTTACGAGCCAAAATCTCTATTTCATCATCCTTTTCTTCTTCTTCCAATAGTACTTGGTGGTACCGTTGGTGTTCTTTGGTGGTGCTCTCACCGGCTTTTCTATTGTTCTTCCGGGTACGGTGGATCACGTGTGGATTTTCCACGTCTAGTTGTGACATTGTGTACCTGCTCATGGTTAGCGGTAGCATGCATAGCGACAAACAATTTTGCTATTTGTGATTCTATCTTTTTTTATTATAAGCAAATTGATCTTTTTAAGGCAACTGAAAAATTATCCATCTTAAGATTTATATCTTCTAGAACTTTATCATTAGCAACAAACTTCTTAGAAAAATCATCATTAATTCTAGCTTGCTCCTCAATTAACTCTCTTAAAGATGGTTGTTTAGGAATATTACCTTGGTACTTACCTTGGTAGTTGGATTGAGGTTGTGAATTCCATTCTTGTTTTGATTGTGTTGTCTTTGGAATTGTGAGCGGCTAGGATTGAGTCGATCTGCTGAATCGATATAATCTTGTAAAGCCCGACGATCCTTCTTGTAATTGGCTCTTTGTTCAAGCCAATTCAACAACACATCCATCTTGGTTGATATTACATTTACTTCTTCTGGTATTTCTTCAATTTGATGGGAGTGTTGCGTGCTATCTTGGGACCAAACCTTGGTTTTCGATATCTTTCCCATAAGTGCTTGACTTTCCCAAGAGTGAGTGACAAAAATGATCCTCCAAAGCTTCATCTAAATGCTCTTGAGCTTTTCTTGATAATCCATGATAAAATCCTTGCGGGAGTAACCAATCTTCCATTCCATGATGGGGGCAATCGATATATATTCTTCTAAACGTTCCCATGCTTACGGAATTGATTCTCCCTTCTCTTTGCTAAAAATTAGTGTTTTTTCCTCGTAAGGCATTGGTTTTGCCTATAGGGAAGAATTTTGATAGGAAGGCTTTTCGAACATTCATCCCATGTCTTGATTTCTTCTTTGTTAGCGTAGAACCATAACTTCGCTTTTCTGTCAATGAGAATGGGAATAAGCATAGCAATATGATGTCTCGGGGAAATGTCCTTGATTGTGAAGGTGTTGGCAATCTCGAGAAAATTCGAAGATGAGAGCGTGCATCTTCGTGTATCCTTCCACCGAATAGAGTAGCTTGAACCATGTTAATGAAGCTGGGCTTGAGCTCAAACTCAAGATTATTAGTTTGAAGTACCGGTCCAAAGGCGAATGTTCTCATTGCTTGGAGCGAGAGAACTCTCATAATGTCCTTTCACCCATAGCCTCAAAACGATTGTAAGCTTCCTCTTGATTGACTTTATTTCGATGAAATGAAGTGAATCTCAATCAATCCTTTGTGATAAACCTGTATAAAATATAAACAAAGAAAAAACAAGGGTAATCCTGCTAAAGTAGCGTGCCTAGTTTAGACCTCATCATAAGTTTCTTTCTAATAATATCTCTAGTTAGCCATTATTTCCTCCCGACAACGGCGCCGAGAAATGCTTGTTGGTACTTCTTAATATCACTATAACCAATAGGTGGAATTAATCTCACCTAAGGCCATATGAGCCGAGGCACTCGGTGTTTCTCCATCTCTTAGCTTTACCATAGGCTAGGTTGTCATCCCCCAGTAATGCTAGAAATGTATGTGTGCTATATGTACTTGGTTTGCAATCTTCTCTAGAATAAATATATCTATCATTAAATTATCCGCAAGCCGGGTAGTGTCCAGAGCAATTAGCTCTACGTCCACACCCGAGCGAGGGGGATTACAAGGGACGGACAAGGTTGTCACGACCCTACCGCCTACCCCCACGACCGTGGGGTGCCATAAAAAGATAGGTGTACGTTAGCCCAAACACCACGTTTGCACTACCGTCCACAACTCTTGATGTTGATCAAGGTTCCCCTGGTCAAAGAGTTCCTTCACCAAGAGTTACGACCGAAGGTATGATTATCGATCCCACAAGTTTATAACAGCTAAGATAATATGCTTGAAGAACAATAAGCCGAAAGATGAGCACAAGCTTTCTTAACAAAGTGTAGGTAAGTTGTAGAGGTACAAGCGAAGCAGGTACCGACAAGTCCGGCACTCCGACCTCCTAGGAACCGCGGCACACCGGGGACGGACCGACAACTCCAGGTAGAAGGAATCAAACTTCCTTCTAGCCTTCCCTCTCTCACTCTCCATTAGAACTAAGAGGAGGAAGAAGAACAAGAATGGAGCTTCCTCCTCTCTACTACATTGTGGCCCTCCTTGTGTTGTATGTGGAATTGGTGTCTTGTGGAAGAGGGGGAGAGCCTCCTTTTATAGCTTGGAGAGAGGGGGGTCTTTGGAAATGTGCCACCTCCCTCCATTATGGCCAAACCGACCAGGAATAGGCAGTTTCTAGGTTCATTGCACCTGGTCCATGCCACCACCAACGTTCCCTGGTTGAATGCAACCGCCTCGAGAAAGGTGGGCCCGGTTGGCAGCCGCAGGGGTGCGGCTGCACCCTAAGGTGCGGGCGCACCAAGATATGGGCCAAATGTGCTCAAATTTTGTGAGCACGTAGGTTTCGTCGTTAGCTTCGTTTTGGCGGGTGGTACACCAAAAACGGAGTCTGTATGAAAAAGTTATGCCCGAAATACTAAACCCATGTCATGTGGCCCAATGTCATTTCATGTTGGATTCGGGCCTCGACCTCTTGGGCTTGTCTTTGGATATTGATATTCATGTTTATGGTCTTTTCTCCTCTCTTCTCCTTGCTTTGCTTATGTCCATTTAGGGCCTTGTTATTTCTTATATGTTTTTCCTTTGCTTTTGGCCCAATATATATATATGTTTTCAACATTGCCCTGCAAAACAAGTGAAGTACCAAAACTTGTGGAAATGGTTAGCTCAAAGCCCTATTACTATTGTGTTTTGGTAGTTTTATACTAATGTTGACGGTATAAAATATGCAGTTAACGACCGTCAATAGTGACAGCCTTGTTCGTCCCTTGTAATCCCCACGTTCGGGTGTGTTGTAGTGCTAATTGCCGGGAAGCTTCCCGGTTTGGGCGTTGGCGGTGCGAAGTAAGCAAGTAGCTCTAGAGGCGGCTAACCATAGACCCTAAAGGTGTAGGAATCCTTCTCTATAATCCTCCCCATCTTTGGCCTTGTGTGTCCTTAGGTGAACAAGTTAGGAGAGAGTACCTCCGTTCCCTGTGGAAAATACGATACCCTGAATATTTCCGGGTGAAAGCTACAACGACAATTTCAGACGCTTGCGGATTCTTCTGCGACATTAAAAAACGTCAACAGCAGCTGACGGCGAGCAATCAATCAATCAATCAATCAATCAATCAATCAATCAATCAATCAATCATACATTAGTGAGCAGTAGCGTGGTACCGACGGTATGACCGAAAGCAAGAGGAGACCGACGAACCACACCATACGAGACAATTGGGGTTCATCGACCGACATGCTATTATGACCTTCCATAGACAAAGACAATTGGGGTTCAGTGTAGGACAAATCACAATTTTTTATATGAATGCTGCTTCATCCGGTATGCGAGCTAGGGCCGGGGCCCTAGGTCGCCACTCACTCCCCCGCAAACCCACCCACCACCCCGCCCGGCGCTAGGGTTCTTCTGAGCTCGGAGAGCTAGGGCCCGGCCCTAGCTCGTCGGAGCTCCGACGAACCCTAGCGCCCGTGGCGACCACCCTCTTCCACCACAGAGCAAACAAAGCTTTCTATAGGAAGGACAACATATAGAGCAGTACTATAGGAATAGTGTAATAAATATAGGCATAAGGACAATTGATAGATCACAGAGCACAGATCATAGGTCACAATTTTATTTTATAGGGAGAGACAAGCTTCGACTAGGTAACGGAGGCACCATGGTTTTGCCCCGACCGACCAAAGCATAAGTGAGATTAAGAACAAATGGGGAGATAGAGGTTAGGGATAAACTTCTTGCTTGCCTTCATTCATTAGTTCGACTAATACATATAGGAGCCTAGCTCCTCCGATAAGATGTCTTTGCTCATTAACTACTAGCCGGCTAATAACTCTTCTAATCACCTAGGCTTCTCGCTTCGACTTAATGACTGAGGCCCCTTCAGCCGCCCTAAACCTCCTCGGGCTGAACCAAGCCATGCGCATCATTGGAAGCAGGAGGCGGCTTGGCACAAATACAAATAAGAGGGGTGTATTGGCACAAATAACGAGTAAAATAGATTTCAACAATTTTTAGTACATATCACAATAGACAATTTTTTTCTAAAAAAGGACAATGACAAATAAGAAGTGTGTGTTTGGCACAAATCACAAATTCCCTGTGAAGTCTGCAGAGAGCGGGCCCTGTCACTTGACATATACGAGGTGTGGGTTGGCACAAATCACAAAATACTGAGATGATAAGGTGTGTTAGCACAAATCACAAGAGGGCCACAAGAAAGGAACAAGGGATATTGCACATGAAAATACCATAATTGTGGCAATGCAAATGTGCTATTTTTGCTAATAAAAGTGCAATTGTGAATGTTTTTCTTGCTAACTTCAAAGGACTTCCGTGGAAGAATGATTTCCTTACTAATAGGCAACTTGCAAGCAAAACGGGACATATTGCATTTCCTAAGAACTAAAATTGGGGTGATTGATACATGCAATTTGCATAATCTCTGATCGCAATTAATTAACTGAATAAACGGGACATATTGCATTTCCTTCTTTGTATTCATTGGTCGAGAAGAGAGAACTCAGAACTACACTAGGGGCGGCACCACTGTCCCTTCTTCCCCGTCCCTCATGTAGCATGCTTTGTAGGTGAAAGAAAGATAAAGGTAGGTTGCCATGGATCACAACACACACTAAGAATTTTAGTCATCAGTGGACACTAGTATTAACTAATTAAAATTCAGAAGCTCGTATTTGTTGACAGTTTGATCATGTAGACATTAGTCATCACTAGCCATTCAAAATAGCAAACAACCTAATAGGTTATCAAGACCTGTGTTGCATCATTATGCTGCATAGAATGCACCATTATGTAACATAAACTATGAGCTTTGGATGTGAGGAGAAATGACAAAATTTTACAGAAAAGTTTCGACTTACCTAAGACCAGCAAGAACACACTGCTGCTGGAGTCATTGAATGGAGAGATGACCTAGACCACAATCCTACAAGTTGGCAAGTTACAGAACACATATGAAATCTGCTCCATTCACTGAAAGGATAGAAAAACAGATCACAAGAAACATTTTTTTTTCTATAGAAGGACATAACACAATTTTAATCTATTCAAGCACAATCACAAAAAAAAAAATCTATGGAAGGACAGATAACATTTTTTTCCTATGGAAGAATCACAGAAAGGTGTGTTAGCACAAATCACAACTAAAAAAATTATATGAAAGGGAAAGGACAAAAATTTGGTGGGGGCTGGCCCAAATCACAATAAACAAAGAATAAGGTGCATTAGCACAAATCACAAGAAACACTTTTTTCTATTAAAGGAAAAGGACAAAAAAAAATAGTGTGGGCTAGCACAAATGACAATAAACAAAGGACTTTTCCCCTTCTGATTTAAAAGGAACAGATCTGAAGGAATGGGTGCAACACTCTAACTACTCCTTATAACAGGTGCTTTGGCAGCTTGATATAGATAAGGCCATAGCATGACAAATTTACTACTTATAATCATCTTAGGTACATCTTAATGAAGTTTGTCTAGCTCTGAACGCTACAAACCACAAATAGGTGGGTGTGGTAAACTGATGACCTGCATAAAGGAGGTTTCTAGACATATTCTGGTCCAATAGTTAAGCACCCTCACATAATTTGTAAAAATAGAAGGTAAGACTTGAGTTAGTTCCAGCACCCTCACATAATTATACTGTATATTTATATGAGCCGACTTGACAAATATACAAAATAACAAACTAGATCTAGCTGCAAACAAGACAGTGACAAGCTACAAATAAGTTGTGACACAAAATTGAAGGCCTACAATTGGTTGCAACAACAGATATGTGCGTGGAAATGAGACTGAAAGTCCTTCCACCAGTTGCATAATCAATTATTCTACTATTTATACCATGTTGGTAATTTCAGATAGTACAAAAGAAAATTGCACGTTTCAATTAGTGTAACTATTACTTTTTGAAAATGCAATTTCTACTATATATGTATGCAATTAAGAACAATGCTAATATGGAGCCAGTGTTAGATCATTTCACATGGGTTCTCACCATGGGCACACAAGCACCATCCATGCCACTGTCGCGGTTGGAGCTGGCACTATCAAGCAATGCGACCCTCTGCTTGGCCAATGCCATCTTTTGCTCCAATTTGTTCTTGTCTAACTACGCGCCAGGTGGCCTCCCAATCCTGCTTGTTCCTCTGCAGGCCAGCCCAACAAACCAGATAAATCAGGAACATATTCTATGAATCTGTTTCTATGGATCAAACTTGAGTGGTGACACATCGACCAAGGGAAAAAAAACTCTTGAGCTTCATCATGTTCTGGAAAGCAATTTGTTAACTTAGTTGTGAGTTCAAACTTAAAAGACTTATGTTCTCCAAAGCAAGTAACCTCACTAAATATATTATAGTTAAGCAAGTACCCTCACTAAATATACTATAGTTAAGTTTCCACTGAATCCACTATGGTTTACAAATACAAGCAGAGACGGGACAATACAAGGAGGTCCATGAACTCGAACAACTTCATATGTTAACTTGAAAAACAACTTATGTTTTGCAAGTCAAGGTATAAAAGACATTTTGCCTATAATATTTGTACTATGGTTTCCTTCTCTGAAATTTCAGATTCATAGCTTACTTGTTAAACCATAGTCCATACCTTACTATGAACACGAGGCTTCTAGTTATCTGTGCACAATAGTGTGGAATGATTGATGCTAACGCATTGCAACATTTTCTGCAAGTTCAATTGCTACAGTAAATGTACAGAATCACGTGACTGCTTTAAGAACAATGGATGTGGTGCATCCATCTCATGTCCAAACTGGAAGTTAATAGAGAAAAAATTGTAAAAACCCTCTTTTCTTTTGGGCTACAGAGTAAAAGGAACGGCAAGGGTTTCAGTCACAATATATTTTGTTTGGTTTCACATTATAGGAACCGTTGCATAAGCTTAAAATCTTTTGCCTGGTCTAATTTTTTCAATAGAACCACTAATATATGGCGCTTGCTCCCATTTGTAAAGCTAGATATGATCTTTCAACTCCTTTTCAATGTTTTTCTTTTACCTTCTTCAATTTTCCCATGAACACTTGAGGTTGGAAATTTTATGAAAAGCAGCCATGGACAAAAGAAACAGAAACACTACACATAGATTCAATAGTGACTTACAGTGACAAAACTGCTTGTAGTAGCCAAGCACATTGTACAAAATATACTGGATTTTCTTCACTGCAGTACTGTCTGAGTGGACTGTAAAAAATATGTTTTCAGGATAAGGAAAATTAAAGATAATAGGAGAAGCAAAATAATTTCAACAGGTATACTGAAAAAACTTAACAAAGCAAACAATACAGATCAAGTTTTTATCTCACCTTGAATAACCACCCATCCTCGCAGCCATGCCACTGCACCAAGCACAAAGGCAATAGTGCTGAAGATAGAACTGGCAAGGGTTGCACATCTTGCCCCTTGCTGTAGTCGCATGGCTGATTCTTGGTACTAAAGCTATCAATAGAACCAAGGAAGAGGAAGATTAGTACAACAAAAATGCCCATGAATAGTCCCACATACTTGTATTTAGCGAAAAGGAAAAGAAGTTGCTCTGTTTAAAACAAAGCAAGGCTATTTAGAACCAGAGAATAACTACTAGTAAGACAAGCCCTAAAAATACTGAAGATTTCGACATAGCGGTAACTAAAAAAATACACGAGGATGATAGGCAGTACTTAATCTCTTTAATTGTTGTCATGTTAAGTGCAACAGGACTGGACATGTCACCCAAGAAGCATGTCAACATCAAAATAGACAGAATAATACCTAAGCTAAAAAATATAAGATAGACTATAATCCTCATCTCCTCATGAGAAAGTATTCATCATGATGATCTCCATCTCCATCTCCATTGAACTATTCATCATGATGATCTCCATCTCCATGATCCATGTATGCCATCCTCCAAATGATGAATCTGCCAAGACTAGTCTATACTAGCGCAGATAGTAATAATAATTACATTGTCACGATCATCACAATTTGGCATGCAGGCCATTACATTAATGAGACAATATATAAGTGGCTCCAGCCATATTGTCATCCTCATGACATGCAAGTCATGAATTAATTACATACATGCATCACATACACATAAAGGCCATACCGATCACATAAACACGCAAAAACGGCATTAACCGATTCCGGCGTCTAATCTTGTCGGGGCGAAAACACCATTTTCTCGAGCTGTTTTTCACAATTTTAAAATCGTCAAGACCTAACTTAAATTAGTCGGGTCATTAGAAAACCTAACTTTTTGTTCTCAACGATTTTTCGTATAGAGTTCGTCTCAATCCGAGGTCGTATGCAAAAGTTATGGCCGTTATATGAAATAACACCCTTTTGACGACCGATAGTCGGTAGCGAGATCAAATCTGCCACGCCCGCGTCGTGCATTATATGCACCCGGACACGACCATGGTTCGATTCGATCAATCTCATTGATCTCTAACTCGCCATGACTGGTTTTACATGTATCACTTAACTCCGATGGCGGAATTCCGACCGGTAGGAGTAGATCGAACAAGACCAGCATAGCAAGATCACAAACCTATGACCAGAGACTCATCTATAACCGCACATATCACCATATGCACACAATTGAATCTATAACGAGGCAGCTACGGCTTTGATACCACTGAAAGAATATGGGATCGCTACGCTAGCTAGAAGACAGAACTTTTCTGCCGATAAACTAGGAACTACTGCTAGTTATAGATCACGGGATTACCACTAGACGCGCAGGTGCAGCGGATTCGTCGACCCTTGACGTAGATGTACGCATCACAGTAGTGCCGTGCAGTTGCTCACGTCCGTCCTCCACGTGCGGTTCATCCTTGTGCTCCAGATGCAGCACCTCCAAGCTATCCCACACGTACAGGGAGGAAGCGATGCGCCTCTGGACTGCTAGGTCCGCGAGGAGCAAGAGTTGAGGGCGTGGGCGGCGGCGGCTGCCAAAGTGGCGTGGCTTAATCTAGCCCCGCGCCCACCTCTCATATATATAGGAGTCCCTAACAGGCTCCCGAGCTGGAGGCCCATTAGTAATCCTAAGCCTCGTCTAATTGGATCAGATCCGAATTAGGCCTCCTTCCCCTTAAGCGTGCGACCCTATGGGCTCACGCACACATAGACATGGCCCGAGTATTGACACCTCTTAAGCTATATATTTATAACTTAATTAAACATGAAATAAGGGTATAAAATGAATATATACATAGACTAGGGGTTTTACTAACATAGTTCCACAAGTTTTGGTGATTTATATCTTTTCAGGGACTTAACAGGTAAATACAGGTAAAAGCCCAGAGTTTGCACCCCATACGATGAGGAGACTTGTCCGTGATAAATTTCAATCCAAAATTCGAATCAAAACATTCTAGAAGACACCAGAAGACACTAGGAGAAACGAGAAGTCAAGGGGCAAAAGAGTCCTGGCGATCGCCAGGAATGTCTCTGGCGACCGCCAGGTGGGACCCACATGTCAGCCTCATCTTTTTAGGTCGGTTTCTAACCGACATTGAGGTTGTATCTACACCATTGCTCAAGGTCGGTTTGATCCAAGGGTCCATATTCATCGGCTAGGGCTATATAAGGAGACCCCTTGCCTCTTGATTGGGGATGAATTCATTATTCATCAGACTCAACCTCTGATCGACAGCCAAAACCCTACCTCTCCAATTAGAAGAAGAGCTTAGATCAAGTTGAGTGAGATAGTTACCAAGTTGAGAGATTAGATCTTTAGTACCCCACGAGAGTGACTAGATCTAGTCTTGAGAGATAAAGAGTGAGTGGAGGAGAAGAAGGGGAAGTTGGGACTGCTGTCGGTGACTCCTCTACACTTGTATCTCCGGGATCAAAGGCCTCGTGGCACCTGATCCTGAGACTTCTTTGGTGGATCAACCTTATATTTGAGTAAGTTCCTTGTTTATATTTTCTTTCGGTTTATGACTCTTTTATTAGAGTACTTCGATTCTTGTCGCTCTTGAGTTGAAGTTGCTACCCCTAGTGCAAGCGCGGTGTTTGGACTAGATAGCTCGTAAATACACCCTACCTTCCGAAGTGTGGTAGTTCGTGGTAGTGACAGTACCATTGATTCCTTTGGAGTCCACCTCCCGTTGGATAGGCCAAGTAGGACCCTGTTGCTGGAGGACTGCACGTTTCGTCCCTACTTTCCTTTGAGTACGTCCCCATTAAGAAATATCTTCAAGCCTTATAAGGATATAAACTAGACAACCATAGATATCTTCTCATCCTTTATAATCTCGAGTCCTTTCTACAGTCTCAGGGATTTAGTTTAGCCTCACTATTCTCACACCTTTCTCCCTGTGGATACGATATTTAAAACCCTCTCCCGGGTGAAGTGCTCACCGGTATTCGTTCGCTTGCGGATTATTAATAAATATTTCTGTAGGATAACTTTTACCAACAAGCATTTTTGGCGCCGTTGCGGGAGAAGCGGTTCTTTGAACACGTGAGCATAACTAAATCTTGTATCATATTCTTAGTATAGATTTTTCTTTTTATCATTTGGCCACTATCCAAATGGATACTACCCTCCTTTACCAACACTTGGCACCCATGGAGCAAGCTTATAGGCCTGTGCTATCCTCTGAACCTATCCGTACTTGGTCCTATGAGTTTTGCCCTAGGTTAATAGAGATGGTCCAAAATCATACATTCTCAGGAGAAATAGATGAAAACCCTTTCCTTCATCTCCAAACATTCGAGGAGACATGTAAGTGCCTCCATATTGAAGGCATGTCCCATGAGACTATCCATTTGGACGCTATTTCCGTTCTCTTTGAAGGGAAAAGCTCGCTTGATGGTACAATCGAAAACATAGAGAGAATGGGAGGCAAGCGGGGAACTTGTTTGACCGACTTTTTGTGCAGAGTTCTACCCCATGTCCAAATTAGTCGACTTTAGGCTCTTGATCCTATCCTCTAAACGAAGGATAATGAATCTTTGAGTGCCTCTTGGGAGCGTTTTGATCTTCTTTCCAAACCGGACCTAATCTAGCCATACCGGACTATGTTCTAATTCAACATTTTTATATTGGTCTGAATAGAAAATCCAGAAAACATTTGAACACCTCTATGAATGGATCCTTTATTCATCTTACAATCCCTGAATGCATAGCTGTCCTAAACAAAATAGTGGAAAACAAGGAGTATGATCCAACTATAGGGAAACACTTAAAAATAGAAGAAATAATAGAAGAAGAAGAAGGATTAGCTGAACCCGATTTCATTCCAAATCCTTTACAACCACCACCCGATCGAACCATTAGAAATGAAGAACCGAGAGGTCACTTTGATCTCGACTTCTTACTCGATATCGAGGATGATCTTTTCTGATTATGGAAATACCTCGAGATATCGAATGAAACCTCAGAAGGCTAAAACATCACAACCATATCCTATAGACCCTTCTGACCAGTCTCATTTAAAAGGAACCACAGAAGAGCTTGTCTCAATCATAAGTAGCGAATGGTTAGAAGAATCAAAGCTTTCCTCTGATGTAATCCGTTTGGATTCACCTTCCGTACCTATTTGTTGCCAAATTGATAAAGACACTTTTGATGCTCTCTATAATCCTGTTGTGGGAATAAATATCATGGCATTGTCCTTTGCTCATGAACTTCTCAAAAACATGCCATTGAGTCCCACTACAAAATTATTACGAAGCCCTTCAGGACAAATTGTCCAAAGCTCAGGAATTCTTTATGTTATACCAATCAAGGTTAACAACATCATGGTACATCTTAGCTTTTATATCTTTGATATCATGGAGTTTGACCTACTGATAGGACAACCGATAGAAAGGCTTACTTTAGGAGGACAACCCGGAGAATTAGACATTCGGCTAGGTCAGGATCTTAGACTTTCATTGCCTATAGTCCAAGCCATCCATGCTAAAACCGAGTCTTGTCCAGAACCAGACCCTATGGAGGAAGTTAAAGAGGCTTCTGTAGAGTATTTTGTGGAGTCTAGTTATGAGGACGATTCAGAGTTCTTTATTGAGGAGGAGGACAAAAATCCTACCACTTCAGAGCCTCTAGATAAATTTGAGAACCCACCTAGACCTCCTATTGAACTTAAACCTTTACCACCAGGCCTCACATATGCTTTCCTCAATCAAGATCCAGAGTCTCCTGTGATCATAAATGATAAACTTCCTCTAGAACGGACTCTTAGGCTAATAACTGAACTAGAAAAACATCGCTCGACCTTAGGCTATTCACTTTCGAAGACCTCAAAGGAATTAGTCCTACTCTTTTGCACTCATCGCATTCCCTCTGGACCGGATATTCCCCATCTATAGAACCTCAACGTAGACTCAATAACGCGATGAGAGAGGTAGTTAAAAAGGAAGTTATAAAGTTGTTGCACGCAGGGATTATATATCCTATGCCACATAGTGAGTGGGTAAGCCCTGTTCAAGTTGTGCCTAAAAAGGGAGGCATGACAGTTGTTAAAAACGATAAGAATGAATTAATTCCTCAAAGAACCGTCACAGGATGGCGAATGTGCATAGACTATAGAAAATTAAACAAGGCTACAAAGAAGGACCACTTTCCATTGCCTTTCATTGATGAGATGTTAGAGCGATTGGCAAACCACTCTTACTTTTGTTTCCTTGATGGATATTACGGATATCACCAAATCCCAATCCATCCTAGTGACGAGCAAAATCACTTTTACATGCCCATATGGAACTTATGCTTATAGAAGAATGTCTTTTGGGTTATATAATGCGCTGCTTCTTTTCAAAGATGTATGATGTCTATATTTTCTGAAATGATTGAAGAGATTATGGAAGTTTTATGGATGATTTTTCTGTTTTATGGAAAAACTTTTGATGATTGTCTAGAAAACTTAGATAAGGTTTTGCAAAGATGTGAGGAAAAGCACTTAGTCCTTAAGCGGGAAAAATGTCATTTTATGGTTAGAGAAGGAATAGTGCTTGGTCACCTAATTTCGAGAAAAGGGGAATAGAGGTAGACAAGGCAAAAATAGAAGTTATAGAATAGTTACCTCCCCCGTGAATATCAAAGGGATAAGAAGTTTTCTAGGCCATACTTGGTTTTTATCGTAGATTTATAAAAGATTTTTCACATATTGCTAGATCACTTACCCGACTGTTAGCCAAGGATGCTCCCTTTGTTTTTGATGATGCTTGTCTAGAAGCTTTTGAAACTTTGAAAAAGGCTCTTGTTTTCGCACCAATCATCCAACCCCCCGATTGGTCTTTGCCTTTTGAAATTATGTGTGATGCCGGTGACTATCTTTGTGGGGGCGTGTTAGGACAAACTAAAGACAAGAAGCATCATGCCATTGCATATGCTAGTAAAACTTTGATTTGGGCCACAACTTAATTATGCTACCACTGAAAAAAGAGTTGCTAGCAGTTGTTTATGCTATAGATAAGTTTAGATCTTACTTGGTAGGAGCTAAGTTGATTGTTTACACCGATCATCTTTGCTTTGAAATACTTGCTCACCAAGAAAGATGCTAAACCTCATTTGATAAGATGGATTTTGTTACTCCAAGAGTTTGATTTAGAAATTAAAGATAAAAAAAGGAGTAGAAAATTTTGTTGCCGATCATTTGTCTAGAATGCATTTTGAAAAACCACATGAATTGCCTATTAATGACTCACTTTCGGGGACGATATGTTCTATCGATAACCCATACCGATCCTCGGTATGCAGATCTTGTTAATTTTATGGTTGCAGGATATGTAGCACCAGGTGTAGATAAGAAGAAGCTTATGTATGAGAGTCGTCACCACCTATGGGATGAGTCATACCTCTTCAGAGTTTGCTCTCACGGGCTGCTCAGGAGATGTGTGCCAATAGAAGAAGGACTTCAGATCATTGAAAGATGTCACTCATCACCATACGGAGGACGTTATGGGGCATTCAGAACACATGCAAAGATTTGGCAAGCAGGATTTTTCTGGCCAACCATGTATCAAGACACAAAAGACTTCATCTGAAGATGTGGAGCTTGTCAGAGGCACGGGAATATCAATGCAAGAGATGCTATGCCTCTAACAACCAATCTCCAGATAGAGCTCTTTGATGTCTGGGGAATTGACTACATGGGACCATTTCTAAAATCCGGAAATTATGAACACATTTTGGTAGCGGTTGACTACGTTTCAAAATGGGTTGAAGCCTTACCGTGTAGATCCGCAGATGGCAATAGCTCAATAAAGATGTTTGAAGAAACTATATTCCCAAGATTTGGAGTACCACGAATGGTGATTAGTGACGGAGGAAGCCACTTCATTGACAGAAGATTCCGACGCTATTTAGCAAAACATGGAGTTCGTCACAATATTGCCACAGCTTACCACCCTCAAACAAGTGGGCAAGCAGAGACTTCAAATAAACAAATCAAGAACATCTTGCAGAAAACAATCGAAGAGATGGGAACTAAGTGGAAGGATAGACTTCCGGAAGCACTATGGGCATACAGGACAGCCTACAAGACACCAGTTGGAATGACTCCATATCAACTTGTCTATGGCAAAACCTGTCACTTGCCTGTAGAGTTAGAGTTTAAGGCTCATTGGGCAATCAAGAGATGGAATATGGATCTTGAAGCCACAGGAGTAAAGAGGAAGATGCAACTATCAGAGTTGGATGAATGGAGAGAGAGAAAGCTTATCACAATGCCAAGATCTACAAGGAAAGAACCAAGAAGTGGCATGACAAGAGAATTAAGATAAAGACTTTCACTCTAGGAGATCAGGTATTGCTCATTAATTCTAGGGTTAAATTATTCGGGCATGGAAAACTTCGGAGCAAATGGGAAGGACCTTTCAAGGTGGTGAATTCATCATCTCGTGGAGCAGTCACTCTCCAGGACCACGAAGGTAAGTTATTCAAGGTAAATGGCCAACGTCTTAAAATTTTCTATGAGCCCGATAAGCCTGAGGAATTAGATGTAATGGGGTTTATGATTTATCCTAACCATGAGACTTAGTTTATGTAGAATATATTTTTTGGGCCAAAAGTGCGAGCATTACACTTAGAATAGGAGTAGTAGACCGTGGGAAAAAGGGCGATCCAGTGTCCAACAGGACCCTGGCGATCGCCAGGAATAGGCCTGGCGACCACCGGCCCACTGTCTCCCCTCGTGTCCATCTTCATTCTGCGTACATTCTAGAACATGCCCATTAGAATGTCATACTTTTTGGAGCCATTCAGATAGGAAGGTAACGTGAAACCCTAACCTCCTATCCAAGTCATCCGGCCTATATAAACAAGCCCCATGTCCATTCAATCTCATCTCATCCATCCTCCAAAGACCGACGACCAGCACCACTACTTTTCGCCATGGAGAACACCGATACCCGCATGGTCATCTACGACCCATCTAGGGTGGCGCCATCCTCTTCCTCCTCGCCACCACCATTGCCGCCAAGCTCCAAAGCTCTAGTCCCCTATACGCCCAAGCCTCTTACTACTGTTACACCACCACCAGCAGCAGCTAAGTCTTCACAAGCTCTACTCCTTGCTCGACGTTTTCTCGCTGTCCGGTGAGAGGAAGCTATGAAGAAGAAGGTCCAGGTGCTGGAGGGCACTAAACTCCTTCCTCCCGGTCCTAACGAGAAGCTTGCCGGCATCCGGAGGGATAAGTTTGGCAACATCCGAAAGCTTAATTACACTAATCCTCGCGTCGCCATTAATGGTGTGCGTGCCAAGCCGGAGGAAGTCAAGTTCATTCAACCCAGGGAGGCAGCAGAGCGCATGGTTAAACCACGAGAGGGCAGGATGGCCATGGCTGAAGCTACGCTACCGAGTATGCCTACATGAAGAATTTCCTTAGCACCGAGCATGTAAATTGGAGTGCCACGACTAGGGGCTTAAACGCCTTAGAGAAGGAGAATGCTGCGCTAGTTAAGAGAGTTGGCACTCTCAAAAGGATTGTCAATAGGCTTTTGAGAAGCCATAGGAAGCTCGGTCTTTAAGAGCACTCATCTTCGTTAGTTGTTTGGTTTATTTTCAGAATAAGTTTGCTTAGTAATTTAGATTGGTTTGGTTTGCAATGAATAAAGAGTGCTCTTCTTTTTAATAATAAAGGTTGATCCATTGTCTCAAGTATTATCTCTATAATTTTGTATATGTTTTCTTGTCTCCGCCATTTTTTGAATCAAGGATAATAAAAGATAGTGTGGGGAGACAAAGACGAATATCAAGAACAACGAAACTAAACCCAAAAAAGCGAGTAAAACAAAAGACACGTAGCGAGGATTGAACACGAATTTAAGCTCGACTCGTTGAGCCCAGGGGCTCTGGCGTCGCGAGAAAGAATCTGGCGACCACCGGGCCACCTCACCCCTCGTCTCTAGCCGTCTACCCCTCGGTTTGCTTTTCTCGAACTTTGTTTTCATTCACATTTTGGCCTCTGTTTCGTTAGTTTTGAACCTCTTGCTAATATGTTTTTAATCCAACATAATACTAAAAAGAAAGAGATTGATATGCTTTGTTCAAAGTTAGACTCACATAACACTTTTTCATGGTTGAACCAATTCTTTGTTTGGGAACTTAATTTTTTTAGGGACCCCAAGTTACTTAAGTTGTTGTAGAATATGAGATAGAAGATTGGTGAGAACTTGATTCTTGATATCTTTTTCTTTTGGAGAATTTATTTTTGAAAACACTAAAATTGATAGCTATACCTCTTCTTTGTGGTAATTATTATATCCTACTAAAGCCATATATGCTACAAGTATTGAAAAACCAGCCATAAGCTACTTGCTTTGTGTTGAGCTTTGTCCAGTCCGTGACCCGAGTTGAGAGACTTGTCATGCTCCCAAGATCAAGAACACGTACACCCACATATATATTTTGCTCTTATCTTGAGAGTACGCACAAACATGCTTTTATCCATCAAAAATTTCTGTCTCTACTGCGGAGATAGAACCAAAATTATTATAGAAAAATTTATATGCTCCAGTTTTTGATCTCTCTAAATTCAATGTCTTGTTGTAATTGTAAAGCAAGGCATGGGCTATGCAAAAATAGTATTGAAAAAAAAATGGACAAGTGTCCAACAAATGAAAACAATGGGTACTTAGATGCCCGCCTCTCGAAAAAAAAAGAGAGAGAATAAAGATAGCCCATGACATTTCTTGCAAAAGTGTTTCATATATCAAAAAAGAGAGAAATTTACAAGAGCATAGTAGAATTAAGATAGCCACCATATTATCCACACACATGCACATCTTGATCTAAGAGAATGTCTTTCCTCGATCCGGCTTTGACGTTGCAAATACATGCAAGGTAAGTATGCTACATCCTTGACATACCGAAACACCAGATAAAGCTTTATTAGAAGTAGGATATTTTTAAGGGCATCAGTCATATGTTCCTTGTGAGGATTGAAAAATACCACATACAAATATTGAGTGATTCGAGAGTACCACAAAAGAAGGTAAGCTATGTTCCTTTTCAAAAAATTATTACAAAAACTCAAATTGATTTGATTGAAGGGGAAAAGGTACTCTATTTCGACTATTACGTTTCTCCAACTCCTCAAAGTTCTTGGTAGACACAGTGAATCCCGCAAATATAGGTATGACCATGAGATTGTTTTATGTTTGATGTCTTGACTTACAACTTTGCTATATCCATCCTTTTCTCGAGGCAGTAAAAGCCTAAGTGTGGGGAGCTTATTGACACCTCTTAAGCTATATATTTATAACTCAATTAAACATGAAATAAGGGTATAAAATGAATATATACATAGACTAGGGGTTTTACTAACATAGTTCCACAAGTTTTGGTGATTTATATCTTTTCAGGGGACTTAACAGGGTAAATACGGGTAAAAGCCCGAGTTTGCACCCCATACAATGAGGAGACTTGTCCGTGATAAATTTCAATCCAAAATCCTAATCAAAATATTCTAGAAGACACCAGAAGACACCGGGAGAAACAAGAAGTCAAGGGGGCAAAAGAGTCCACGCGATCGCCGGGAATGTCTCTGGCGACCGCCGGTGGGACCCACATGTCGACCTCATCTTTTTAGGGTGGGTTTCTAACCGACATTGAGGTTGTATCTACACCATTGCTCAAGGTCGGTTTGATCCAAGGGTCCATATTCATCGGCTAGGGCTATATAAGGAGACCCCTTACGTCTTGATTGGGGATGAATTCATTATTCATCGGACTCAACCCTCGATCGGCGATGTACCAAAACCCTACCTCTCCAATTAGAAGAAGAGCTTAGATCAAGTTGAGTGAGATAGTTAGCAAGTTGAGAGATTAGATCTTTAGTACCCCACGAGAGTGACTAGATCTAGTCTTGAGAGATAAAGAGTGAGTAGAGGAGAAGAAGGGGAAGTGCCGGACCTATCGGTGACTCCTCTACACTTGTATCTCCGGGATCAAAGGCCTCGTGGCGCCTGATCCAGAGACTTCTTTGGTGGATCAACCTTATATTTGAGTAAGTTCCTTGTTTATATTTTCTTTCAGTTTACGACTCTTTTATTAGAGTACTTCGATTCTTGTCGCTCTTGAGTTGAAGTTGCTACCCCTAGTGCAAGCGCGGTGTTTGGACTAGATAGCTCGTAAATACACCCTACCTTCGAGTGTGGTAGTTCGTGGTAGTGACAAGTACCATTGATTCCTTTGGAGTCCACCTCCCGTTGGATAGGCCAAGTAGGACCCTGTTGCTGGAGGATTGCATGTTTCGTCCCTGCTTTCCTTTGAGTATGTCCCCATTAAGAAATATCTTCAAACCTTATAAGGATATAAACTAGACAACCATTGACATCTTCTCATCCTTTATAATCTCCAGTCCTTTCTACAGTCTCAGGGATTTAGTTTAGCCTCACTATTCTCACACCTTTCTCCCTGTGGATACGATATTTAAAACCCTCTCCGGATGAAGTGCTCACCGGTATCCGTTTCGCTTTATGGATTATTAATAAATATTTCGTAGGATAACTTTTACCAACACCGAGTACTCCCACTCGACCAATAGTTGACAGCGGCCTCTAGCAAGGCGTGTCAACTCCCATGTGTACGCAATGATCATATCAGACGAACCACCACAAACTTACGTATATGTTATTCCCTTGCCACATGATATTTGGTCCACCTAGTGGGTTAACACTTAACCCAAGCATGGCCATGCATTTCTTGATCCAATCATTCGAGTGGTCCAGTGATATCTCTCTCTCATGGAGAGGGGCAATTCCATCTTGATTGACTATGCCTCACAGCATGCTTCCTGACAAACCTGAAGACCACCTTTATAGCTACCCAATTATGGAGTAATGTTTGATAGTCCCTAAGTAGGTCATTTCACATTTTGAGTACATACGACAATCTCAGGTCTAAGGACACAACGTACATGATGTGTAAAGAGATAATAATAACATCTCATGTCAGGTCTATCCAGCCCCATGTCATACATGTGCCCACACTATTAGTTTGACATATCCATGTCTATGACTTGCGAAACATAGTCATCAACCAATATGTGTGCTGATCTAATATTCATGTGTGTCCTCACATGAACTCCGACCAGGGACAATTATAGAATAACCATACAAGTAAAGAGTTTTACAAACAATTCACATAATTGCTAATCGATACAAGTTGTCTTTAATGGATATTCATGAACACATAATATATCATGGATACAAGGCGATACAATCATCTCTATGATTATCTCTAGGGCATATTCCCAACACGTCGGCATCCCGGCGGCAGGGGATCGGGTGGGCCGCCGTGCAGCGCGTCGTGGAGAAAGGGTTGTGTGTCGGCCAGAGGTCCTGCAGCGCCGGGAACCGCGCTCAAGACTCGTGAGGAAGAGAGTCGCACGGTAAGCAGCTCACCTAGCGTCTGGGGGGTTGGTGGCGGCTGTAGGAGCTGAGGAGGATGTGGGAGTGGGGATGATGTGCTAGACTTAGGGTTTCAAAAATGGATATTTACTGAAATCGATAATGGGCCTTGGTGGGCTGCTGCGTCATGCTGCCGTTCGGCAGTCTACTACAACATCTCTTCAGGAGCAATAAGAGGAGGCTAAGTCATAAACGTATATACACATTACATACAAATGATTTTTGCTGCTAAAAACATACAATTAATTTTTAAACGGAACATAAGCTTAAAAAAATTTAAAGGGAACATGAGATGGAAAATATAAAAGTCCTCACAAGCAATAAGAGGAGGCCAAGTCATGTACGTATATTATAAATGATATTACATACAATTATTTTTAAAGGGAACATAAAAGGAAAATATATAAAAATTTGAAAATAACACTGAATGTATGTTGGATGATCAGCAGGTTAGTACTTTCTTAAATCTATCTATAATACCTATGTTTTCTTTGATGAAGTTAAAGATCTTAAGACTAACATCATGTCTTTTCTTTAGTTCATTATTGAAATTACTTTTTAAGTTCCTCTTAGCTAGACTAAAATTACTTTTGTAGACCCGTAGCAATGCGTGGGGAATTCCACTAATATATATATATATACACACACACACACACACACACATTTTGAAGCACATACTCAGGAACGTGGACCGGGTGCGTTGACTACAGCGCAGCCCTGATCCTCCCGGGTGCATTGACGACGGCGCGGCGATCCCTGCAGGAACGGCCTCCTCCACAGCCCTGTCCCGATGGCCGTCCCAGAGGCCCCATTACGATTGCGTTACCGGCGCACGCACTCCTCGCTGTCACAGCAACTCTCTCGGCGCCGCAAGCAGCCTGAGTGTGCAGCAGCTCCTTCCTCACCAAGTCACCAGTGACAGCGGCTGCTTTTCTTTGTCCGGCAACAGCCCCTTCCCAACCCAATGACGGCACGCGGAGGCACGTGCGATGGCGTGCATGTGCTAGGTGACCTCGGTTCCATGTTTTGCATTTTCACTGATCTGGTTTTCATGCATGTTATTTCTTAATCCAATTTGATTGCTCTCTTGAGGTCGTCGCAGCGCCTCTCGTCCTCGTCGCCATCATGGCGGCCAGTGACTAAATATAGGAGGATCAACCTGCTGCATGATGGTTGGACCAGGCAGCAAAGTGAATGAGAATGACCTGCACTGATGCATTCGTTTTTCCAGCTAAGGGTAAAATAGACTTTTTAGCTATCACTTCACACCGTTAATCACTGAAAATGGACGGAAGGCCAAATAAGCAAGAAACTTTCATTTTCTGGCCAAATATGCAACTTCGAAGAAAAAAAGGGCCAGATAAGCAAGATGAAGTTTTTCTAGGGCCAAATAAGCAATTATCCCTTTCTCCTTCTACCCAGCAAAGCTGTAGGCCACCTCTCTCCTCCTCTTCTCTCTCGCGTTGGGCCGGCCCAACCGGCGCCTGGCCTTTGGCCCATCGAAGTAGCAGCAGCCCAGCCAGTAATCAGCTCCCCACCCTTTTCTCACTTACACTCGGGGTCTGCCTGTCATTTTCTCCTTCTCCCTCGCCCCCTCAATCCACACGAGCAGCATGCCATGCACAGCGCCGGCGACCTCCGCACAGCAAACGTGTTGCCCTGCCAGCAAATATCTACGCACCGCCTTGTTGTTCCATGTTTCCACTTGGCCGTTGGCTAGATTATTACCTCATCTTTACACGTGGTATTTCTTCATGTGATATTCAAGTCAAGTAATATCTGGTACATCAATGGTGGTTCCACAAGTGATCCTCAACTTTAAGTGATCAACTCAAATCAAGAAAGCTACCCTCACCAACAAGAACTCAATGGATTGAGATATACTTTGACATAGGGGGAGGAGCCCCAACATAAGGTATCAAGGTCAAGGATCCAACAAGTGACCTACATGTGGCATTTCAAGGTGGTCTTTATGCTTTCACATATGGTAGTTACAAGTGGTGTCATTCCAACATATGGTGGTGTCCATAAAAAAATGAAGATTCAACAATCAACCATCTATCCTAGTCACACCCATTGTATCAAAAGAGGCATACCTTTTATAGAAATTGATGACAAAGGGGAGAAGTTGAACAAAAGATATGAAAGTGTCTTTGGATATATGACAAAAGGGGATGAGAATATGGACATAGGACAAGAGGGAGCAAGATTGAAGTATTTAGAAGGATCAAAATTCTTGGACATGAGAAGCACACAAGTTGGGGGAGCAAGCTCATGAACTTGGTTGATTGCATTTGATATGTGCATATTCATGTGCTTGCTTGCACTTGCATAAAGTTTAAAATTTTATATGGAATGCTTGTGTGGTGTATGCTAGTTATAGAACTTGCTTGATGAAATGGTAACTAGCATGCATAGGTTGTAGCTAGACATATATATATGTTTTCAGTATGAATCAAGAGCCATTGCTTATAATGTTGATCTCACATGGTATCTTGAGTTTGATGTATGTCTAGTTACATGGATGATGCTAAGGATGAACTTCGATTTGCAACTCCGATTGGTATCACACTTCAAAGGTTTATCCTATATACCTTAGCATGACTTTGTAGTGTTAACCCTCCCAAAAGTTTCATATTTATGTATATGTGCAAACCTTGAATTCAAATCAATTGGGCACACATATAGGGGGAGTTATCACTACCAAGTCGGGTTTTATGGAGCTTATCCAAATCTTGACATTGTGCTTAAATGTTGGATAAGTGACATAAAATCCAAACCAAGTTAGCAATTTATACTTGTATGAAGTGCTAGCTTGGAATTAAATCTTCAATTCCATATCTTTGTAGTGTTGCCATCAATTACCAAAAGGGGAGATTGAAAGGTCCCTTGTGGTTTTTGGTAATTGAGTGACAACATTAGATGGACTAATAATATGTGATTGAGATAATACACGGGGAGATTAGTTCACATGTGATGACGCAATGAATGAGCGTTATTACATATGAGACATGACATGGAGTCATGTGACCAAGGTGGTGAAGATCAAGACAAGGCTTGACTCGATGGACGGGTTACAAGTTTGAAGGGCAAGTCGAGGCAGTGGAGTGATGGACCGCGAGGCGGTGAAGGTTGGGCAAGACTTGGCGCCGACGGACCGACATAATAGTAAAGAGCAAGTGAGGTCAAGATCGATGGACCAAGAAGGTCATGTGATGATATGAAATGGATCATATCATTCTTGATCGTGTTGGTGCATGTGTTGCATCGACACTTGGAGATGGAGCGGAATGGAAATGCGCAAGGCAAAGGTTTAACCTATAGGGCATTTCATTTTCGCTGGTCATGAGGAGCTTAGAGAAGTTTATGACCGGGTTTAGGATAGATGACCGCATTGGTCAAGAGGGGCAAACTTGTTTACATATCGGTCATCTAGTGCCACTTGTGCGATCTAACTTCGCGATGTGTTAGGATCGAGTAGCGTGGTGAGATCAAGAGAAAACTTTTTGAAAAAAATTGTGAAAATGCTAACACACATGCACGCGGTGATATACACTTGGTGGTGTTGGCACATTTGCAAAGGAAAAGTTGTTTCGGTGTTTCTCGGACACTAGGACTGCTCTTAGAGTGGAATACTGCTTTGATATATTATTCTTTGGATCAAGTAACCATGTGGGTTGTGTAGCCCTCTGATTAAGCTTTTCATAGAGTCCAAGATCGCCGAAAAACGGAGTTCGGATGAAGGAGATATCCCCTGTTTTTATCGGGCGAAGGTCCTGCTGTAAAGGGCGTCGGACGCTGGCGTGGGACGCGTCCGATGCATAGCGTAGGGACGCGTCCGTCACTTGTTGCCGGCGTCCGGCTGGTCGGTCGGTTTGCACCCTCTCTGGACTGCGTCCGGGGGTGCGTAGGACGCGTCCGACGCATAGCGTAGGATGCGTCCGGCGCTTGTTGCTGGAGCGTTTCAGCGCGGTTTGCTGCAATGGGCGTCCGGCCGTGGCGTAGGACGCGTCCGGCGCCAGCGTCCGGTCGGCCCCGAAAAAGGCTAGTAACGGCTAGTTTTGGCTTGGGGGCTATAAATACAAGTGGTGGCCGGCCATGGCTGGTTGCTAAGCACCTTGGGGACTTTGTGTCCATGCTTGAGAGTGCTAGAGAGCCCTCCCACTCATATATGCTTGATATCGTTCATCCGATTGAGTGAGAGATCGAGTTCTAGTGCGTTGCGTTGAGGGATCGCATTCGTGGCACTAGGTGATCGTGTTGCAAGCCGGTGGTGCTTGTTACTCTTGGAGGTTGCCATCTCCTAGACGACTTGGTGGCAAGAGACTTTATTGAAGCACGCAAGGAAGCTTGTGCGGTGCTCCGAAGGAGGATTTGTGAGAGGTCCGTGCTCGCCTCGCGGGGATCGCGAAGAGCAACACTACTAGAGCGTGTCATTGAGCTACCACACTTGGGTGTGGGTTCTCGCGGTGCCCTCTGAGGGATTGGCTTGAGGATTTGCATCTTGTGAGTGATTCTTGCAAGCTCCCACCATAGGATTTGGCACCGGCCATTAAGCTTGTGAATCATCAAGTGGGTGAATCGTCAAATCGTGGAACCACCAAGGTGTTGGTCGACACAACGAGGAGTATGGGGAAGTTGGCAAGCTTCCGAGACCTCGGTAAAAAATCACTGGTGTCATCTTATGTCCACTCTTCGCGGTGGTTTGCATTCTCACTCCCAAGCTTCGCATTTACTTCGATATATATATATAACCCTAAACTCTCTCTCTCTCTCTCTATATATATATATATATATATATATATATATATATGGAGAGTATACTCTATAGCTAGCTACGTAATCAGATATTCAGAGCCGGGCAAATCCGACCGCACCTTTTCGCACTGCACCAGCCGCACCAAAAAGCACACCGGTTCGATAATCACGTGATGCTGATTTCACGCACATGCCAACCAAGCTAATAATGGAAGTGCCGGTCGGAAGTAATTGCATTTTTCTATTAATGGTAGCTGTTGGCGGTCACCAACGACATATTTTTCCGCCAACTTACTACCATAAAGGGAGTAAAACTATACCTTTTTATACTCATATACATTTATCACTAATAAAATTCCACTTGTAGTGTCTAGTATTTTATTTTGTAGATTTATAATAAAAGCAAGTGGAAAACTCGACCAAAGTACGCCATCCAGGGAGGTGCATTATTGCAAAATACAAGCCCAGGAGCAAATCGACCCAAAACATCAAAATTGGGCCAAGCCAAGCCCGGCCCACAACTTTTCAAGGCGAAGGGCGACACCCCACCGAGACGAGGGCGAGGGCCGAGCCTAGGGGGTGTACCGCTCCCTCCCCGAGGCGGTTTCGACCCGGCCTCGGGGAGGCGGTTCATGCACCGCCAACTCGGGGTTACCGGCGTGGGATGGTCGGTTTGCTCTGATTAGGAAGGTTTACCAGGTCGGTTTTGGTGTAAATTAGCACTTAGGTCGGTTTTGGTGTAAATTAGCACTTAGTTTATATACCAACACAAGAACATGAACAACACTGAGTACTCCTCATGGCCACTTGGAGTTCATACTCTAGTCTTGTTCATGTTCTTGTGTTGGTATATATAAACTAGTATATAGTTTACATATCATAATCTTGACATGTTCATCTCAGTTCTTCATCGATCATCATATGCCTAACTTGATTAGAGGTGGGATATCGGTTCGTTGTTCCTTCGGGTTTGCTCTTGTTCTAGTTCATCCATTCGACGAGTGGGGATCCTGGGGGGACAAGAGTAGTGCTCGATATGCGGGCATGGTGCCGGGTATTACGACACCTGCGAATATGAGAGCATGCCACGGTTGAGGGGGTATTTCGGGTCGTGACAAGCCTTGACCGTCCCTTGAAATCCCCCACGTTCGTATGTCTTTGTAGGAGTTAAGTAAATGCCTCGGTAGGGAAGCAGACTTCCGGATGGGGTCTCCCGGTATCCTAGACCTAACCATGCCTAGATCGGTTTGCATATGATCCTAACTATTCATTTGTATGGCCATGACTAGATACATTAGAATTACTCCATTAGGTTATTCATTCATTCTTTATCTATTTTCTTTATCCTTTTCTTTGTCGGTGGATTCTTAAGTGTGTGTCACACTATCCATAAACCGTTATTGCTTACCCCTCGTTATGAACAATTTGGTCTAAGCAAACACATGTTCCTCTATTCGGATGCCATGCTAATAATCACATGCCTTCCTTTGGGAAAATATAAATAACGATACCCTGAATACTTAGGGTGAAATGCTACAATGATAGATCCGTGCGCTTGCGGATGAAATATCTAAGATGACAAGATCTATCCCGTTGACAAATCCCTTTCGGATCACCGACATGGTGGTTTTATTTGGGAATGTCGGCGCATTTCTAGAGCTGTTATTGGGAATGGGTTTTTATATTGTTTTCCTTTGATTGCGCTAAGAAATGTCAACAAGCATTTCGGCGCCGTTGCGGGGAAGGCATTGTGAAAAAAAAAACTAGCTTGCTATGAATATGAAGCGTGTGTGCGTGGCTACCATTTGCTCATCTGAGGCTAATCTTTTTATGTTTTCTCCATTTGTGGATGAAAACGGGATAGTGTATGTCGGGTTTCCAAGCGCCGAAAAACTTCATCTCCGATCGAGAGGCACTCCTAAGGGAAGAACAGGTCTCATGCCGCTTCTTCTTCGGTCGGAACCCGGACGGTCGAGACCGACATCCCTGCACCAACCACATCTCAAGGTATGGCCCGAAGTCATTTGCTTTCGATTTCTCTACTCATTGTCACCAGCGTGCCCACCGGGCCGGTGGTGAATGTGGCGACAAAAACTTTGAAGCTGCGCCTTTGGCCGATCACCATGGTGCGAGCGGTCCCATTCAATGGATCGCCTAGCGAGGACGCGTAACGCTCATCTTCAACACTTCCTTGAGCTATGCGACACAATCATCATCAGGGCGTCGAACCCGGACGTCATCGCTCCGCTTGTTTCCTTTCTCCCACGTGGGGAAGGCAAAACAGTGGTTCTACAAGGACAAGGAAGTCGTCGATGACGTGGGCCAAGTGCTCCGCGGCGTTCTTGGCTAAGTTCTTCCCCATGGGCAAAACCAATGCCCCGAGGGAAGGATCGCCAATTTCCGGCCAGACATCAATGGAACCCATTCCGGGCGTGGGAAAGGCTGCAAGAATACATTCTAGCATGCCGCACCACGGGATGGAGAATTGGCTGGTGCTCTAGAACTTCTACAATGGTCTCCCGCGGCCATATCGAAGGGGCACCTAGGCGCCATTTGGCGGTGGCGCATTCTTATCGCTCACCATCGACGGGCAACATCCCCGATTGACAAAATGGTGGCAAATCGAGCCGGGGAAAGACGGGACCCTAGCCAAAACACAAAAAGGCATGCATACCGTGAAGGAGGCGGATATGCTTGCCGCAAAAAATGGATCTTGTTGAAGAAGCCGGAGGAGCGCGGCCACGGACTCAACTACCCAAGCGGCGCCCGTTTTACGCCCACGGATGCTCACATGACTTGTGAGACATGTGGTGGAGTTGGCCACTCGAGGGGATAAGCGCCACGAGACCCGTGAAGAAGCCGCCTTCATCAACAACAAAGAACGGGTATCGCCAACCTCGGCAAATACGGAACAACCGATCCAGGCCATCATTCCAAGGTAACCGGGGATACAACCCCAATTATAACCCTGGTCAGCCTTCACTAAAGGACCTAGTATTGGGCCAAGCCAAGATCAACGAAAATCTCACCAAAAAGATGAGCGGACCGATAACATCTTAGAAGGAGTCGCCAGCAAAATTTGGATGGACTCAACTCTACTATGACAAATCGGTTGAATTTCAACAAGAAGATTGAAGCACAAATATCCCAAATTTGCTCTCATCTCCCAAGAATGGTTGGAGAAAAAGCTCAAAGACAATCGAAGCCCCGAGGGAGAGTATAAATGCAAATTGACTACGGAGGGGAAGGTCTACTCGTAACCCACCAAATCCCAACTCTACGGTAAGAAAACAAAGAGAAGTCGCACGAAGAGGTAACCCCCACGTGTAGCAGAAGAGCCAGAAGTGGAGGAGGTACCATTGGAATATACGGACACAACGTACCTACCCTTCACCACAAGAACAAGAAAGGATTAATTGGATGAAGCAGTTCACTCGTTCATGGAGATGATCCAGAAAGTACATGTAAGTGTGCCACTCCTAGACATGCTCCATGTGCGTCATATGCCAAGTACATAAAGGATATCATCCAAAACAAGCGGCCACTACCAACAACGAAAGTCGTAAAGTTAACCGAAGAATGCAAGGCCGCTATCCCGAATAAATGCACGAAAAGAAGAAAGATCCGGGATGCCCTACAATTCCTCGCTCAATTGGAACACAAACATTCAACCACGCCTTATGTGATTTGGGCGCCGGTGTTAGTGTCATGCCAAAATCGGGTCTTTGACAAACTCAAACATACAAATCTAGAGCCAACATCTATGACACTACGGTGGCGGACTCATCTATAAGGTATCCGGCCAGGGATTGCGAAGACATACACGTGAAAATCTGAGGGTATTTTGTCCCGATTGACTTTGTGGTATTGGACATGGAATTCACTAAAGATACACCACTCATCCTTGGGCGACCATTCTTGAGCACCGGGGTACACAGATTGATGTTGGGGGGGAGAAATCCGCTTCAATATCAATGGTAATGAAGAAAATTTGAGTTCGGGGCCCGAATCTCCGAGAAGAGTGTAAAATGATCCAGGATAAAATATGGGGAGCAAGGCATTAAAGAAATAGAAATCCAGCCCCCAAGGACCAGCCCGAAGACTTCCAAGGCGGTCGGCAAAAATAGAAGGTGGGAACAAAAGAAAAAAGACAGCTCCTAAACCAAAGAAGGAAAAGGTCCCCATCTTTACGAAAGGACAAAAAGCCCCGGAAGGTAGCTCCACACCAAAAGAAGAACCAAAGCAAAAGAAACAATCAAAATACACTCCTCCTCAAAAAGTGTGGAAGCTAAAAGAAGTGCAGCCCTCCGTATCTCCGGGAGCAAAAGTGCACCATCAAAACGACAAAACCGGAGAAAGTCGATCCATGGACTCAAAAGAGTGGGCCCTCCGCCCGAAGGTAAAACGGTAGCTATCTCAAAAGAACAAAAATAAATAAAGATACCTACGGGCCTCCAGATAGCTTGGGGAGGACCCCCCAGAAGTAACATTGCATTGCATATTTACTTTCATCAAATTTTATTTTATTCTCAAAGATGTTTAAATTTCAGCAATCTTGCATTAAAAAATATCTAAAAAAAGAAATCCAAAAATAGAATAAGTAGCTCTTCTATGTGCCTTAATGTTTATATATATGAGCTATAAAAATGTTTAGTCTTAGTCCCTTGTTGAAATGATGAATAGTTGCTCTGGTCTTATGTTTCACACCGTGCCTAGTTTATAATTCGAATTTCTCTAAAGTTTGGGTTTAGTGGCTAAGTCTAAAAACTCATCAAAAAAAAAAACCCGATTCATGTGGGTTGCATAGGCTCTATCTAGTCTAAGTTGTTGCCAAGTATGATATGGTACAAATGGATTTGCTATGATTTCGTCCAAAAAGAGAAACTTGACATCCGGGAATCTACTTTGAAAAGAAAAGACAAATGATATGGGCTATGCTAAAAAAAGAGAGAGAGAGAGAGAAGAAAAAGAAAAATGGGATGAAAAATGGACCCGTGTCCGAGGGCGAGTAGAGCCCACATCTAAAAAAAAAAAAAAAAAGAGAAGAAAGAGAGGAAATAAAAGACAAAAGTCTAGGGCGAGAAGAGCCCACCTCTCCAAAAATATATATATATATATATAGCAATAAAGTCCATACTTTCTCGAAAAGCAAATATAATGTTGATCAAAAGGATGAATAATAAGTATTTACGTTATAACCGTTCTATCGGCAACCGCCCAAGACTTTGAGAAAAGCTAGAAAGCCCCGCTACGATGAAAGGTAATAAAGGGTGACAAAAAGATGTGCCATTTTATTCAAACTCTAGTAGAAAATCTTATTATAACCCCGGCACTTGTGAAATGTAACCGGCATAGTAGCAACTCCCCGATCAACAACCAAGTACTTATCTCTTTTGCTCGAGGGCCAGCGCAAAAGGGTAAGCTTGGGGAGTTTGTTGACGGTCACCAACGACATATTTTTTTCCCGTCAACTTACTACCATAAAGGGAGTAAAACTATACCTTTTATACTCATATACATTTATCACTAATAAAATTCCACTTGTAGTGTCTAGTATTTTATTTTGCTTGATTTATAATAAAAAGCAAGTGGAAAACTCGACCAAAGTATGCCATCAGGGGAAGCGCATTATTGCAAAATACAAGCCCAGGAGCAAATCGACCCAAAACATCAAAATTGGGCCAAGCCAAGCCCGCCCACAACTTTTCAAGACGAAGGGACGACACCCCACCGAGACCGGGGCCAAAGCCGAAGGGGGGGTGCGCACAAGACCAGTGCGGCCGCGCGCACCCTCCTTGAGGCGGTTTTCGCCCGGCCTCGGGGAGGCGGTTCATGCACCGCCAAATGGGGGTTACCGACGTGGGATGGTCGGTTTGCTCGATTAGGAAGGTTTACCAGTCGGTTTTGGTGTAAATTAGCACTTAGGCCCCTCCTCCAAGTGTATAAGTAGTCCCCCCTCTCTTCCTCTCCGAACACACACCACTTGGAGTCCAAGCAAACCAAAGAATCTTCCTCTCTCTACCACCTCTACCTCTCTCTCTTCTTCTACTTCTTCTTTCTTCTTCTTCTTAGTTCTTGGTTAGCACTTGGAGTAGAAGAGCTACAAGGAGGGCTTGTCTCCTAGAAGAAAGTGCCTTGGTAATATATCTTCTCAATGGAGCATTCTTCTATTTGCAAGTCTTATATCTATGTTCTTGGCCTAACTTATGAACTAGAGTATAGTCTTGTTCATGTTCTTGTGTTGGTATATAAACTAGTATATAGTTTACATATCATAATCTTGACATGTTCATCTCGTTCTTCATCGATCATCATATGCCTAACTTGATTAGAGGTGGGATATCGGTTCGTTGTTCCTTCGGGTTTGCTCTTGTTCTAGTTCGTCCATTCGACGAGTGGGGATCCTGGGGGGACAAGAGTAGTGTTTCTAATATGCGGGCATGATGCCCGGGTATTACGACACCCGCGAATATGAGAGCATGCCACGGTTGAGGGGGTAGGCGGCTTGGTCGTGACAAGCCTTGACCGTCCCTTGAAATCCCCCCACGTTCGTATGTGCTGTAAGAGTTCGTAAATGCCTCGGTAGGAAGCAGACTTCCAGATGGGGTCTCCCCGGTATCCTAGACCTAACCATGCCTAGATCAGTTTGCATATGATCCTAACTATTTATTTGTATGGCCATGACTAGATACATTAGAATTACTCCATTAGGTTATTCATTCATTCTTTATCTATTTTCTTTATCCTTTTTCTTTGGTGGATTCTTAAGTGTGTGTCACACTATCCATAAACCGTTATTGCTTACCTTTTGTTATGAACAATTTGGTCTAAGCAAACACATGTTCCTCTATTCAGATGCCATGCTAATAATCACATGCCTTCCTTTGGGAAAATATAAATAATGATACCCTGAATACTTCCGGGTGAAATGCTACAATGATAGATCCGTGCGCTTGCGGATGAAATATCTAAGATGGCAAGATCTATCCCGTTGACAAATCCCTTTCGGATCACCGACATGGTGGTTTTATTTGGGAATGTCACGGGCGCATTTCTCGGGCGCCGTTATTGGGAATGGGTTTTTATACCGTTTCCTTTGATTGCGCTAAGAAATGTCAACAGTAACTAAAAATAATCGGCCTCCGTGTTACACGCTTGGCACCATATGGATCTCGTAACTTCCATCCGTTTCCTAGTATGGTAACTAGAAAGCAGAGTTACTGGATTTTACTAATATTTGGTACTGGAATGTTAGTTGGTTGTGACGGTAACTAGGGCAGAGTTACTATAATTTGGCATCATGGTTTTGTTTGAAACGATTTACAATAATGACTAGATGAATCATGATCAAATAGTTACGAGAATCAAATAGCTTTACGTGTTAATGAATATAGCAATGGTGATCGAGTAACTATAAAATATCAATGGAAATTTACCATAATACATTTACCACAATGGGGATCAAGTTGTATGGTTGGTCACGATAATTCATTAATTGAAAATACAAATGTGAAAAGAAAACTGAACATTGCATGATCTAAATTTTGTTGCTTTTCTGAAACATTCTCTATCTGGCACTACTCCAAACGTGCATCAGAGTGATCAAACTGAGATTAATAGGCCATGTCTGTTAGCTTCTCTAGGTAACCAGCTGTTGAAATAGCTTCTCTAGGTAACCAGCTGCTGTTGAAATGTCTCATTGCCTGAAATCACAAAATATGAACAATTGTCATTGTAAATAATAATATGATGCTTTAACCAGAACAAGGTGGCTCAAGATTGATCAGTAATGAGACACAATTAGAATGAAGGAACTAGCTTGCATCTTGCAATTATACCATAATAATGAACTAACCCTTGAAACGCATGCTCATTCAGCGGCAGCACAGGAAGAAGGTGACAAACAGGGTGCGGAACAGGTCGAGAAATCAAGCGGAGGCATATGGAACAAAGCTCAGTTTAGTACTCATGGATAAACCAAGCTGGCCAATTAGGATGTGGAACTACCACAATTTTGCATCTAGTTGTTTTTGATGGTTTAGTACGCATGGATTAATCAAGCTGAATTAGGATGTGGGGTTACTGCAATTTTGCATCTATACTAGTTTCTGCCGGAGCCAATTGCTAGAACAGCAAGTCGAATTTACCATAAAATTTTTATGATAATTCATAATATTTTACTATAAAATAGTTAAAAAATTTGAACCAAGCTATTTTTGACAAAGTAGTTACTAGAATGAAGAGTCAAATTTACCATCAAATAATTGCAAGAGTTTGGATGACTCGGACTGATAATTAGAATGGGGAGTAACCACAATTGATGTCAAATTGTTTTCAGAATCTGGTTACCATAATAATAACAATACAATTTTACATGGTTACGAGAATTGAAAGGCTCGATATCGTGAGGCGGTACAATTTGGGTATACTAGGCAAGAGATGAATTCAAGCACATGTATGTTGATATGATAATCAGTATTTAACTAAGATATACCTCACTGCTCCTTTTGGGAAATCGGGAGCGAATCTCACTGTATGAATGCAAGGATATATATATTTACGATAATGTTTTGTAGAATACACTAGATAAATGGCATGCATTTACCATAATTTTAGCACAAGCAGTAAGCATATGGATCTTTTTCCAACACAAGCAGTAAGCAAGCCATGGACGAATATACTTGAATATATCATTGCAAAAAAAACAGGACAGCAATTGGAATCTCTTTGCTCCCATTATTGAGATTCACAACAATAGTCATCAATCCGGCCCGAAAATTATGAATTAAACTGTACAGCGAGATACTAGTACAGACCAAAAGCAAATTGATTCCATGCTTATCGAGGGATGCGGATTTGTACAGGCTCACCTCGAGATACTGTGACTGCCGGAGATGCCATGAGTGCCGGGCTGCTGCCTCCTCATGAACGAGCGCCGTCGTGAGCGCCATATGCAAGGGGCTAGTCGCACGGCAGCCGGACCACGAGGGGAAGCCAGGGGCCGCCCGGTCTGTGAAGGGGCCGGCCGCACCGTGTCGCTGTCGGCAGCCTGGGAAGCCATATATGCCAATTAAATGGTAACTAGGAAACAGAGTTACTGGAATTTGCTAATATAGTTACTGGAATTTTAATTGCTTGAGATGGTAATTAGGATAGAGGTACTATACTTTGGCTTCATGGTGTTCTAAGGAACTATTTACAATAATGAACAAGTGTGAATAAGCTCGCTCAAAATTGATCAGTAATGAGACACAATTGGAATGAACAAACTAGCTTGCATCTTCCTATCAACAGAATGAACGAACTAGCTTGCATCTTCCAATTAACAGGTACATTTTCCTACAATTCAAGTGATTGGAAAATAGCATGGTGACCAGAATCATTAGCATTGTTTTTCAGCAGTGTCACTACAATGATCGACCAAGGAGTACAATTCAACCCAATAAGCCTCACAACCACCAGCCGACTGTATAATTTCTCAGTCAAAAATAAATGTAACACAAAAACAGGGTTTCGTAATTCCTGAACATGATTTAGGATAAACGAAGTGGACATGCAAAATTACCATAATCCAAATCACATCCATTCAACACGGCACAGCTGCTCACCTCAATGTTGTCTCTCCAGTAGAGGAATTGCTCGTGGAAGGAGGCAAGAACGCCGGCACAGGCAGCCACTTCGTCATGTCCTTCGGTCGTTCCCTGCGTAGGGGTAGGGGCAGGGGCAGGGAACCAGACACTGGGCACAACTGTACGAGGCCTCGTCGCCATTAGTGAGGGGTCGGGATCCAGCAAGCCCCGCACTCGCCAGGCCGGGGTAGGGAGCAAGGGGCGCCGTCGCCACCGAGGCCCCATGCCCTGATTCATCATTGCCGCTGAAGGGGCGCCGGGTGCAGGAGCTAACCGCGCCACCACAGCCGAAGACGCAGGCCCGCGGCCTCGCCACCGCCCTCGCCAAGCCCTGCCGCGGCGCTCGCCGCTGCCAAGCCATGGGATTGCTCCCCACCGCCGGATCTCCTGGGGAAGGCGCGTATTACCGGTCGGGGAAGGGGCCGGGCCAATCCGCGCCGCCGTCGGGGTCACCATGCAAATAGTAGCAGCCTTCGCCGGGAGCGCCCTCCAGCACTGGTTGGGGATGGGAGCCGCGCGATGGGGATGCGGCGTCGATGTGCCGAGCCAATGGGAAATCTACCATTATGAAAAACCGGGCTAAACCGGGCACCGACGATATACCACTCCGCAACTGGGCTTCGGCGATGTACCATTATGAAACGCGGTCTGTCCGCTAAAATACCATCGGCCTGTTTTTCTTCTCCTTTATTCCCTTCTTGCCCCTGCCCATCTTTTTTTCTTTGACGATGGATTCCCCGACGGAACGGCGACGGCACTGTGGAGCAGGGCGGCGCGGCTTGGCAGCAGCTTCGGGTGGCGAGCTCGTCACGGCCAGTACGCGAGCTCGGAGAGCGAGCACCAGCGCGGCGGAGCAGCCGAGCAGGCGAGCTCCCGCGCCGGCTGGAGCGAGCGTTGCGCGTGCGTGCTCCCGCGGCGGCGTGTGATAGCCCTCCGCGGCGCGCTCCCGAGCAGACGCCTATGGCTGCGCGGGCAAGCCCTCCGTGGTGGCAAGGCTGCGCGTGCAGGCTCCCGCGGCACCGCAAGGGCCTCGAAGAGCACGGGGACGAGCCCGGCGGCGGCAAGGCGCGTCGCGACGCGCTCGTCGTATAGCGCCAGGTAGGCCGCGTCCTCCCCCTTCTGCGTGCACATCCTCCCTCACTCCGTCGCGTCGCCGAGCTCCATGGCGGGCAGCAGCAGCAAGCGTTGGACGACAATAGGCCAATTGCTCGCACACTTGCTTCGGCGGCGTGCCCGCGAGGCAGAGCAGCGCCCTGTTAGATACTCCTTGTGTGCTATTATTAGTATATGCATGTTTTCTATTCAGTTTTGCACATGCGCAGTCATCGACTTGTGGTGACCGCGCACTTAGTTTTTGCTTGAAGAACATTCAGCCATGGCTCGGCATGCAGCCATGACCGACGACTGCCGTGCGCGGGGAGCGCCGTGGCTGCGCTGCCCGTTTGTAAGCTGTTGTGCTGTAATCCACGGCCGGCGCGGGGGAAAGGCTGTGGGGAGGAGCTGCTGCGCTGCCAAGCCGAGCTGGAGCCGGCCATGGCCGGCGTGGGGAGGGCGGGCGGCCTCTCGATCCGTTCTGGACGCGTCCCGCTTCGTCGGAGAAAAACCAGCGTGAAAGAAAGAGGATGGGCAGGGGCAAGAAGGGAATAAAGGAGATGGAAACTAGGCCGATGGTAGTTTAGCGGACGGGCTGTGTTTCATAATGGTACATCGTAAAGCGAGTTGCCATGAAGTGGTATATCGTCGGTCCCAGTTTTTCATAATGGTAGATTTCCCATTGGCTCCGATGTGCCGGGTGAAGTGGGGATGGAGGCGAGCGAGAGTGTCGGGGAGAAATCATTGGGGACCGCAGACTAATTAATGTGATTAATTAGGGAGGGACGGACGCATGCTAGTCGGCTGGTTTTGGTAAGGCTCGACTCGGTCGGTCCGGCTGGCTACAAAATATCTGATTTTGTAGCCAGGTACAGCCTTATAGTTCTATATATATATACCACTCTACACAATAAATATACTTATATTTATAAATATATATATCTTTTTTTGGCAAGACAAAATATTTAGAGACTCTTGGGAATTATTTGGATTCGAAATTCAAATTTTAAAATTCATGAGTTACTATTCACAGCACTATTCAAATTCAAGTATTACTATTCAAATTCGTGTCACTATTCAAAATATCGACACTATTCAAATTCAGAATATTATGAACGATTAATGCGAACACTTCACCTAAAGTGGATCAGACACTTCAAAGTGCTTTACTATTTGGAGCACTTGTGAAAATTAGATGGATGCAGTATGCGTGCTTGATTAATATGATCTTGATTAGTATATACTGGAGTGCGTGAATATTCCTCTACTATTCAGCTACTATGCAGAGCACTTGCCACTATTCAACGATAGCGATATGCGTGAGTATTCGTGAGTGCGTGATTATTATGGACTCGATTAGTGAATATTCTCTAGCGTATATGCGGGATGATATGCGGAATTAAAATTCACGGGATCTTTGCAAGGTGGCGAGACCAAACTATTCCCGCCTACGCGTGCGACTATGCTTGTGTTGATCCTACTTTCGGTACTCACCGTATGCATCAATAGCTCTCTTCATAAAGCGGCGACTAATCCTATCCCTCTAACGCTAACCCGATAGCCGTTTTCCGTCGTGGACGTAGAACGCTAAGAGCTGCGTTTTTCTCGGCGGTTTTACTGCGGAAAACCGCGATTCACCGAAAAAAACCGGTCCGGCCCGGTTCTGGGGCCGCAGTATAAAAGAAGCCAAATTCAAAATGTAAAATTTGAAAAAAAATCGTTGAAAAAATTACGTAAAATAGTTCGTGATTTATAGAAGCCAGCGGTGTAAAAAATTTTCAAATTTGAGTTCGTTTGGTATAAAAAATTTGAATTGAAGTTTGAAAAAAAAAAAAAAAAAAACGCGGCGCGGCGGGCCGGCCCGTCAAGGCCCATGAGGCCCATTGGCCTCCCGACCGCGGAGATAAGGCGTGGGCAGCGGCTATTTGGGGGCAAACGCGCCCCCGTAACCTTATCCGCTTTCACTTTCGCGCCCGCCCGCCGCCACCGTCGCCGTCGCTCACGGCCGAGAAACCGCTCCGAGCTTGGTTTCGGCCGGACGAAGCGGCTATCAAGCGCCGCGCCGGCCGCGACGACCCTCTGGCCGGGCGGGTTGCTCTCGGTTTATCGAGCGGTTTGGTCGGTTTCCGACCGGGCGTAAGGGTAGCCGGGGCGAGGTGAGGTTTTTTTTTTTTTGATTTAGGTTGATTTATGTGGTAGGATTGGGATTTAGGTTAGTTTTTTGTGTTAGGATTCATAGATTTAGGGGGATTTGTGTTAGGATTTAGAAAATATTTAGGTTAGGTTAGTTTTTGAGTTAGGGTTCATAGATTTAGGAAATATTTAGGTTAGTTTAGGCAACTTTTTCCATTAGGATTTATGATTTGATGTAAGATTTGTGGTAGGATGTATATTGTAGGAATACATTGTTGGTTTCTATTGTGTAGATATATTGTATATATATATATTTTGTTGGTTTCTATTATATAAATATATATTGTTGGTGACTTTGTGTTGTCCGTATGGTTTATGCGGTACACAATGTGCGGGAGACCGAGAGACCCGATGCGGGAGCACGGTGAAAATCTTGCTCCAGGTTGGAAGTGCAACCTCTTGTCACAAGAAAAATCCGGCGGTGGTTGCACAAGGTTCAAGCAAAGACTTGGTCGGGCGCTGGTCCGAGGTGTTGCATTGCAACCATGTGCCTCCGGATGTGCGTGACTACTTCCGGCGAGAACTTGACAAATCGAAGAAGAAGAGTAATGACGAGGGGCTCGTGATGACCGGCACGTGAAAGTCTTTGCGGGAGGGTAACTATGCCATGGGCGAGGAGGAATATGAGGCTTAGGTGCAAAGAAGCGGTTGAGCGGTCGAGAGCCGAGGAATATGAGGCTCACATTTTGTTACCGTATTGACTTATGCTATTTATTTCGCATTGTGTGCCACTTTTTTACATCAAAATGTCCAAAGCAACTACCAAAAATTTCTTCAAAAAATTTAAAAAAACAAAACTTCCTGGCGGTTTGGAATTTATATCGCTCAAACCGGGCGGTATAAATTCCAAACCGCCCGGTTAACCGGATTTTACCGTTACGGCGCCGTTTGAATTCGGTTGAATTCAAATTTCAAACCGTCCGTGAACCGTCCGGTTTACCGGTGGACCGGACGGTTTATCAAACCGGAGGCCGGTGGTTTGCTAAGTCCGGTCGATAAAAAACGCAGCTAAGAGATCTCTCATTCGTCTCCCCGTGCGCTTCCACCCGAAGGGCACACTTCTCTCGTGACTCGAGTTCTTTGAGTTCTCTAAAACGCCGCCATTGGGCTAACACGAGAACAATATAAGAACAATACGCACGTAGGTTTCTCCTATAGGGTCCCTAGAACGCACGCTCAAACTTACATGGGCTGACTCTGTGAAGCGAGGGGATTCTCAAAGCTAAAAATCGTTCCATTAAAGCAAACAAGCTTACATACGGCTTTCCCTTTCGGGGAAACCCCAAGCACTTAGCACAAACCTTATTACCTTACAAGCGGGGAGAGGATCGCGAGGACCTCCGTCACAAGCTAATTTACAAGGGTGGTATTATGCAGTGGTGGTAGTGGAATACTACTACCGGTGGTATTGGCTTGTGTTGACACATTTTAACGTATACTTTTAATTATCAACTAAACATGAAAAAGGACTAAAATATAATTAGATAATCTTATTAGGGGTTTATACTAATGATTTCCATGAGTTTTGGTAAAGTTGTGATTTGCGGGGACTTAACAGAGGGAAAAGCACTGTGAACGCAATCCAACTCGGAACGAAGTCTAGAAGGCTCCGGAATACACCCGACGTGAACGAAACTTAACACCCAAGAAAACATCATCTAGAAGACTCCGGAAGCCACGACGCTGTCGTCGGGACCTGTGGTGGGACCCACCCTGGGCCGGTCGGCCTCCCTGTCAGGCCGCTCGGCCTGGCCCCTCGGCCAAGCGACGGTGGAGTACGAGTTGTAATCAAATCCAACACTGGTACCTCCTTCGGACTATATAAGCAACCCCAAGGCGCCCCCAAGAGACATCATCTCCTCATTAGCTACCGACAGAGAAAAATCTAGGGTTTCATATTAGAAGAGAGAGAGGTCCCTCTAGTTGTCTAGTTCATCTAGTTCTAGTTCTAGTTCTTCTAGTTCATCTAGTTGTAAGATCAAGAAGAGAGGCGAGGAGAAAGTCGGAGATCCGACTCGTCGGATCTTCATCATCATTGTACTTCGCCGCAACAAGTTCGTCTTAAACAATCTCCGTGTTCTTCATTTATTATTTCTATTTATTCTATTTAATTACTTTCGGTTCTTACTTTACTATATTTACTTGGATCTCCACTCGTATTGAGTGCTCTAGTTATCGTGACGTGGCTAGAGTAGTAATCGATAGTGTAGACGTGGTGTCTAGACTAGAGTTTACCTCGAGTTTGCGCCCAATCCCACGGTTAGTTGTGGTAGCGGGGGTGGCGACCTGTCGGTCTTTATATTCCACCACGTTCGGGTTGGTGTTACGTAGAGCTTTTTTGGCGGCCTTCCCCGATCACCCTTTCCCGTCTTTTTCGAGGATCGGACGGCACCGTTGTTCGACGTAAGTAAAGTAGAGTGAGCCTTTGATCATATAGATCTCATTAGAATACTTAGAAAACTTAACCCTCTCTTCCCACATCATTACCATTATTATCTTAGGACGTTCTAAACCTTTCTAGTACACTTCACGTTCCCCCGTGGAAAATCGATACGGAATACTCCGGGTGAAAGCTACATCGGTATCCGTGCGCTTTGGATTTCTCTGTTGGCGTTAATTGACACCAACAAGCTTTTCGGCGCCGTTGTCGGGAACGGTAAATGTGCTAGTTAGAACCACGATCGTCCTTTTACCTTTTTACCTTTTTTCCCTTCTACCTTTCTTTCCTTTTACCCCTACCTATACCACATGGATTTCACTCCTATCATTAAATTCTTTGCTCCAAAGGGCGACATGTTGGAACCTCCATCATCTTCACACCCTATTCTTACAGATGGCTATGAGCTTCGCCCGCTCTTATAGCCATGGTTGGGAGCAATCCTTCCGGGTTAGCACATGAAGATCCATACACCCACCTTAGAGATATTGAGCGATGTGTTCTTGCGGTGAATATTCACGGCATGACACAAGAGACCATTAAATGGAAATTATTTCCGTTCTCCCTTGAGGGAAGAGCGAGAAAATGGTATGCTCACTCGTAGGAAACGTAAATGGAGATTGGGATGAACTTCGAGACAAATTTTGTCTTGCCTTCTTTCCTCTTTATAAAATCGCCGACCTTAGAATAGAAGTTCTTACATTTAGACAAAAAGAGAAGGAGACTCTAGGAGGCTACTGGGCTAGATTCACAAGCCTTACCAATTCGGGCCCAAACCTTTCCTTGCCCGACCATGTCCCGCTCTATCACTTTTATCGCGGTCTTAACAAGGAAGCCGCTCTCTCGCATCTCGACATCACTTGGGAGGATCATTCTCACATAAACTAGTTAGTGAGGGAAAAGCCATTCTTGAGAAAATCCTTGACAACACTCCCTACACTAACGTTTTTGATGAGTTACCCGAAGAAGAAGTCGAGCCAAGCCCCGAACAACAAGAGGAGACACACGCAACCAAATCTAAAATTCCTATAATATCTTCTAAAGATTTGGTTGCCATAGAATCTCCTACTATGGAAACACATCACACTCTAAACACTTTAGAGAGTGATGAATCCCATCCTTCCATCGAGGTTGATCTTTTTTGAAAATTCTAGGAATGCCTCGAATTTATCATTTAGAATGCATCCACCTAAGAGACCTCCAAGTGAATATATTTCAAATTTTTTTAAGGAGGAGTCTCTTAGAAAATGTTCTCGTTCCTACAAAGGATATCGGGAGGAATTCTATGATGGCATGTCTAGTGATGCCATAGAAGGAGAGCCAAGCTACCTAGAAGACGATCTTATTTTCTCCCCTTCCATGCCTAGACAAGATTACATATTCGAACCCATTTTCGGACCCATCCTTAACCCCGATGAATCCTTGTACTCTCTTTCCCTTGAAACCCTTGAGGGCCCTAAAAATTGTTAAGATCTTCGTGAGAAAATATCTCTTCTTCATTCTTATATTATCATTTCTATACTTCTTAAGATATTTTTTATACTTGGATCTTTCTTCTCCATATGTTAATGGTATTTGAACTATATTATTACGTAAATTATAATCGATTGCTTCATTGATCTTTGGGCTTGTATGTTAGTACATATCTTTCTTAATTGTTTAAAAACAAAAGTTATAGCCTCGAGAGATATTATATGCATTAGAACCTGTTTTCTTTTTTTGTATTCTTCAAATATCATAGATCCTAAAGGATCCGGCAACTTATGAAAATATTTTTCAACTATTCTCGTATTATAACCTTGTTTAGCGCTTGTAGCATTATATAGATAATGTTGAGAAAATTGCTTTATTTTCTTCCAATTAGTTAATGATAACTTTTCTAATTCTCTTAATCTTTCATTTTGTAAAACTGTAAATCCTAATTCAGGATCTTCTCCTATTACTATACTTGATATAATATTTGCAAAATTATGTGGATTACTACCAAACTCTTTTTAATTCTCCATAATATATAGGGAAAGATTCTACCCATTGTTCCCATAAAAACTTTAACCGATTCTCCTAAAAAAGTTTCTAAATATGTAATCATATCTTCTACTCTATTTCCTATATTATGTTGATTCTGTATATATTTTTGCACTATTAGGTTTTTCCATATGCCGAGTATATTTGGCCAATCTATAGGATCATGTGTCGCTAGATTCAATATGGCACCATCATTTTTATGATTCTCGAAATTGAACTTTTTCTCAAAATCTCTTCTTTTTTGAACCCATATGAGTATATTGGCCTGGTATATAATTATATGTAGAATCTTCTTTTTCGTGGCCATTTTCCCGGATTTCTAGTTGGTCTTTCTTTTTCTTCTTCAACCTTTATATCGGGGCCTCTTTTTCTTTTTTTGATGGAGATGGATCTATATCCATTGCTTCTATAGAATTATCTATTCTATATAATTTTTTTATATTCTAAAGGATTTGTAACCTCTACCAAGTTATTATTGTTTAGTTATATCTTCATCATCTTCTTCTTCATAGCTTTCTAACAAATGACCTATTATTTATTTCCCATTGCTCATCTTCACTTATTTCTTTTTCTTCAATATTTTCTATTTTATTTTCTAGTTCCTTTTGGGCCTTATTTTCATTTTGCTTAGTCATCACTTCAGGTTTCTTTTTATTGGAACATTAAGCTTTCTATTATTTAATTCTCTTTTTTTTTTTCTTAAGTTGGGTAAGCCTATAAATTTCCCTTATAAAATAAACTTCTTTTTTCTCTTATAGCAGGCCATTTGCTTATTCCATTAGTAAAATATTCATTAGGGATATTCTTTATCTTTTTGTTCATAATGCTTTATTTCATTATCTATATCTAGGATTTCTATGAATTCACATATACTATTTCTTCTATTTTCTACTAATTTTACTTACGTACTAGATGTCTCTAAGTCATCTAGGCTTCTATCTTCATAACCTACAAAACCTAATACTAGTTGAACCTTCTTTACTTTCATAGCTTATAAAATTTTTAGGTTGCTTTAAAATCTTTGGTTCTATAAGAGAACTTATATTCCACTCTTCACCGCCCTTTCTTGAGAACCTATTTTTAGTGGGCTCATAAATTTTATTCCTTTAGATTGTATATTTTCAATCACATTATTCACATTTATTTTATATTTTGTACCACTTCTATTAGTTAATCTTCCTAAGAATTCAATGCTTACTAATAGATTTATTCCTTTAAAATCTTCATAGCCTTTAGATTGAAAACCAAAAGCCATCTTATCTATAAATTCTTTTCTTGACATTAATAAATCTGAGCTATATATGTTATTAGCATATTTTCATTCATATCACCTTCTAAAAATCCTAATGCTCGCTTTTATTTACTGAATCCCATCTTTTTATCTAACAAAGTTATTAAGACTTTGCTCCTAATTTCTTCCTTGTCATACCTTTAATTCCTATGATATACATTCCTTGGTGTATATATCTATATCCACTATATTTTAATCCATTTTCAATTTGTTTATTAACTATATTTAGTTGAACAGATTATTTAAAACACTTAATTCTACTTCTCTAGATATTCTATATAGCCTATTTTTATTTCAAACCAACCCATTTGATATATTTGTTGAAGTTTTATTTTTCTTAATGTATTTCTCGATATCTTTCAAGATCTCTTTCTACATCTATCATTTCTTCTAATGTTTCAACATTTTTACATCCTCCTCGTTATTTTGTCCATAAGCCCTAAAGGTCTTATGTCTCTATTTACTACTTAGAGTGATTTGTCTCTTCTAGATAAGTCGCCGTATTTCCATTTATCTGAATTTAATGATCTATTAACTACTTCTGTGGATGATAGCACAATTTCTTTGTTATGCTCAACGATATTAGTATTCTCAAGTTTCTTATATAGGTATGTTATATCCTCTTTAATATAATCAATATTCTCGACTACTTCTTACTAGATAAGTTTTGCTTTCTTCCAAAGCTTGTAAAGCTAACTCTAACTTATTATTGATAGCTGAATATTGTTCTTTTAATCGCTTATGCTCTTTTTGAAGACTTTCAAATTTTAATTCTAAATCGTCTTGTCTTTTACCCCAAGTTATATAGAAATTATGTATTAGGTCTACTAATAAATTTATTTTGACCGTGTGAAGTATGCCAAGTATGTTCTTCGTAACTATTCAGTCTGCACTTGATATTTATATTTTCTTTAGTCTTTTCTGAGACTTTCCAAGATTAATTTCTAAATTCAAATAATGTAGTTTTTCAATTTTTACTAATTTTTTTGGTAACCACTTAAATATTATTAACCCGAATCTGATACCACACTAACAAATAAAATTTAATATATTAAATATTTATCGAAAACTTGGGAATTATTCGATTCAAAATTCAAATTTTAAAATTCACGAGTTACTATTCACAACACTATTCAAATTCAAGTATTACTATTAAAATTCGTGCCACTATTCAAAATATTGGACACTATTCAAATTCGAATATTATGAACAAGGCACGAGCACTTCACCCGAAGTGGATCGGGCACTTCAAAATCTTTCAACTATTTGAGCACTATGCAAGCACTTGCTACTATTCTCGCGATGGCGGTGCAGCGTGAATCTTCGTGAGTGCGTGATTATTATGAACTCGATTAGTGAATATTCTCGCGTATCTTTGGATGATATGCGTAATTAAAATTCACGGGATCTTTGCAAGGCCGGGCGAGACCAAACTATTCGCCTAAACGTGTACTTATGCTTGTGTTGATCCTACTCGGTACTCACCGTATGCATCACTAGCTCTCTTCATAAAGCAAAGAAATGCTAATCCTATCCCTCTAATGCTATCGATAGCCGTTTTTCCGTCGTGACGTAGAACGCTAAGAGAATTTCGTCGTCTCCCCGGGCAATTCCACCCGAAGGGGAACACTTCTCGTGACTCGAAAGTTCTTTCAAAGTTCTCTAAAACGCCGCTACCCGGGCTAACACGAGAACAATACAAGAACAATACGCACGCAGGTTTCTCCCTATAGGGTCCCTAGAACAGATGCTCAAACTTACATGGACCGCTACGTAAAAGCTTGAGGGATTCTCAAAGCTAAAACCGATCCATTAAAGCAAACAAGCTTACATACGGCTTTTCCCTTTCGGAAACCCCAAGCACTTAGCACAAACCTTATTACCTTACAAGCGGGAGAGGATCGCTAGGACCTCCGTCATAAGCTAATTTACAAAGGTGGATTTATACAACGGTAGTGGATTCTAACTTATTCTTGGTGGTGGTTGCTAATCTCGGAGGGCTCCTAAGACTAGGACTTGCATGGTGGAAGTGGAAGTGGGTTGATGTGCGGATGTTCTTCCGGGTGTCAATGTTGGTGCCCTTGGTTGAGCGGGTGTTGAATGCAAAGGACTCGCCTTCCGCTTTATAGAAGCGTAAGAGCCTTCAAGCACCGCCAGATAAGCCTTGGCGTCCCCGACGTATCACCTCAACCGCCCTTCGTGTTTATCATCCGAGTGACTCCAATTATATGAGACATGGTGACGTGCCTAAAGAGGCACCTCCCGAGACATCCGCCTTCATGGTCATCCTCAGCAGGGTCTTCAATTATCTTCTTGTACTGTTGCATGAAAGTGACACCTTCTTCAACATTTCATGCAAGCTCTGAGGGTCTTCAATGATTGATGTCAAGCATGCATGGATAGTCGACGCTCGTCATATCTTCACCAGAGCATTGCTGGCATTATTTTAATATTCTACATGGTCTTCAAGTGTAATTTTTCGAAAATTTTATACTTGAGTATGGATATGGTCTTCCACGCCCAATTGATTGATGTTGCAAAACATCAAATCAAAAAACGGCATGTGTATTATGTTATTCCCCGCCAAATTGTTGATAACACCTTATCAACATATGCAAATATATATTCATAGAACTTCCAATATATTGATTTTCTTATTTAATCAATATCTTCAAAATCAGTATCCTCAGGTTGGCATATTTGATGGATAGCCAACAATTCTCAGTATTCTTTTTTCTTAGTTGACATTCTTCACCATAGTTAGGTTTAATCAATCTTCCAACTCCTCTTTGTATTACCATATATTCATTATAATAAGCCCCAGCTAGACCCCCATGCCAGTCCAAATGACCCGCACACCCTCGGGAGGTGCTAACATGCTCGGTGGGGCACCCTCCAGATCCAGCAGATGAGGCGCATAAAAACCCAGATCAGACCGCGTAGAAACGTTTTTATTGTGACGATGCATAAAATCAGTGGTTGAGTGAATTAAAATCAGTTCATCGGGCGCATAAAAAACATCTCCGTGAGCTCGGTGTTCCACCAGACATCACGACACAAGCTGACATGGGTGACGCGTGCATGTAGGCATGCATCCCATCTAATTTCTTTTCGTTTTTTCGCCATAATTTTTGAATGAACCATCGGATTCAAAAATGGTTTTCAACATTAAAGTCCTGACTTTTTTTGTGCACGATTCAAGATCCATTGTGAATTTTTTTAAATTTTTTCAAAATTCAAAAAATTTGTGCATTAGGATAGTGTTTTATGCTACCGTCTGTGCATAGAATCTTATGAGTGAGTGCAGAGTAACATGGTAAGTTCTCTCGTCTCCTCTAAACTTTGAAATTTGAATCACGACACTTGAATCATAGCAACTGATGGTCAATTGGATGCATAGAATCACATGTCAATATGCATATAACAGTATTTGACACCAACATTTCATAGAAATTTATGGTCTCCATGAGATGAACACTCCACATGAAAACCGTGATTGACTCTACCAACAGCATGCAACCGAATTTGGGAGTGTATAATTAACATGAGAACAATGCATACAACAACGAGATCCCACGTGTAGAACCTACAAATAAACTCATCTAAAAATTAAAATTTGAAGAATAACACATGTTGGACAATCAAGCGAGATGTTTAACTAATAGAGAAACAACGATAGAAATATAAAAACACTACGACACAATGAATAGATAATCATTCCTACAATACAAATAAATGTGTTCCAACATTCAATAAAAATATGATCCAACTAGAATTGTGTAAGAACAATGTAGAAGTGTACAAATAACTGCTCCAACCGTGTATAGAAACGTGTAGAAGCTTATAGATAATTGTTCCAACAATGTATGTCAAAAGTGTTGTAGCATTGCATAGGATTGTGCTCCAACAATGTATATAGATTTTTTTGGAATTTGAAATTTGAATTCAATTGGGTTGGAAACCTATGCAACTAAGCATCGTCATGGTTTCACCGAGCATCTAAACCCTATGCATGGGGTCTTCGGCCACGTGGCCACACAAACACACCGAGCCATCCTTACAGTTGCTGTCCGCATGACCACCCCAACCAAACACAGTAACCATCCTTGTGGTCGACATCGTCTGCGCATCTAGCTCTTCATTTCCTGAATACGAACCTACAACCAAGTTAGATGAACAAATCACGTAAAAAATATCATACAAACATTAACCCCATGCATCGCCCGACCCATCTCCAACTAAGACCATTCATTGCACATGAAGCATACAAATTAACATGGAGGTGCATACATCGAGGCACTAACCTAGGTTAGTTTATCTAATTCAGTCCTCACCTTGCTGCTCGAAGTTTCGCCAATAGTGTCACTGGTGGCCATTTTAGTTTTCTATGCTATATGACAATTTCAATTTCAATTCCTATGCATCCAAATTAAGATTGAAACATAGCTTTCGTAACCATAGTAGCATCCAAAATAACCCAGGTTGCTATGCATCCAAAATAAGTTTCAATACCACAGGTTGCTATTAACACTTGCACGCAATAATGGAGGGACATCAGCCATGACACAAATATATGAAGTGTTTCAACAATGTGTATAAAATTGTTGTAAAAATGCATAGAGTTGTGCTCGAAGTACATCAGCAATGAAGAATTAGGCAGGCACAGAAACCTTACGGAGGCAACAAAAGCATAGAAACATGTTTTAGCAAGTATATAAAGCTATTTGTTTAGTCTCAACTACATTAATGCAGAACACACAACAAAATGAATGGAACCTCTTTTTTCCTTGCAGCAAGTACCAGTTCAGACATAAGCCTCTCCTACTGCCAAGTTCTGCGACACATTGCAAGAAGAAAATGTGTAGGAAATCTCATGAATTCATTTTCTACAAAAAAACAAGAAACTAATCTCCTTAAATTCGGACATAAATATCACTGGACCAGGGAGATGCCAGACCTGATATTGTGTATGTAAATGTATTCAAAGTTAATTTGATAAGCACTAGGCAACTCAACATGAATCATATTTGTAAACTGAAAATGAGATACATCACAAATCATCTCATTTGGATACTACCTAAGCACTCAGCTGTGAGGATACATGCCATCTAAAATGCATAAAAAAATTCAAAAGTTGTGTTGAGCCTAGCTATTACCCATCAAGAATCAGGATGTATGCAGTTTCATCTAAAATGCATAAAAAATTTAAGGATCTGGACAACGGCGATGAAAGGAAAGGTCATGCAGTTCATACGAAAGGAAAGCTCACACAATTCAAGGATCTTGCACAGCGTGTAGCTCTCATCGAGCTTGAAACAAGCTGTCCTGCAATATAGAACCAATTAATCTCAAAACCATTTCACAAGGCAAAGTGAATATAGCATCTTTAGTACACCTGCATCTGCACCTTCTTCTAGAACTGGATGTTCAGGTGTGGCTGCTCCATCATCAGACCTGAGACCAAAATCAGCCACTGCAGTCGGTGTGAAGCAAGCAAACCGGAAACAAATAAGCTACGCATCCGGCACCATCAGCATTGCAGAATTAACAAGCAAACTACTAGAATTTTTATGCATATTAATCAAGCAAACTCGACTACTAGAGCTTGCAAATGAACATTAGGCCACAATTTTTACTGTAGATTAATCGACATTTCACCTGACGCTGAGTGGGATGCCAGAGGTGCCACCGTGGGGGGAGAGGACGTCGTCACGCTGCTTGTAGGGAGAAAGAGGCCGCCGGATCAGCTAGTAGGGATGGCAGAATGCCCACCATTGCCATGGGATTTGAGGAGGGCCACGCCATAGCTGGTCAGGTAGAGGCGGAACCGCGCTGCCGCTGCTCGGGAGGGCAGGCCACCCACCTTCTGATGCGTGGATGCCATTGCCAGATGCGAGGGCCACGACACCATCGTCGAAGCACGTAGCCGACCATAGCCTACTCTGCAAAAATTTGATATGCATAAAAACTCAGTGTTGCAAGCATAGAAAAAATCACATGCTAATAAATACAAGCAAAACATTTAAAGATGCAAACATAGGAAATTTGTTATGCATAGAGTGTTAATGGCTGTCGAGCACTTGCATGCTGACACCAAAAGCTTGCAAAAATTGTTATGTTAATTAATGTAATATTGCAGCCAGATGCAAGCTTGCATAGAAATCCACCTCAGTTCTATAAGGCATGAAAAAAAAAGTAGAGAAAAACTATCAAAAAAGCAGATCAAGCCGTGGGGATGTGCATTCGCCTGTGCACATCGAGCTGCACAATGGAAGATGGTGAGGGACACACACATGGAGAAAGCATTATGACAAGGGAGGAATGCATGTTTTGGCAGGCATAGAACACATGTTTTAACAGACACAAAAACATTGCAGCAACAAGATAAGCATACAAATGTGCTTTAGTAAGCGCAAAAACCTTACAACAGTAAGAAAGGCATATAAACATGTTTTAGCAGGCACATGATACATTAAAAATCATAGCCAAAAATCATTCTAGTACAAATGGACTACCAACAGTGTACACAAGGGACAAAGTATGCCAATCTTGATTCCTCACTTCACAGCATACTAAAATATGTATTGGTTGCATAGAAACAAATAAATTAATGGCCCTAATCAGGTATGAAAACACATTTTAGCATGTGCATTAAAGTATGTATGCAAAGCGTAGAAACCAAAAAGAAAACAAAAATAAATTTCTAGCACTAGTGGCTTTCACTGTGAACAATCTGATATAGAATTTGTATACACATGGATGACCAAAATCTCAGGGCTCCTACCGCAAGCCATGGATGAACAATTAAATATTTCAGGAACACACAGTTCACACAAATTGAGCAGCAACATTTCAGTAGAGAAGCAAGCTAGAAAAACACGCACCAGCCCACTTCCCAGTATCTAGCCGCTAGAAAACTAGTTAATTCCAAAGCTTTTCCCTCGAGCCGCTAGAAAATCACAAGCTTTTTCCCTTCTGTCTCACCAAGATTGCATTGCACCTCCTGCAGCACCAAATAAACTAGTTAATTCCAAGGCACCTCCAACCAAATGCTTTGAATTTGGGATTTGCAAATAACACTCGTACTACCTGGAAACAATCAAGCATGCATGGTGGGATACTACTCGCATGACGGAGTTAGTGAGACTCAGGGGCTCTCCATACCTTGCAAAAGGGAGACAAGCGTGTGGCACTGGCAGAAAAGCGGTGGACATGAGGACTACTGCCAATGCCGCGGCGCCCGGCGACGTTCATGTTCCTGCCAGAGGAAACGATGGAAGAATAAATATTAAAATTTGTTGCATCCGAACGGAGACAAGAAGGGGTCGAGCTAGAGAGGACTAAACGGCGCACCTTGTAGATCCGCTTGCCCCGGGACAAGGTTGAGCTTCTCCCGCCCGTCGATCGGATCGAGGAAGGAGATTGGATGACACCGGCTGGAAGGCAAGGGCGCCTCCGCCCGGATTCGTGTACGTTTGCGGGACACGTGCGCCGATTCGATCCGAGGCGGGCATGAGAGGCGTCGTGCCGCTGGATCCAAGGTGAGGGGCGGGCCCTCGCGCTGGCTGCCGCAGTCGAAGGAGTGGCGGGGGCGTGCCGCAGGGCCTGCGGTAGGGAGGCGCGGCCAGCGGCGCAATGGCGAGCCGAGCCGTCTTTGCCGCCGAGGGTCGCCACGCGTGCACCGAGCGAGCTGCACGGGCCGTCGAGAGGCCACCATGCGCCTTTGGGCGGCCATTTTCTTACTGCGGGGGTGGTGTCGCACCCCACATCGGTACCCGATCTGCGGGCGAAAGGGAAGGTGGCGGCCGCCGATCTGCTCGCCTTTCGGTGGATCGGGTGCGGGACGCCGGCGGCGCTGAGATCGGTGCCCACATCGTCGCCCCGGGATCGGGGCGGGTGGCGGTTGGGGCCGCGGCCGTCGGGGCCGGGCGCGGAATGCCGCGGCTCGGGAGGCGTGGGGCCGTGCCACCCGTGTCGAGGGAGGGGCGGCGGCGCCATCCGAGGATGGCGGGCGTCCACGATGCGGTGTGCGTGTGTGTGTGTGTGTGTGGGAGGGTTGGGGGCGTCGGGTGGGTAGCGACCGAGGGGTGGGTGCAGTGGGAATTAGGGTTTGGGTATCTATATAACTCTTATAATCCGAGGAGGGATATCACATGTAGTTCAACGGGCTATGAGCGATAAATACCCGTTAGCAAACACGGTAAATACCCGATATCATGAACGAAAAACCCGCTATCAAACGGTAAATACCGCTAGCATGAACGGTAAATACCTTAGTGAGAAATGAGTATACCCGTTAGATTAGAATGAAATAGCACCGTTAGTGAACAGTAAATACCCGTTATCATAAACAGTAAATACCCGTTAGTGAACAAGTAATACCCGTAAGAATGAAAAGTGATACCCGTATCTAACAAGATAAATACAAGATGCTCGAAAAAAAAATCTTAACAAAACTTTTTTTTTGAACTCTAAATCTTAACAAAACTACTTACACCCCAAACTCTTTAAAAGTTGTTACATTCCATTTTCATTAATCCAACTTAAATAATTAATTCCAAAATTATAATCAAAAAAAAAAATATTGAACAGTAATACCCGCACGAATGAACAGTAATACCCGTATCTAATTGTAAATACAAGATGCAAAAAAAAAAAACTTAACAAAACTACTTACACCCCAAACTCTTTAAAAGTTGTTACATTCCATTTTCATTAATCCAACTTAAATAATTAATTCCAAAATTATAATCCAAAAAAAAAATATTGAACAAGAATACCCGCATTTAATGAACAAGAATACCCCGTATCTAACATGATAAATACAAGATGCAATTAAAAAAAAAAACTTAACAAAACTACTTACACCCCAAACTCTTTAAAAGTTGTTACATTCCATTTTCATTAATCCAACTTAAATAATTAATTCCAAAATTATAATCCAAAAAAAAAAAAATATTAACTCCAAACTACATATGAGTCTCCAATTTTTACCCCATCCTCTAAGCTCTTACATTCCAGTTTCATTAACCCAATTCCAATAATTAATTTCCAAGTTGTAATCCCCATAATAAATTCTTATTAACTCCAAATTGCATGTTTCCATAATCGCTACCAAGGCAGATACAATGAACACCGCCACGCCCTACCATGATCCAACAAATGTGACTACCGCAGTGATTCATACATGTAAACAACAAACTATCCCATCAATATTCACACATATCTTTGCCGCTTTTACGTTTCTAAAACCATATTATTATTACTAAATGCTCATATACCAAACTTCCATGCTTCTATGTGACCGCATCCAAACACTTCATACATTGCCGGCACTCTCACATCTACCAGATTGATTGAGATCTTAGCTAGTTATTTATATATGATGGCCGATTGGAGGGCCGGTTTATTTGGACGGGAAATTTTGGTGGATCGATTTGATTAGGTTGGGCGATTGGATAGTGGGTTAGGTGGAACCAGTGCTTGGTTTGGTTAGGGCTCTCACTAATTATTGGAAGCCCTAAGCTCCTAATAACATATCTATATATATATATTGTTAAACTGAAATTTGGTGAAGCCGGATAATGAGTGGCCATTGCGGGATGCTAATAAAGGGCGGTGCAAGATGCTAATATGAATGTATTCGGTTAAGAGGCCATTCGGCAGGCAACCCATTCGGTGAAACTGTAGCATTTGGGAAGGTGTGCCATTAAATTTGAATCATAAAGTCCAGTGGGGTTTCGAAGTGCTCGGCCATCAAGGGTGATTCGGCAAACCAAGAGATGTTGGGCAAATCATCTAAAGAAGAGAGCCCGTGTCATGAACGCCATCAACAACTCAGAAGTCTTGGAGTAGAAGTAATCTTTAGCTAGATTTTCCTTTATTGTAATCGTGATCAATTAGGACTCGTGTCAAGTCCGGGGTATAAATATAAGACCAGCGGCAAACCGTAATAAGGACATCCAATCAATACAACAACAAACCGGCTCCAGCGCCACCCCTTTCGAGTCCAAGTCGTGTCATCGATCTACTGCGAGAGGAATCATCGATCCGTCGACCTAAAGTACCGGCAACCTTACATTATGTTCTAGTATCGTGCGGCGGATTTAGATCGTGATGTAAGTAGTCTTGTTATCATGCTTAGTATCGTGCGGCGGATTTAGGCTATGGAGCAGGGAGGGTTCTTTGTAAGATCATGAGTCGTATGCGGCGAGGCTAAGGTCTAGCTTGGAGCTAGTTATCGGCTTCATTAGATTTGGCAAATCTAGTGAATTCATTAAGTTACCACGTGGTGCATGCTCTTACTTATTTATTTTATTATGATTGCACACACTTTTACCCAATTTAGATTGATAGGGCTCGGCTTCATCTTATGTTAAATCTAGTTATCATCAATGCTTTTAATGTTCATCTTATCGTGTTACTAGATCTATTTGCTTATTATAGATGAGCTTAGATCAATCTAAGTTGTTACATGTTGCGGGTTCATTAACGCGTTTAGTCTTGATAGGACTGGGTACCGTCTTTGCAGATGCGAGGTCTTTGATAGGTTTTACGTGTTCCTTCTTCATGGACCCGATTCGGCAAGCTTGCGAATCACGGTTTATGCATCTACGTGTAGCTTGCATGTGTAAGTTTGTCTCTTGTTAATGTCTAGTCGGCAAGCCGTATCATGCGGTGGATTAGCTTGTTGCAAAGTGTGTCATCGCGATTGGATTCTTTGTTAGGACGAAAAGGGTTTAGAATGGTTAGTCGTGTGGCGGACTAATAGGAATAGATCCCTGTCTTTACCTCTAGATTGAGCTTACATGTGTACTTTACTGTTTATGCATAAACGCCTCAACGAGTAATGAGTATTTATAGATCTATTTAGATATATGCATCCTTTTAGCTTACCATGACTAGATTGTATCATGCGGTGGATTGATCTAGTTGTGAGAAGTGGTTTAGATCTGTAGCAAAGCCCGTATCATGCGGTGGATTAGCTTGTAAGGGGTTTAAGCTAGACGGGTTTAGGAAAACTAGACATCGCGCGAGACTAGTTGGATGAGACCTATGCATGTGTTATTTAGATTAGATTTATATTTATGATTTACACGCTTCTATATATCATGTTGTCATTTGATTCGATCTATGCAATAAGATTTATAAAGACATATCTTGATGAGCTGGGCCAACATACTTTCACACACCGAAGCCGCAACCAAAGAAAGGAGCTACAGGTGAAGAAGCTAGAGGAGAGAATAAGACACCAGAGAAGTCCAAAGCCAAGGAAACTGGAAAGACACCTGCCACATATGGAGAGCTGGCATTTGGTACACCTAGGAATCCTCCAGCATACAACTCTTATTCCATTGCTCCAATGGCTAGTGGGTTGCAAAGAAATCCCTTTGGCCACGGTTATGCGAGTTCTCTCGATTACTCTACTATCAATGCTGCCGAATCACGGGTATAGATCGGCGGGCAGTCTTATGGACCCCAGAATTCAAGTGTGGATATGCTCCTAGCGAGGATGGCCGATATGATGCAAAACCAGTTTGGGATAAAGCCCAAGAATCGGCCCTATATGTATCAGTCACCATATCGGTGGTACAATAGAGTGGCGCTTCTTTCAAGACTAAAGCCTCCAACTGACCTGACCAAGTTCTCTGGACAAGATGACACCACCACTACCGAACACATTAGTCGGTACTTGATCCAGCTAGGAGAGCTTGCCAATGATGAAGCATGGAGGATCCGCTACTTTCCTACATCTCTCACGGGGGCGGCTTGCCGTGCGGTTTTACCACGTTGCCGGTCAATTCTATTGGAACCTGGGCCAAACTGGAACACAAGTTCCACTCATACTTCTTCGATGGTTCCAATGAGAAAGAGCTCGTCGACTTGATGGGGTTGACATAGAGATACAATGAGACACCTCAAGAGTTCTTACGCGGAGTTCGGAGAAACTAAAATTCTGCTATTCTCACGAATTTGCGGACCATCGATTCTTGGGCCGTAGCTATATGCGGTATGCATCCGGCTATCGAGGGGAGAAGTCGGTCCGCATGGAGTTTGAAGACCTTGGGCAGCTCTCAAGGCGTTTGGCAATCATGGCTAATCGGTTCGAGCATCAAGAAGGATACCCGCTACGAGAAAGGGGGCAATGTGGCCTATGAAGCATATCAACACTTTTTGGAGGGTGCGGAAGAGGAAGATGATGGCCAGGAGGATATAGGCTTCTTGGCCCGAATTTATGCAGGGCAAAAGAGCACATCCGGGTTAATCAACGCTGGATGAAAACACTCAAGGAGGCATACGACTTCGATGTCTCCAAATCTGACAAGCTCTTTAAGTTCTTGGTCAAGGAAGGATGCATTAAGCTGCCAGAGAATCACTCCATGCGGCGTCCTGACTCGGTGAAGAGTGGAAGGTACTGTGGCCTCCATGATACAAGCTCCCCACTCCATCAATGGCCCCGCCAAATATTTGGCGGCAAGTTCAGAGGGCTATACAGCAGGGTCTCTTGAAGTTCAACAACAATATGAAGGTGGACAAAGAGCCTTTCCCAGAAGGCATGGTCTCCTTCTCTACAAACATGGTATCTGCAAGTGATCCCAAGGGCAAGGGCCCAATGAGAGTCTTGACTTTCGATAGGGGCGAAGCAAAGCGGTTCGGTAGACCCTTGTCGGAGGTGGCCCGGGTGGAGCTCAAGAGCGCGGTGTTCGGTTCTGAGCGACCAAGCGAAGAGGAGAGACCTCCAAACCCAGGGTGACCTCTTGTATACTGCTGAACAAGTGACAAAGGCAACAGGAGAAGCAATATCTTAGAGATCAGCAGCTTGTAGAGGAACAACAGAGGTACGAGGAAGAGATGTATCGCCTGGAACAGGAGGAGACATGAGAGAACGAGAGGAGTCTCATTGGGATTGTCCTTTCTTTAGACATTCTTTGGAATGAAGGCTTGAAGTTGCACGCTAGAAATAAGCGCCTCGAATCGCAAAGGTGAACAATATCATGGATACAGGCAGGCTCGAGTCAACCGCCGTCCCATCCAAGAAAGACTGGGGACACATTTCCTAGAGGATGATCGGCGTCTAAAAATTGAAAGCAACAGGTCTCATAGCAGCAAGAGAGTTGCCGATCAGGCATGGGCTGATATTGAAGACTACTTAGACCAGGATGATCTGGACTCTCCTCAAGAGTACACATGGCAAAAGGGACAATGGTGCCCTCCAGATTTGAGGAAGAGTCAGAAGAGAAGAGTTCAACGCCTCAGGAATAAGGAGCTCAAAGAAATAGCAGCCAAATGCCGAAAAGTGTGGCGTCCAAAGAAGAAAATTCAGGAAACCGAGCATTCGGTAGATGAGCATTCGGCAAGTGGGCGTTCGGCAGATATTGGCATGGTCTTCTATATCCCAATAGAGTTTGCAACTCCTGCAGATCAAGCTGCTGTGAATCCAGAAGAGGAAGATGCTTATTCAGATGAAGAGGCCTATTCTGATTTTGACAGCAAAGAGATGATTGACCTCCTAGGACAGTTGACTCTATCGAGACAAGGCGCGGTTCGATAGGCCTAGGAAGCATAACCATCTGAAGCCTCTCTACCTAAAGAGATACATCAATGGGAAGCCCCTGACTCACATGTTTGTTGATGGAGGAGCTGCCATCAATATTATGCCCTATACAACTTTTAGGAAGTGGGGATGACCAAGGAGGATTTGCGAGAAGGCAGACATTGTGCTTAGAGACTTTCGGCAATCCTTGAGACACCCATGGAGCCGTTCATGTTGAGTTGATGATCGGCTCGTGGACGAACCTCCTAATTATTGGGCCCACCCGCACTTTTGTCATTGTCCCAAAGACCTCGGCGGCTATGCGAGATGCACCCAATAACTTAAGAAGCCTGTCGGGTGTCATCGGGAACCCCGATTACACCTCATACCAGGATCAACAAAGGAGTAGCTACAACATTACAACATTTATTACAAAAAATATAGATCGAGTGCGGAAGAAATAATAACATTAATTTTATAAACCATGAATAGGTTACATTTGAGTAAACTTAACTTAATTGCGGAAGTAGAGCAAAACTATAGGGGATAACCGGACCATGTCGAGCCCACCGACACGACCTTGGTTTTGCAAAGACGAGTCGGCACACTGCAACAAGGGTTGAAAACCCCGAGATGCGGGGGAGTACTCAACAAGACTTAACCGACCAAGAAAAAAATAGGAGAAGACTCAGGAATGCAGGCCTTGGGAATCAAGGTAAGGTCTTAGCAAGAATCAAGGACTCTTTTGCAGAAAAGCTTACTAAGAGTGAATCCTTACTTTCAATCTTTTAATTCATATTAGTTTATCATAGCATCTAGGTGATCCTATACTAGATCAATCACTTCTTAGACATTCGATCTTCCTTTTTATTATTTTACTAAGTTCCACTTGTTATCTACGAGGAAGGTCGGTGTCGAAGTCTCCTTCTCCAGAAGCAACGGCGATCCTTGAATCGATTCAAACCCAGCGAGGGGATCCCTAACCACATGACATATGTAGCACTTAAGCTTGCATATATCAACCCTTACTCGGTTAGTCCAAAATAGGAGCGAGGCCTCGCCACCCGAGAATACAAAGATACACCTCAATCAGGGACTTTAACCCACGAGGGTATCTTGTACTCCCGCCATCTCTCCACTCCCAAAGTGCGCGGTTGCCATTCCCGATTTGGCACACCCCCGAGGTCAGGCTTACCCTTTCCCATTCATTGGGGCATGTGGCCAGTGAGTTTCGACTGACCTGGGGCGACACCTAGGCGGCCGTGCCTTTGCGAAGGCCTCGAGGCACAACTTGCGTTCAAAAAGTCCCGATTACATTCGAGGCCTAACCACGAGCGGTGCTTAATCGACCTGCACGGAAACACTATATTGGAACTCCATTCCCAATGCAAGTTACCCGTCCGGTCTCATATTAAACATATACCTCATTAACCACCATCAAGCTATTTTCTTTTCCAAAGCGAGAACCAAGAAGAGCAAAGATAAAACCTATATCTCGCGAATGGTGAAACCACCCTTCGACTTCTACCGAAGTCTAAGCATTGCTAAGCATTAAAGATATCAACCTATTCACACTAGTGGGGTATCATTTGGAAATAACTGGAATTCAAGGTAGTCATGCAGCAAATGGGTAATCACTCAACTCCTAATCACTTAATGCAACATATTATCATCATAAGTGATATAAAGCTTTTGAAAACATCAAGGATGGGTTTGAATGCATCCAGGGCTTGCCTGTGTTGCAGGGAAAGTTAGATTCCGAAGAAAGATCACCGAAGTCACACTTGATACCGACACCTTTGGTGGATACACCTTCTCCAAAGCTCGATCATTGTGAACCACATCAACACCTTCTCCAAAGCTTCATCAACACGATCGACTCACTCTCGTATACTCTACACGTAGATGATGATGCATGCTTTAGCATGATGGAATGGTAAACATGATGCTTGATGAATGCATGAAATAATAAACAACTTGAGTACAACTTTCCTTCAAGATAAAGTTGCAACCCAACAAAACAAACTTGTTGAACTACTTCCATTACTAAAGGAGTTCTCAAGGACCATTTGAAGGGTTATGATCTAAGATTCACCAAACAACCCAAAAATCACCCAAAACCTAAGTCATTATTCACTAAACACTTACTTTTTCTAATAAAACAAATAAAACATAAAATAATAAAAAAATTAAACATCTCAAAATGGCTCCAAACTTTTTCTACAAGAAGGTCATATCATATAACAACACCACATAAAATTTCATGAATTTTGGAAATATATTTTATTTTCTAAAAATCATGGAAGATGCATTTTCAATTAAAGATGATATTTTTAAAACATGCAAAAACTATTCAAAACTCAAGTTTCACAATTTTCGTGGATACACATACTCGTGGGAAGGCTACACCAAAATTTTCAGAATTTTTGAAGCAAGATTTGAATTTCTATGAATTTTACAAAATCGGACACTATTCAAATAAAAAGAAATTGAATAAACAAATTCTAAAACCAATCCGCCGTTGGGCCAAAAATCGCCCGACTTTGGCCCACGACCAACAGATCGCCCAGCGAGCCATGCGGCCGGCCCAATCGCTGGCCCCACGCCGACCTCGGCCGGCGGCGGCGTTGGCCGCAAGCAAGCTCGCCGGCGGTAGGGTCCCCGGCCTCGGAACTCGCCCCAACCGACCCCCGACCCCGCGAACATGATGGCATACTTTTTCCCTTTCGTTCGACGGGGTGCCCTCGCTGGCGGCATGGCGGGCGCGGGCGCGGCGGCGGCGGACGCGGCAACGGGACTTTCCCGCCGACAAGAGGCGAGCAACGAGATGCGCACGTGCGGCGACCAAAAACCCCCACCTAATCGCGACTCAAACGGCTCCTACGAACACGCCACGGCCACGCAAACAAGGCGGCGCGAGGGATGAGCTTCGCCGGCGACGGCGTTCGGCGGCTCTGGCGCACACAGAGGTCAAATCAAGGGCATGGGCGTGATAGGGAGCTCACCACGAGCTTGATTGGCAAGATGGTTGTGGCCAAGGTGCCATGGAAACGGGTGACCGACGGTGACCGACGGTCACGGCGGCGCCCCCGGTGGCATGGTCGACGTTCCGGCGTGTTTGGACTTTGTCTGGCAAAACAATTGAGCCGACCATGATCATGGCAAGAATAGGAGCTCAACGCGCAAATGGCGCATCAAACGGCTCACCGCGGACGAGCCCGATCGATGGCGGCGATTCACGGCGGCGTTCGGCCGCCACGGGAAGAAGGGCTGCGTAGGCTGATTTCGAGGACTTGTGCGGCGCTAGCAGTGTGCAAGACACGCAAAGGTTTTGCGAAGATAGTGGTGTGGTCAATGGTGGCAATTAGGACGCAAGGGCGGTGGTGCAGCGCGACGCGACGGGGGTCGTCAGCGGTAGCGGAGACACGTGGATAAGGATCATGGTGACGCAGCCCCCTATCCAAAAGAGCAACGGCGCGAAAGGGCAAGGGCATGCGGCAGTACTTGGGCGACTGGGGCAGCGGCACTTGACATGGCAAGGAGACGCAGAGCGACGGAAGCCGGGCCGAAGGCCATCGACGGCAAGCGTTTGCGTGGCGTGCTCTGCTCTCTCCCGTCCCTCCCTCGACTACTGTAACAACCAAACCCTAACTTCAAAATTTGCAAATTACTCTCAAAATTTGAATAAAAAATGAAAATCTCCAAATACAAAAGTTTCATAAAATTTCATTCTCTACACTTTTCACTAAAAGGGCATTTTCAAAATCGGCCTCCAAGTTGGACTTTTTGAAAAAGGGTCAAAAAGGGATTATTTTAAATTCAAAATTACTTTTAAAATTATATAGAAACTTGAAAAACTTTGTACACCAAAAAAATGTGCATCAAAACAAGATCTTCAAACTAGCTTTTGAAAGTTTTGTCAAATTTTGCATGGATTTTGAAATATCGAAAAGGGGGTAAATCGGGGTTTAAAAAGGATTTTGAAACTTTTAAAATTACTTTAAAATTTTCCAATAAACTTTGAAAACTCACAATATGAAAATTGTACATCTTGAAAATACATGCACTTTTGCTTTTTTGGACTTTGGTCAAAATTTGGATAAATTTGAAACTATAGAAAAGGTATAGAAAAGGGGATAAAAAGAGGGCATGGAATTAGGGTTTTCAAATCCACACATCATCACATGTTACCTTGATATAACCATTCCACCAAACAACATTTAGAAACAATAACTTAAACATGGAAGGCTATGCATTAAAACATAACGCTCAATGATTATGCTTAATGATGACATGATTAAAATTTTAATTGCTTATTAACATCTAGGATGTTACAGGCTTGAAGACTTTGATCACTACCTTCTTTGTGGTCAATAGTAAGGGATCTTGCAGACTTGCTTCTTGGAAGGGATTGGATCCATGCCAATCGGCGTGTTCCCTCCACCATGCATCAAGTTCTAATCCAGTGGAATGGTGATGAGGTTGAAGTAATCCAAGCCGATGACTCGGTGAGTATCGCTGCTACCGAACCATCGTTCTGGGAGTATGATGGCGTGGAGTGCTTTTCAGGAAGGGAGTGGAGTGAAGGTCCTGTCGGGACTCATTACAAGGATCAACGGCCCGATCCAAGCGTCGGCTCTTACCAAGTAATTTTTAAAGGGGAATCAATCGATGGTAACAAAGGGAAGCTTGGGCATGGTTTCAAGTCGGCCGATAAACTAGAAGAAATAGACATTGGTGACGGTGACAAACCAAGGCCGACTTACATTAGTGCCAAGTTGGATCAAGAATTCAGAATAGAATTAATAAAACTCCTTAAGGAATTCAAGATTTGCTTTTGCTTGGGACTATTCAGAGATGCCCGGATTTGGACCGTTCTATTGTTGAGCATCGGTTACCCATCAAGCAAGGATATTGTCCTTATAAACAACCTCCTCGAAAAATATATAAAGAAGAGGTATTGGCTGACGTGAAGAAAGAAATTGAAAGATTATTAGAAGCAAACTTCATTCGGCCATGTAGATACAGAATGGATCTCTAGCATTGTACCCGTTTACAAGAAGAATGGAAAGATGAGGGTTTGTATAGATTTCAGAGATCTTAACAAAGCCACGCCTATGGATGGATATCCTATGCCAGTTGCTGATTTGTTAGTGGACGCTGCTGCTGGACATGAGGTTATCAGCTTCATGGATGGGAATGCTGGTTACAATCAAATCTTTATGGCTATCGAGGACATTTCAAAGACAGCCTTCAGGTGCCCTGGCCATATTGGTCTGTTTGAATGGATTGTTATGACATTCGGTTTGAAAAATGCCGGTGCAACTTACCAAAGAGCTATGAATTATATATTTCATGAGTTGATCGGCAAGATAGTTGAGATTTACATTGATGATGTAGTTGTCAAGTCAAAGAATCATGAGAATCATCTGGCCGATTTGAAGAAGACTTTGGAGTGCCAGGAAGCACGGTTTGAAGATGAATCCAAACAAGTGTGCCTTTGGAGTCTCAGCTGGTGAGTTCTTGGGGTTCTTGGTTCACAAAGGTCGGATTGAAGTTGGAAAGAAAAGCATGGAGGCCATAGAGAAAATTGCTCCTCCAACTGATCTCACAGAATTACAATCATTACTCGGCAAGGTCAATTTCATAAGAAGATTCATATCTAATTTATCAGAAAGGGTCCTGCCATTTTCTCCATTGTTAAAACTCAAGAAGACTCAAAAGTTTATATGGGGTGACGTACAACAGAAGGCTTTGGATGAGATTAAAGAATACATGAAAGCACCTCCTGTGCTTGTTCCTCCAAAACTTGACAAGCCCTTCAAGTTGTATGTGGCGGCCGATAACCTGATGATAGGATCAGCCCTCATGCAAGAAGAAGATGGGAAGGAGCGAGTGGTAGCTTACCTCGGAAAAACCGTTGGATCTGAAACACGGTATTCGGCTATAGAAAAGTTGTGCTTATGTGTTTACTTCTCATGCAGCAAATTTTGGCACTATTTATTGAATGCCGAATGTGTAATAGTTTCCAAATTTGATGTGATTAAACACATGTTGTCAATGCCGATTTTAAATGGAAGAATCGGTAAGTGGGTATTAGCATTATCTCGAATTTGACTTAAGATATGAATCGCGAAAGCCGCTGTCAAGGGTCGTTATTGCTGATTTTGTTACCCAACATCGTGATCTTTCTACTAACATGATTAACATTACACCTTGGGAGCCTTTGTTTTTCGATGGATCATCTTGTGAGAAAGGAGGCAATCTTTGGTGTTTTGTTGATTTCACCCAAGGGGGCATCCTTTGAGTTTGCTATTCCTATTAATGCTACTTGTTACCAACAATCGAGGCGTAATATGAGGCATTACTCAAAGGACTTCAACTTCTCATAGAAGTAGAAGCCATTGCGCTTGAAATCTTTGGAGATTCGTAATTGGTGATCAAACCGACCGGCGAATACGAGTGCAAAAAGGACATCCTAAGGAATTATTATGAAGAATGTCAAAAATTGCTGAAAACTTTCCGAATAGTTACTTTACATCATATCTCGAGAGAGCATAATGAGGAAGCAAATAGATTGGCTCAGAGTGCTTCTGGGTATAAGGAAAATCAAGAAGTTTTCGCTGCAGATATATATGCATTCGGTAAGGATCAAGCTGATAACGACTGGAGAACCGAGATTGCCGAATACCTCAGAGATCCATCAAAGAAAGTTTCTCGAAAAATCAGGTACAAGGCTATTAAGTTTGTGCTCCTTGATGAACAGTTATATTACAAATCTATAGATGGAGTCCTACTTAAATGCCTAAATCGAGAGGAAGCCAAGAAAATGATGTATGAGGTGCATGAAGGATTGTGCGGTGCGCATCAGTCGGCCTACCGAATGAAGTGGATTATCAGGAGGATAGGGTATTTCTGGCCAACCATGTTGGAGGACTACTTTGAATATTATAAGGGATGTCAGGATTGTCAAAGATTTGGCAATATTCAGAGGGCTCTAGCATCGGCATTGAATCCCATTGTCAAGCCTTGGCCGTTCAGAGGATGGGGCATAGATTTAATTGGTCAGATTCATCCTCCATCAAGCAAAGGCCATAAGTTTGTGCTTCTGGCCACTGATTACTTTACCAAATGGGTTGAAGCTATCCCATTAAAGAAAGTCACATCAGAGAATATGGTTGAGTTTGTTAAGGAACATATAATTTACGTGTTTGGAATTCCTGAAACCATTACAACTGACCAAGGGAGTCAGTTTGTTTCTGCAGAATTTTGTGACTTTGCTGAGGAGATGGGAATCAAGTTATATAATTCATCTCCTTATTATGTGCAAGCCAATGGCCAAGCTGAAGCTTCGAATAAAATTATGATCAAGATTATTCAAAAGAAGATCGAAGAGAAGCCTAAAAGATGGCATTTGGTTCTTAATGAAGCATTATGGGCTTACCAAATGGCATGCCATGGATCCACTCAGACATCCCCTTATGAGCTAGTGTATGGACATCATGTCAGATACCTTGGGAGATGCTGGTCAGGGTCTAGACGTGTCATGTTGCAAAAAGATTTAAAGAAAGAAGATTACAAAAGTCTAATGATAGACGGGTAGGAAGATCTACATCGATCGGCCTAAAAGCCTTGGAAAATATTTAGAAGAACAAAGTACGCGCGTTGCCAAGTATTACAACAAAAAGGTCAGAATTAAGGAATTTGCCGAAGGTGATTTAGTTTGGAAAGCAATACTACCAATTGGAACCAAAGATAGAGCGTTCGGCAAGTGGTCCCCTAACCGGGAAGGACCTTTCCGAGTATTAAGGTGTGTACCAGAAATGCGTATGTTTTAAAATCTTTACAAGGCGAAGAATTCAGGTTAGTTTGCCAATGGAAGGTTTCTCAAGAAATACTATCCTAGTATTGAAGTTGGAGCCCGAAAGGTGAAAGAATTATGACTCCCAAAATAGCCGATGCATAGAACATCGCTTTTAGCGTAAAAAATACTCCAAAAGGGATTGGAGAATAGCCGGCATATGTATGATGTGTCGCCTTCAAGACAAAAATACTCCAAAATTGAGAATGGCCGATCGTATCTCGCGCCGTCTTTAGTACAAGTCACGCCGAATTTGAATGATACATTTTGAAGATGATCTTTAAGAGGTTTTGGATTAATCGGCCCGGATCGGTATTTTATCTTCAATTAATCCCCCTCGAAAAACAAACTGAAGTTTGTCTTAGTCTATGCCATTAACGTCATTTTATTCGCAAGGCTAATCGGTTGAAATCGATTCGGCATCATCCCGATTGGTTAAACGCCGCTACGTAAAAGAAGAATTCATACGTATAGGTGGACAAGAGCAAAGATCGACATGGAAGAAAAGAGAAAGATTATATTCATTAATTTATTTCCCCTAGGTACAATATACGAAGCCTAAAACAAAACCTCTCGAAGACTCGCCAAGGGGATGGCTCCGCGATGTCGGCGGGGCGTGTTTCGTCGTATCTAGCGAACAACGACTTCGGATCGGTGTCAAAGTTCATCGGATGATCAGCCCCGGCCCGCCGGGTAGCGGGGAGAGGTCTTCCTCCGCTGCCGCCGCCATCGCCGCCACGCTCATACCGCACCGATGAAGAGGCCGTGAGCAGCGACATTATCGATGCGATCATTAACACGATCGAGGCGTCGAGGCACCGCCGCCGCGAGCATTCACCTTGTTCGCAATCACGGTATCGCCGACCTTCATCCGCTCATTCTCGGCAGAAAAGTTCTACATTCAAATTTAGATTTGTCGGAAAAGCGGGGATGAATTAAAGACAAGACAGGGTTTTAGAAGAACAAACCGCCAATGCGAGCAAGAAACCGCCGCCATTGGTCCTCCCACTCCAAAGCTCCTTCTCCGACATCTTTTGGGAGTACCGGAGTACTCATTCGAACCCGACTTGTCTCCGCGCGGATGCTCGACATAGGAACGGAGTACTCCAACTCGATCCCGATGAAGAGGATGAGGAACCGGAAGAAGCCGGATCCGCACCACGCACCAAATTGGCTTGCGGAGCCGTCCTCCTCACGCCGGGGAGCATGTGTCCCCAACCTCGCCCTCGCCGAGGAATCGCTGGAATGAGAAAGAAAAGGTATGTTAAGAACAAGGTTGCAGAGAAGATAAAAATAGATCGAGACTTACCCAACTCGGCGATGAGGACCTCGGCTATCGCCTAATTCCTCTTCGGCGGTGCATTTGCCTAAGTTGCGTGATGGGCCGTTGTTGGCATTTCTTAGCATCATCGCTAAAGATTATAATGTCCTTAGTAATAACGTTGGGAAACGCCCGTGATAGATGAATTCATATATTGCAAAAGTCAATCCGCAAGCGCACGGATCTATCATCGTAGCATTTCACCCGTGAGTATTCGGGTATCGTTCATTTATATTCTCCCATGGGAAGGCGGGTTAATAATGAAATTATTAGAATGGTGATAATAGCCCACATTATATATGTATGGATAGCCCAATAATCTTGTGCAGGGTAAGTAATAATAATGAGGATAGTGGTGACACATACTTCTTGAGCAACTATAAGGAATAAATAGAAAATAATAAAAGGAAAATCTATGTTGAGCAGGCAATTCTAATATCTGCCAATGCAATTGAATTCTAGTAAACATATGTCATTCATGGTTCGTGTAGAGTTAAACCAAAGTGATGAGGAGATGCCCGCGGCCGGTCCGCCAACCTAATAGGCACTTTATAAGACTCCAACTTGACACCCGGACGTGGAGGAGTACAAGGGACGGACAGGGCTGTCACCACCTGCCGCCTACCTCACTACCGTAGGGTGCCGACATTTCCCAGATGGTTCGCTATAGACCTGAGCACCACGCCCACATTTATAGAAAACTACCTAAACCCCCCTAGGTACCCCAACCCTATGGATCGACATGGCAAGAGTAAAGGTAAACCCGAAAGTACACCAGACCATCACCCGATCTTAGTTCCATTACTTCCCAGAATGATATATGATTCAATTAGCCTAAAGTTAGTCATGTCAATTACCACAATACACTAACTATACTCTAGTTGGCATATTAGGAATATAACATGAGGATAACTATACTCTAATTCATATGCATTGCGATATAAATAAATAGGCTTGAATAAAGAAAGGAACTTCATAGTAAATTACCGGAAGATCCTTCTAAGGAGACAAGCCCTCCTTGAAGCTTAGCCTAGCTCAAATCATAAACTAACTAATGAAAGTGGAGAAGCTCAAGGTGAGTGTTGCTCAAATGTGAAGTGTGTTGTGTGTTTAGAGAGGGGGTATGGCCCCTATTTATACATGAAGTGAATACACTTTTGGGGAGCTTTGGCGGGATGTTTTGGCGCCAATTCGACATGCACCCATACCTCACACCCTACTCCCGAACCACCTCGCAATTCTTTTGCAGGTTATGGACAGCACGACGCATACTCGTTCCAAGGAATGTACAACACCATCCTAGGCATAAGGCATGACCAGGTCAACTATTATCAAGACCAGAGAGTCTGGAACGCCCGTAAAGATCAGAACATCATCGAGATGAGAGAGACCATTGAACAGCAGAATGAGGAGATCAGTGCCCCGCTCGACGGCGCCGTCGCGGGCGCCGTTGAACCATTGCACCAACACCAGCTTTGGGGAGTTGTCCCCGTGTGGCCGTAAGTTTCAGTGACCTAGCAATTATCTATTTTATATATTTATATATATTTTTTTTATTAAATTTGCTTTGCTTTGTTTGCTAAAAAAAAATGAATAACCATGAAAAACCAAATAAAAAAGAGTGTGTATAATTAGTTTGTTTTAAAGTTTGTTGTTAAATAAATTAGTAGCTATCTCTTGTGTTTGGAGATGATGAATAGTTGCTCTGCTTTTCTTACAAGTATCTATCATTAGTTTAGAATTCTCCCATGTCACGAATAAAATTGTTTAGACTTGAAAATTTGTTTTGAGCTTGAAATTGCGTGGGAGCATACATCTAAGCTAATCTAGGTAATTGACGGATATGATATGAGATAGTCTGAGCTGCTATTTATCTTACTCCTAGTTGCACTAAATTCTGGAGATTTGATTTGTGAAAATTTGAAAATTGGATGATGAGTTTCCTATATGACAGAGAGTTCAAAATTCCTACCACAGCCATATACGTGTTTCTAGAATAGGAAAACTCTTTTATTTATTACTTGCTTTGTATTGAGTTTAGTCAACCTTTGAGACCCTCTGAACTTGTCATACAATTCCACATATATCTCCACATATATTCCACACCATATACACACTATAAATCCTTCATCCATTTTGCTAGCCATCAAAAATGGTTTACTCCAATCATGGGAGTAAACACCAAAAATATTTCTCATCCCTATATTTATTCTCTAAACCCCATTTATGCTCCATGTGTTTTATTTATTATCTCTCAAATATTTGCTTGACAAAAAGAAGAAACTTGGGGCAATGCTAAAAGAAAGGAAAAGGGGAGATGAAAAATGGACAAGTGTCTTACGGGCGAGTAGAGCCTACCTCCCTAAAAAAAAAAAAAAAAAGAAAAATGAAAGAGAGAAAAAAATTGGACAAGTGTCCAAATGAAAACAATGGGTACTTAGATGCCCGCCTCTGAAAAAAATAAAAAAGAAAGAAAAGCTAGCCCAAGTTCTCTTTTATGTCTTCTTAAAATTTCGAAAAGAGAGATCAATTTCTTCAAGGGAGCATAGTAGAATTAGGATCATTATATCCCATCACCATCATATATCCATCTCACAAGTACATTCCATACACTCACATTGTATGACTTGTTCCTTTGGATCCGTTGTTTGACTTTACAATATATGCTTTGCAAGTATGTATATGCTGTCTCCCACCTATGAGCTCCAGATATAAGCCTTAGTAGATAGGTTGAGAGAAGGCATGATACATTTGCCATGTTCCATAAATACCACATATCTTGAGAGAAGGCATAACATCATTGCCTTGGTAAGAATCCAAAAATACTACATATGAGAGACATGAAAGGGTCATACAATGGAAACTCTGAGTTTTATTTTGAAAATTTATAAAAACTCCAGAACAGAGGTGAAATGAAGAGTTTGAGACATAGTGCTTAACTTGATTGTTCTATCTTTCAATTACTCAAGATATAAGTACAGGTAAAAGCCCCATTATTTTCAGGTAATAAAAGTGAGTTGTAAGATCAGAATGTTTCACCTTTGTCTTTTGAGGAGAGTTCTAAATTAATGACATGTGTATTTGTGAGAAGATAATTTATTGTAGCAACTCCTGATCCACTCTGGTGAAAAGCTTTGCTAAGAGACTAGCAAAGGTTAAGCTTGGGGGAGCTTGTTGACACCTGTTATCATACACATTTATATGTCAACAAGAGATGAAATAAGGACATAAATTGAATAAATACTTAGATTAGAGGTTTATACTAATAAGTTCCACGAGTTTTGGTGATTTATGTATTTTTTAGGGGACTTAATGAGATAAATGCGAGAGAAGAATGGAGAAAGTTTCGAATATACATCACATATGATGACAAGACTTGACCGTGAAGTAACTCAATCCGAAAAGTGGACTAAAACATTCTAGAAAGTACTAGAGGACACCGTAAGAAACCGTGGCCGAGGGAGGTCAACCCCCGGCGCCGCCAAAGCTCATTTTGGTCGGCGGGTGGGACCCATTGTCGACCTCGGCTTTCTAGGTCGGTTTGTAAATCGACTTTGAGGTTGTATCTACACCGTTATTGAAGGTCGGTTTGATCCAATGGTCGTCATTCATCGCCAAGGCCTATATAAGAAAGACCTCTCGCCCCCGTGGTTAAACCCTAATTCATATCAAGTTCATTATTATCAATTCGGGTTGTAAGTCGTGCGTAAGTAGAAGAGAGTAGCTCCACCGGAGATTAGGGTTAGCTACTTGTTCTAGTTCTAGTTCATCTAGTTCTAGTTCGTCTAAGTTGATTAGCAAGTCAGATTCAAGTAGAGCTGGGTGTGCCTACCCAGAGTTCTAGATCTTCAAGTTTCACGGTACGGATATTATCTTGTATCTATGACTTTGCTCTTTATTAATAATATGTGTTTGTTTGCTATGTTCTTACTTTATTCTAATAGTATGCTTGATATAGATGTAGTTTATGATAGATTTATGTATCTATTCGTAGAGCGCCTAATTCAATACTCGAGTGGGTTAGGTGGTAAAGATATTTATGTAAGCGTGGTGCTTATATATGATTTACCTGCGAGTGCACCTTATATTCCGGGTCGTGTGGTAGATCGTGGGAGTGACAGTCCTGTTGAGTCCTTTGTAATCCACCCTCCGTCTATAAGACTAGTGGACAATGAGTACAGGGAATATCTTGTTTTGCTCTTGATTTTCCTTGGTAGTCGTCCGGATACATGATCTAGAGTTTACTATGCTATATATGATAACATATGCCTTAGAGTAGATGTAATGACTTAGTAGATTAAATGCTATAGAAGAATTCTGTCTCTTAAAGTAGTCCAATGTTAAGTCTAACTTATAATAGTCTATTCCCGTCTCGAAAGTGTGATACCTCCTGCCTTTATTTATCATTATCATATTATTATCATTATTGGCTTACCCCGCTAAAGTTAGCACTAGTAATGATCTCTCTCATAAGTATGCCACTTATCAATTATATATGAGTCCACCTTTAATTATTCCTCCCCGTGGTAGAATATAAATGACAAAACACGGATTACTCCCAGGTGAAATGCTACAAAGTGGTATTTATATCCGTGCGCTTGCGGATAGACCTTTTTATTTCTTATAGATTGCAAACAACACATTCACAAGTATCACCTATGCATTTCCTAGCATTGCTGCTGGGGATGACAACCTAGCACATAGTAGTGTTAAGAGATGAACCACACCGAGTGTGTCTCGACAAGCATATAGCCTAAGGTGAGATTAACTCCACCTTTTGTTATAGTGACGTTAGAAATACCAACAAGCATTTCTAGCGCCGTTGCCGGGGAGGAAATAAAAGTTAGTTAGATATAATGATAAATGGAAACTTATGATGAGAATCTAAAACTAGGAAGCTGCTTTAGCAGGCTTACCCTTGTTTGTGTTTTGTTTATTTTATACAGGGTTTATCAAATTGGAAATTGATTGTGATTCACTCCACTTCATTCATCAGAATCAAATCAATCAAGAGAGCAAACACCAAGTTCTTGAAGCTATGGCTGGAAAATCCCTACGAGAGTTCTCTGCTCTAAGCAATGAGAACATTCTCGCACAGACCAACACTTCAACTTACTAATCTTGAGTTTGAGCTCAAGCCAAGCCTCATCAACATGGTACAAGCTACTCCATTGGTGGAAGGATTCACGAAGATGCACGCTTACATCCGCAGAATTTTTACGGAGATTGCCAACACCTTCTCACCTAAGAATATTCCCGAGGGATATCATATTACTCCGCCTATTCCCATTCTCATTAAAGGAAAAAGCGGGTTATGGTTCTACGCCAACAAAGAAGAAATCAAGACATGGGATGAATGTTTACAGCCTTCCTATCAAAATTCTTTCCCACGGGTAAAAACCAATGCCCTACGAGGAAAAATTACCAACTTCCAAAAGGCAAGGAGAATCAATTCCGGTGCTTGGGAATGTTTACAAGAATACATATCAAATTGCCCTCATCATGGAATAGAAGATTGGTTGCTCATGCAAGGATTCTACCATGGATTAACACAAAGAGCACGAGAGCAACTAGATGCAAGCCGGCTGAAGGATCATTTTTATCACTCACTCTTGACAAATTTGAAGCACTCATGAATAAAATATCGAGAAAATCAAAGCTGGATTCAAGACACTCAACACTACCATCGATTGAAGAAGTTCCGGAAGAAGTAAAAGCAATATCAACTAGGATGGATGTGTTATTAAATTGGTTTGAACAAAGAGCCAAAGACAAGAAAGAACGACAAGATTTACAAGATTACATTGATTCCGCATCAAATTCAAGCACGGCCGTTAACCATTCAACGTCAACTCAATCACAAGAACGAAGTTTACAACAAAACAATTCAACTACCGGTAAGTATCAAGGTAATATTCCTAGAAACCCATTTTTAAGAAAGTTAATTGAGGAGCAAGCTAAGTTAAATGACATCCTTCTTAAGAAGCTTGTTGCTAATGATAAAGTTTTAGAAGATATAGCTCTTAAGATGGATAATTTTCTACATTTGCTTTTAAAAGATCAACTTGCTTTTAATAAAAAGATAGAAACTCAAATAGCAAAGTTATCTGCTGCAAAATCTATTGCCACTAACCTTGAGAGGTAAATAATGTCACTACAAGAAGAGGTAAATCTACACGTGATCCCGTTGATCCAAGAAGAATAATAGAAACATCAGTAAGGACACCAATTATGGCACCTGCAACACCAGCAACAACGAGACCTATGGTACAACCAATTAGAGAAGAAGAAAGTGATGACATAGAAGATTTGACTCAAGAACCTCAAATGATGCAAGACTTTCATGATACAAATCTCTTACCATATCCAAGAAGAAAACATGGACCCCCGGTGGATGAGCGGTTTGGAAAGTTTATAGAGGTAATTCAGAAATTACACATCAACATACCTCTACTGGACGCCATTCAAGTCCCAACCTATGCCAAGTATCCCAGAGATATCTTGAATAAGAAAAAGACCACTACCCACTACGGAGGTGATCAAGTTAACAGAAGAATGCAGTGCGGCTATCCTTAATATTTTACCACATAAGATGACAGATCTAGGATACCCCGTAATTAATTGCTCAATTGGAGATCATCACTTCACTGCACTTTGTGACCTTAGAGCAAGTGTTAGTGTAATGCCCAAGTCTGTCTTCGACAAACTCAAGCATACAACATTGGAGCCAACTTCAATATCATTACAATTGGCAGACCAATCAATCAGATACCCCTCAGGAATTGAAGAGAATGTACCAGTAAATATCAGAGGATTCTTTATACCTGTGGATTTTGTAGTTTTGGATATGCCACCAGACTCGAGTGTCAATCATTCTCGGACGACCTTTCCTAAGCACAGCCAATGCACACATCAATGTCACGGTACATTTGGCATTTGTTAAGTGCTAAAAGAATATGAAGGATTCTCGCAAGTTTACGTAACACCTACCATTGTAGCTTTTCCCTAGGATGAGTATTCTAGAGTATCGTATCCACAGGGAAGCTTTGGCTCAAGAATTCTAATAAGTCACAATCATGTATCCACTAACTTAGCAATCCACTAGACTATAGTGAGGAGGTAATTGTTAAAGGATAAATAAATATCAAAACATAAAATAATAACCTACCTAAGATATCAAAGAATAACTAAACTAATCAAAAGGTCAAAAGGAGAGATCAAGGTTCCTGGATACTTCTCTATTACTAAGGTTCTATGATAGCAATTACACTCCCGCACTTTGGAGCAACAGTTCCTTTCCAACTCGAGAAAGACTGGGAAGAAGGTAGTTGGGAGAAGGCTGCCTAAAGCTCTACTGAAACACCAACCCATACGTGGTGGACTACAAAGGCCCCGACAGGCTGTCACCCCTGGGGCTACCACAACTATCCAGTAGGTTTGAAGCGCAACCTCGGGTAACCAATAGCCTAGACACCAAGTCTACACTATCGATTACTACTCTAGCTACCATGAATAACTAGAGTCCTCAATACGAGCGGAGATCCCATGTAATAGCATAACAACTATACTTAACCAAATATATGAAAGTCATGGAAGTAAATAGAGAAGATAAATATATGAATCATAAGTCTTGTAGAGAAGATACAAAGACATACCATACTCAAGAACATCATCTGCAGCAGGAGCATAGCTCCACTCTCCTTTACTCTTGATTAGATCTAAGTTAGATCTAATCTACTTCTAATTACATGGCTAATCTACTTCTAATTACATGACTAATCTACTTCTAATCTACTTCTAATTCGCTAATCCCGAGAGAGAGGTTATCCTTACATTGGAACACCACTACAACTGAGAGATAATGAATAGAATGAGATAGGATGAATTAGGGTTTAGCCCTGGGGTCAGGGGGTCTTCTTATATAGGCCTTGGTGATGAATGATGACCATTGGATCAAACCGACCTTCAATAACGGTGTGGATACAACCTCAAGGTCGGTTACAAACCGACCTACGAAGAGATGTTTGGATTGGGCTTAGGACCCTCGGGCGGCCAGCCTAAATGGCCTGGCGGCCGCTTGTGCCCTTGTGTCCCTCTCGGTCTCTCGTTTCTTCCGGTATCTTCTGGTATCTTCTAGAGTGTTTTAGTCCATATTTTGGATCGAAGTTACTTCACGGTTAAGTCTTGTCATCGTATGTGAGATATATTCCGAAACTTTCTCCATTCTTCTCTGTATATATCTGTTAAGTCCCTGTAAAGTCACAGAATCACCAAAGCTTGTGGAATTATGTTAGTTAAACCCCTAGTATATGTTAATATTCATATTAAGCCCTTATCCATGTTTAGTTGACTAGTAATATTATGCTATAACAGGTGTCAACAAGTTCCCCCAAGCTTACCCTTTGCTAGTCCCTAGCAAAGCCAAACTTAACAATGGATCAGGAGTTGCTACAACGCTTTCACGCCTCAAAAGTACACATGCTTTCAAACAAAATTTCTCCTCTATGTTAGAAAAAAAACTTTTTTAGCCTTCAACTTACCCATATTACCTTTAACCATGGAGCTTATAGCTTTTTCTTAGGATCTTGGGCAATTGAAAGATAGAACAATCAAGTCAAGCACCATGTCTCAAACTCTTTGTTCAACCTTCATTCTGGAGTGTTTGCAAGTTTTTAAAATAAAACTCAAAGTTCCTTTTGTATGACCCTCTCAAGTCTCTCATTTATGGTATTTGTGGATCCTCACTTAGGCAATAATGTTGTGTTGCCTTTCTCTCATAATATGTGGTATTTTTAGAATAAGGCAGTAGGACACTATGCCTTCTTCTCTCTCACCCTATATCTAAGGCTTATATCTGGAGCTCATAGGTGGGAGAAACTAAATTTACTTACTAAGCATTTATTGTAAGTTCAAGCAATGGATCCAAAGTCACGAGTCATACTGATCAAATGGTGCATGTGTATGGTGGAAAGAATATAGTGGATATGGTAGGGAATATGGTAAGGTGTATGGAATGAATGAGGGGAAAGCCTAATTCTACTTTTGCTCCTTGAGGAATCATCTCTCTCTTGGAATCTAAAGACTTTATGAGAACTTGGGTTGTATCTCTTTCTTTTTTTTTTCTTTTTATGGAGAGGCGAGCATCTAAGTACCCATTGTTTACAGCGGACACTAGTCTATTTTTTTAACTCTCCTTTATTCTTCTCTTTTTTTCTTAGGGAGGTAGGCTCTACTCGCCTCGTAGGACACTTGTCTATTTTTCATCTCCCTTTCTTTTCTCTCTTTTTTTTCGACTATACAACCCAAGCCTCTTTTGCAATAAACTTTTGAGAGATAGACAGAAGTAATGGAGCTTTATAAAATGATGGCTGAGTGGATAAGTGTAGGGAATATTTTTGGTTGCTCTCTCCCAGGGTAGGAGTAGAACATTTTTGGTGGATATTTGGTAGATGCTTTGTGGATGCGTACTTCTAGGATAGAAGTAGCAATAATGCAAGTGGAGTAGAGTGGAGCGAGGTGGAGTGTGCATGATCAACATGACAAGTTTCTAAGGGTCGACAAAGATTGAACAAACTCAATGCAAAGCAAGCAGCCTATATATATGTGAAAGGGTTTTCCTAATCTAGAGAGCATGTATATATGGCTGTGGTAGGAGGTTCAACACTCACGTCACACAGGAACTTATCATGTGCACTTTAATTTTCAAAAGATAAATCTCCAGAAATCTAGTATCACTAGGAGTAAGATAAATAGTAACTCAGACTCTCATATATCATATCCGTCAATCACTTAGACTTTGAGCAAGCATTTGCTACCCATAAGTTTCGAGGTTCGGAGAAAATCTCAAGTCAAAGCAGTTGCATTAAAAGCTCGAGAGAAATTAAGCTTGAAAGGTAGGTACTTGAAAGGAATTATGACGAGCAACTATTCATCATCTCCAAGGCTAGAGATTATCTTCAGAGTTTATTTTATTCTCACACTCTAATAAAGACTCTTTAATAAAGACTAGATAGACTCTATTTATTTGGTTTCCTTAGTTATACATCTTTTTATATCTTTCTAATAAAACAAACATATCTAGCTAGTAGTAAATAAGATAAAGGGATACTTATCTCGGATACATGGGGGTTGCATTCCCCCAAGCTAGATGTTGACATAGTCTTCGATGTTCTTGATGGTTGGAAGTAGAGGTAAATAGTGATGGGTTTGATTGATCTTCTTTACTTATTTGGACACCATGTGCGTCATGTCTCTCTTCCTTGGGATCCTGCTGAACTCAAATAAACAACAAAGCTAGTGGAACTAGTTAGCGTTAGTGGTTTTAGCCACTTAGCTTCTTGTTGCCAAGAATTATGGTAATTCCATTAAGACAAGTAGTTCAGCCTTTAATATTTTTGGATTTTCTATGCACATAAAGATGATGATGCATGCATATTTATTTTATCTTTATGCCACCACAATAAATATCCTTGTGGGTTGTTACACACCACAAAATTACTCACATGGGGCTTAGAGTTTTTTCAATGTATATGCAACAAACAAATATTTATTTTTCTTTTCTAATGCAAGGCTAGTGCTATAATGTAAATATGCTAAAGGAAATAATTATGCAATGCAAAGAGGTAAATATGCTATGCATATAGATAACTACCGATCTTACCTTTCGGCGAGGGTTCAGTGTTTTAAGTCCTCTGAACGAGACTTCTTACCTTGTCGTTTCCTTGCATGTATTATCCGATCTTGATAGTTATGCTCCTTGAATTGGTGAAGGACAACGTCACCCATGTTCTTTGCTGGTCTTATGAGTTGGAGTGAAGCATTGATGATGGACGTAAGCAGCTTCTTCTTGTTTAGTGTGCATGCTTGTAGGACATTCACTTGTTGAATTTTGGAGAGACCGATAGGTTTCTCCACCTTTTTTTGCTCAAAGTGTGTCCTGCTTGCAAAGTCATGGTAGAGATCAAGTGCATGGGCTGTTGGTGGGAAAACACCAACAGAACCAAAACTTCATTCATTCTTCTCTAACCATAGGCACAACAAACAAGATAGAGTTGATTTCTTATATGCTTTTCTTAAACCTAACTTGGGTGACAAGATCAGAAGATTGAGCATGATTGTTTGTAGTTAAAACTTTTTGACAGATCGAAACAAGCTCGTTGACTCTTGGAAGGGTTTTCTTATCTAAACATGATGTATCAAAGGCATGATATTGATTATGTTCTTCCAAAGTAAAGTAAGCAACATTTACGGCTTACCAGATTAGGACTATGAGATCAAGAGAGTGGTGGTAGGAACAACTAAAGAAACAAAACATGTTTAGCTAATGAAGTTTGGATCCGGCAATGTTGTTACTTTAACATGTTTTATTCTTTATTTATGAACAAGCCATACTTTAGGAAAAACTTTAGTAATGACAACTTACCTCAAGATGTTACCTTATTATTGGAATGCGACAACATCGTAACACCTTGTGGTGGTCCTTTTCTTTAATTCGAAGCTTTCCTTCTTTGGCCTTTTTGTGTATCTTGTTCCTTATCTCTTTTTATTATATCGTCCTTTCTTTATTGTCTTTAAATTGTGCTTAGACCTTTTTTGCTCCTCTCATGATTTTATTCTGCAATATTAGTTTGACAACAGATACCCGAAGGAATATACAAGTAATTGTAAACAAGGGTAGAATTGCCAATGAGCTAAAGATTGCTTTTATACGAGAAAAAAAGTTTTGATTAGATATTTTATATGCTCACCATTACTTTCTCTCTAGTTGGAAATTTTATGATATCTTAAGTTTGATTTTTTTATGCATGACATTTATAACCATTCTAACTTAGAGAGACAAAGTAATAGTGAGTTGAGGATACAAACCAGCATGTCCAGTGATGGAAGCTTGAGAAGAGGAGGAGTAATGTTGGATGATCTTTAGAGGAGTCGACCTTCCTCCCCCATGCTCGAGCCTTCCTATCACTCGACACTTTAGGTGTGAATCTTTTGACCGTCCCTAATCGTGTGTTGCAATCACCATGTCCTTAGGCGTTGTTCATCCTTTGTTCCTACAAGGTTAGTGACAGAGAATACCCGAAGGGAACTTGTCCTAGGAACATGTTTTCTTTTAGCATGAGCCTTCATATGCTCAGATATATTATTATTATTATTATTATTATTATTATTATTATTATTATTATTATTATTATTATTATTATTATTATTATTATTTTAGAACATAAGACAAAAGTTGTATGCAAATATGTGATTTATATTCACTTACCTGTCTTTGATGTTCTTGTGGCCCATTGCTTTGTCCATCCAATTCTTTTTGAGTGATTACTTTTCTAGATTGTGTTATATGACACTCTTTTCCATTGAATAGACATAGCACAGACCTTTCTGCAAAATGTTAGTGGACACATACCCAGGGAATATACAACATTTTGAAGTAGGGGTTGTTGTCCAAAGTTCATAAGATCTCATCTATGCTAATGAAGAGGTGGTTCTTTGTTTACTCTTAGCACTGATTTATATTTATATTTTTTTTTATCATGTCTTATAACAAATTTATTTGCGGCTGCACTCTAGCATATGGATCAAGACAAAGATAACTTGTAACAAAAGACAGAGTGAATGATATTTGATACTTACAATTCTTCCATGAATGAGCCGTGTCTTTTGCACAAGGTTGGAGTTCATCATATGCCTTGCTTCATCTCGATCCGAGTTCATCTCTTGACTTACCAATTGGATTTGAGAGTTTCCTACATGGGTTAGTCCAACACAATAGCCAATGTCTACGCAAGTAATTCTTAGTTCACTAACCAAACTAGACTCCATGTCTAATTTAATTAAGGAAGGCATTTTAACCTAAGCACCACGCTTAATTTAAAAACCTTTAGAAGTATCCTTGCAATACTTCTAAACCAAAGCATACTATAGTAGATAAAGGTAGCATCAAAGCACTATAGATATATTCAAATCGAGATGAAAGAGCATGATCATGGTGAGATTTTTTTTAGATGCAAATGACAAGGATGAATGCAAAGGACTAAACATGCAATGGATCTACTATGATAAAACATAAACTAAGCGGAGTGAATGCATGAGTTGATCAAGTAAACATGCAATGCAAGAAATTAAATGGTAACTACTCAATCAATTTATAGTCCATGAGCAAGACTTTCTCACCTTTTAATCATACTTACCACGATGTGCAGCTTCTATGTACGTCACTTGAGATGTGTGCATTGAATTCTTGTGACGGCGACTTCTTCTCTAATCTATACAAAGTTAGATTAATATATATATATTCAAATGCATACCTTGAGATAGCAAGGTTCCAATGGTGATGAATCTTGAATGATCAGGCACCCTAGGTTCTTCATTGTTTCTTCTTTTCTCGTGGAATCTTGTCGGAAGGTCACAATGACATCTTTTGTCTGTCTATTCCACAACTCAACGAGAACAAGGGTAATCCTACTAAAGCTAGTGATATACTAAATTAGCAGACATCATGATCATTATTAGAATCATTAGGCCAATTGCTTCCCAAGAACGGCGCCAAAAAGCTTGTTGGCATTTGTTAAGTGCTAAAAGAATATGAAGGATTACGCAAGCGCCGAGAACACCTACCATTGTAGCTTTTCCCTAGGATGAGTATTCTAGAGTATCGTATCCACGGGGAAGCTTTGGCTCAAGAATTCTAATAAGTCACAATCATGTATCCACTAACTTAGCAATCCACTAGACTATAGTGAGGAGGTAATTGTTAAAGGATAAATAAATATCAAAACATAAAATAATAACCTACCTAAGATATCAAAGAATAACTAAACTAATCAAAAGGTCAAAAGGAGAGATCAAGGTTCCTGGATACTTCTCTATTACTAAGGTTCTATGATAGCAATTACACTACTGCACTTTGGAGCAACAGTTCCTTTCCAACTCTTGAGAAAGACTGGGAAGAAGGTAGTTGGGAGAAGGCTGCCTAAAGCTCTACGAAACACCAACCCATACGTGGTGGACTACAAAGGCCTGACAGGGCTATCACCCCTGGGGCTACCACAACTATCCGTGGTTTGGGCGCAACCTTAGGTAACCAATAGCCTAGACACCAAGTCTACACTATCGATTACTACTCTAGCTACCATGAATAACTAGAGTCCTCAATACGAGCGGAGATCCCATGCAATAGCATAACAACTATACTTAACCAAATATATGAAAGTCATGGAAGTAAATAGAGAAGATAAATATATGAATCATAAGTCTTGTAGAGAAGATACAAAGACATACCATACTCTGAAGACATCTCCAGAACAGGAGCATAGCTCCACTCTCCTTTACTCTTGATTAGATCTAAGTTAGATCTAATCTACTTCTAATTACATGGCTAATCTACTTCTAATTACATGACTAATCTACTTCTAATCTACTTCTAATTCACTAATCCCAGAGAGAGATTATCCTTACATTGGGACACCTCTACAACTGAGAGATAATGAATAGAATGAGATAGAATGAATTAGGGTTTAGCCCGGGGTCGAGGGGTCTTCTTATATAGGCCTTGGTGATGAATGATGACCATTGGATCAAACCGACCTTCAATAACAGTGTAGATACAACCTCAAGGTTAGGTTACAAACCGACCTACGAAGATAATTTGGATTGGGCTTAGGACCCTGGCGGCCGGCCTAAATGGCCACTGGCGGTACGCGAGCCCTTGTATCCTCTCGGTCTCGTTTCTTACGGTATCTTCTGGTATCTTCTAGAGTGTTTTAGTCCATATTTTGGGTCGAGTTACTTCACGGTTAAGTGTTGTCATCGTATGTAAGATATATTCGGAACTTTCTCCATTCTTCTCTCGTGTTTATCCGTTAAGTCCCCTGTAAAGTCACGAGAATCACCAAAGCTTGTGGAATTATGTTAGTTAAACCCTAGTCTATGTTAATATTCATATTAAGCCCTTATCCATGTTTAGTTGACTAGTAATATTATGCTATAACAGGTGTCAACAACGGCTGGAGAGATTACATTCAACTTGAATGGAAAGGAAGAGAAGTTCGCCTTCAAACCCGGTCGGAGCTTAACTTAACAAACAAACAAGATTGAATCGAGAAATTAAAGAAGAGTCATCATCGGTACCATCTCCGGAACAGGAGAATTCATCCGATAATTAAATAAATTTGGGAAGTCCCGGTTTGAGGACTCTAACTACGGACATTTATCGAGGAAGGTAAGTCGGTAATTATTTAAATTTACTTTCTGAGAAAATCCATGCCCCATATAAATAATTTTACGGTGTGTCACAACCCGTGAAAGTATTTATTGTGGTGGCTCAAAAATATTTATTCTTACATTATTATTTTTACTCCTGCATTTATATATTGAAAAATACAAAAATAGAGTCACTATGTGATGGGTCCTACATGTCATACACTAAATGCCATATTTCACCTAACTTGGACAAGACATATACCACTCAAACCTCACCTACCACCATGCACCACTCTCTGCCACTCTTTTCCACCGAAAAACCCACCTATTACCATGGCATTGGAGTGAGCATTATGCAGCATGAAGGTGAGTGGGAGAGGGCCCACCACCATGGTGGCCGGCGCCATCACTTCTGGCGGCCGCCAGGCTCTCACCTCCTCTATAAAAGCCCCTTCATCCCTTGCTTCTTCATCACACCTACATTGCTTTGATCAACATTCCAGCTTGAAACTCAAAGTTCTAATATCCAGAGATCTTTGGGCTTTGTAGTAGAGAGAAAGAGAAGTGAGAAGGAGGAAAGAAGCTCTTAGTAGCAATAGAAAAATTTCTTGAGAGAGAAGAAGTTTTTGAGAGTAGTAGAATAATCAAGAGTAATTAGTGGAGGTACTATCCATATGGAGTAATCAAGATAAAATTTTATTAGGGGAAGTTCTGTCAAAATAAAAATAACTTTGTAATCTTTCTTTTGGACGGCTGATTTCTAACTCTTTATTCTAACCCCTCCATTAGTTTCTTGTGTGTTTGTTTATTAACATTTTTGCAGGATGAGTTTTTGGAAATCGTTCAGTGGAAGAAGATCAAAACGTCTTCAACAACTTGGAGAGTCATCTTCCAGAGTTCCATCAGAGATGAGCTACGAGCCAGAGCAAGATGTGCCACCACATCCGGCACACTTTACAAGAAGAAGGTTAACCTCGACTCTCACCTCAAGTTTCATGGACAATACGAGAGAACAAGATACAATCGGTTGAAAAACCGTAAGTTCACTCACACTCCTGAGATTGATCCTGATCTTCTAGCTCAGACAGGTATGGATATTGAATTTGCTCATATTTTTCCGCTTTTTTGGGCTGGGAAACTTTTGCGAAAATCACGAGAGGAAGGTTCTAAGTTTTTGACCATAGAATTTCTTTTGCACCCTTCGTTTAATCGATGAAGGAGTCACATTTAGATTTTTCCAACAACGGTATTCTCTCACTTGGAGAAATCTAAGTGATGCACTTGGCTTTCTACACTCTTGCACCATGAACTTAGACGTAGCTCTGAGCGATTTCAACCAAGCAACTGTTTGGAAAGATTTGACTAATGTAGATGCATTTTTGGATGCAAAAGCTAGAGACCTACATTTACCAACCTTTTGCTTCTTCCATAAATGGATGCCTTTCACTCTTTTTCCTAAGAAAGATGGGCATAATGTTAGAGTAGGAGAGCTACAGTTGATCTATGCAGCTATAAAGAGAAGACAAGTTTCACCGGTATATATGTTAGTTCAGCATTGGATAGCTGTGCCAACTCTCCTAGGAACAATTAATTGCACGTCACTTATCACACGTATTGCCAACCACTTAGGACTCTTGGATGATAACGCTCTTATTGCCTACATAAGGGAAGATAGACCTGTTATAGGTTTTGATTTCTTTAGTAAGGGACATATTTTAAAGAAAGTGGGAAGTACTTATGTCATGACCCATGCTACTGTCGGGGAGATTCGGTTGCCTAACCCCGATCTCTCCATATATCGTGTGCAGTCTTATCTGTTGAATGTGCAGGCACAGCCGATCAATATGCAGAGAACCATGCCAACTCGTGAGACGCGTGCCCATGATCCAATTTGGACTGATGCAGACCCACGACCACAAGAGCCAGCATTTGGAGGGTATCAGCCATGGACTTACCCCCCACCTTCACAAGCAGATTACAGTCGCGCTGAGCATTCACCTCGGTTTGCACAAGAAGGCCCAAGTGAGCAGGGTGGTGATGCACATATTCGTCGGGAAACCTATCGTGGAAGTGGTTACTTCTATGATAGACCAGGTACCTCACACCCTACTCCCGAACCACCTCGCAATTCTTTTATAGGTTATGGACAGCACGACACATACTCGTTCCAAGGAATGTACAACACCATCCTAGGCATAAGGCATGACCAGGTCAACTATTATCAAGACCAGAGAGACTGGAATGCCCGTGACAGGTCGGAACATCATCGAGATGAGAGAGACCATTGAACAATGAGAATGAGGAGATCGAGTGCCTGCAATGTCTGGACGCCGCCGTCGCGGGCGTCGTTGAACCATTGCACCAACACCGGCTTGGGGAGTTGTCCCGTGTGGCGGGTAAGTCTCAGTGACGGCAATTATCTATTTTATATATTTATATATATATATATATTTTTATTAAATTTGCTTTGCTTTGTTTGCTAAAAAAATGAATAACCATGAAAAACCAAATAAAAGAGTGTGTATAATTAGTTTGTTTTAAAGTTTGTTGTTAAATAAATTAGTAGCTATCTCTTATGTTTGGAGATGATGAATAGTTGCTCTGTTTTCTTACAAGTATCTATCATTAGTTTAGAATTCTCCCATGTCATGAATAAAATTGTTTAGACTTGAAAATTTGTTTTGAGCTTGAAATTACGTGGGAGCATACATCTAAGCTAATCTAGGTAATTGACGGATATGATATGAGATAGTCTGATTTGCTATTTATCTTACTCCTAGTTGCACTAAATTACGAGATTTGATTTGTGAAAATTTGAAAATTGGATGATGAGTTTCCTATATGACAGAGAGTTCAAAATTCCTACCACTGACCATATACGTGTTTCTAGAATAGGAAAACTCTTTTATTTATTACTTGCTTTGTATTGAGTTTAGTCAACCTTTGAGACCCTCGGGGAACTTGTCATACAATTCCACATATATCTCCACATATATTCTACACCATATACACACTATAAATCCTTCATCCATTTTGCTAGCCATCAAAAAAATGGTTTACTCCAATCTGGGAGTAAACACCAAAAATATTTCTCATCCCTATATTTATTCTCTAAACCCCATTTATGCTCCATGTGTTTTATTTATTATCTCTCAAATATTTGCTTGACAAAAAGAAGAAACTTGGGGCAATGCTAAAAGAAAGGAAAAGGGGAGATGAAAAATGGACAAGTGTCCTACGGGCAGTAGAGCCTACCTCCCTAAAAAAGAAAGAAAGAAAAAAATGAAAAGAGAAAAAAATTGGACAAGTGTCCAAATGAAAACAATGGGTACTTAGATGCCCGCCTCTGAAAAAAATAAAAAGAAAGAAAAGCTAGCCCAAGTTCTCTTTTATCTCTTCTTAAAATTTCAAAAAGAGAGATCAATTTCTTCAAGGGAGCATAGTAGAATTAGGATCATTATATCCCATCACCATCATATATCCATCTCACAAGTACATTCCATACACTCACATTGTATGACTTGTTCCTTTGGATCCGTTGTTTGACTTTACAATATATGCTTTGCAAGTATGTATATGCTGTCTCCCACCTATGAGCTCGGATATAAGCCTTAGTAGATAGGTTGAGAGAAGGCATGATACATTTGCCATGTTCCATAAATACCACATATCTTGAGAGAAGGCATAACATCATTGCCTTGGTAAGAATCCAAAAATACTACATATGAGAGACATGAAAGGGTCATACAATGGAAACTCGAAGTTTTATTTTGAAAATTTATAAAAACTCGCAACAGAGGTGAAATGAAGAGTTTGAGACATAGTGCTTAACTTGATTGTTCTATCTTTCAATTACTCAAGATATAAGTACAGGTAAAAGCCCCATTATTTTCAGGTAATAAAAGTGAGTTGTAAGATCGGAATGTTTCACCTTTGTCTTTTTGAGGAGAGTTCTAAATTAATGACATGTGTATTTGTGAGAAGATAATTTATTGTAGCAACTCTGATCCACTCACGGTGAAAAGCTTTGCTAAGAGACTAGCAAAGGTTAAGCTTGGGGAGCTTGTTGACACCTGTTATCATACACATTTATATGTCAACAAGAGATGACATAAGGACATAAATTGAATAAATACTTAGATTAGAGGTTTATACTAATAAGTTCCACGAGTTTTGGTGATTTATGTATTTTCAGGGACTTAACAGATAAATGCAGAGAAGAATGGAGAAAGTTCCGGAATATACATCACATATGATGACAAGACTTGACCGTGAAGTAACTCAATCCGAAAAGTGGACTAAAACATTCTAGAAAGTACCGGAGGACACCGTAAGAAACCGTAGCCGAGGGAGGTCAACCTCGGGCGCCAAAAAAGCTCATTTTGGCCGGCCGCCGGGTGGGACCCACCTGTCAGCCTCAGCTTTCTAGGTCGGTTTGTAACCGACTTTGAGGTTGTATCTACACCGTTATTGAAGGTCGGTTTGATCCAATGGTCGTCATTCATCGCCAAGGCCTATATAAGAAAGACCTCTGCCCCCAGGGTTAAACCCTAATTCATATCAAGTTCATTATTATCAATTCAGTTGTAAGTCAGGCAGAAGTAGAAGAGAGTATCTCCACCAGAGATTAGGGTTAGCTACTTGTTCTAGTTCTAGTTTATCTAGTTCTAGTTCGTCTAATTTGATTAGCAAGTCGATTCAAGTAGAGTTTGGGTGTGCCTACCCGAGTTCTAGATCTTCAAGTTTCACGTGACGGATATTATCTTGTATCTATGACTTTGCTCTTTATTAATAATATGTGTTTGTTTGCTATGTTCTTACTTTATTCTAATAGTATGCTTGATATAGATGTAGTTTATGATAGATTTATGTATCTATTCGTAGAGCGCCTAATTCAATACTCGAGTGGGTTAGGTGGTAAAGATATTTATGTAAGCGTGGTGCTTATATATGATTTACCCTGCGAGTGCACCTTATATTAGGGTTGTGTGGTAGATCGCGGGAGTGATGATCTGTTGAGTCCTTTGTAATCCACCCTCCATCTATAAGACTAGTGGACAATGAGTGCGGGGAATATCTTGTTTTGCTCTTGATTTTCCTTGGTAGTCGTCCGGATACATGATCTAGAGTTTACTATGCTATATATGATAACATATGCCTTAGAGTAGATGTAATGACTTAGTAGATTAAATGCTATAGAAGAATTCTGTCTCTTAAAGTAGTCCAATGTTAAGTCTAACTTATAGTAGTCTATTCCCGTCTCTGAGTGTGATACCTCTGCCTTTATTTATCATTATCATATTATTATCATTATTGGCTTACCCCTGCTAAAGTTAGCACTAGTAATAGTCTCTCTCATAAGTATGCCACTTATCAATTATATATGAGTCCACCTTTAATTATTCCTCCACGTGGTAGAATATAAATGACAAAACCGGATTACTCGGTGAAATGCTACAAAGTGGTATTTATATGCAGCGCTAGCGGATAGACCTTTTATTTCTTATAGATTGCAAACAACACATTCACGAGTATCACCTATGCATTTCCTAGCATTGCTGCTGGGGATGACAACCTAGCACATAGTAGTGTTAAGAGATGAACCACACTGAGTGTCTCTGACGGCATATAGCCTAAGGTGAGATTAACTCCACCTTTTGTTATAGTGACGTTAGAAATACCAACACCGATCTTTTCGCAGGGTTGGATCGTGGCCCATTCTTGGTCGGTTCCCTGGTGGTGCAACGGCCCGATTTGTACTGGTTGTGGCCTGCTTGAATCCCCTTGGTCCATTGCGTATTTGTGACTTGCACTTCTCGTTCTTATTTGGCGTACTTGTACCTATTTCCACCTTTAATCACGCAAAACATATTATCTTTGAATATAAGTGGAACTAGGTTAGTAGTAAAGGTATATGTGGCATAAGTTTGCTTGTTTCTCATAAAATGGATATGGATTGGCGGTATTAATTACTCGATAATGACCGCCAACAAATCCCCAAGCTTAACCTTTGCTCGCCCAGAGCAAATAGCTAAGTGTTTGGTTGTTGATCGGGAGTTGCTTCAATGTCAATATATTTCAAAATGTATCATGTTTATAACTAAGTGTTCCTCCTTTGTTTAATTAAGTTGGTATTTTTGCACCCTCCTTTTTACTCAAGTCATGTAGGGCTTATAATATTTTCCAACACTTGGATCATTGCAAGATAGAATGGTTAATAGAAACACTAGTCATTCATTCTTTGATCAACTAATCATCCGGAGATTTCTTTGTCAAATTTTATTATTCCTCAAATCATATCAAGAAGTAAACCGTATGAAGAAACAAGTCACAACCCTTGATCAAGATGCATAAGTCAGATCTTTTTTTGCTTTGTAGAGAGCATGGGCTAGCTCTTTTTTTTTTTTTCGGAGAAGTGGGCTCTTCTCGCCCTCGGACACTAGTCCATTATTCTTCTCTTTATCTCATTTTGTTTCAAAGCGGGCATCGAGTACCCATTGTTTTAATTATTCGTGGACACGTCTGCTTTTTTTTTCTTTGCATAGCCCATACCCTATGTCCTAGCATCATTGATCATAGGTGTATGACAAGTTTCGTCATAAATTATCACAATTATTTAGGCAATTGATTATTGAGGAATTTGCGAAAAATTGATCTCGGATGATAGTTTCTCTTAGAACAAAGTCATAGCAGATTCTACTTGTACCATATCATATCAGGCAATAACTTAGTGAAAGATCATATGTTCGCATTCCCACAAATCATTAAATTTTTAGGGTGAGGCAAAGTTATCCAACAAACCTAAACATAGGGAATTCAAAGTTATAAACTAGGCACAAGTTGAATTATAAAGCGAGCAACTATTCATCATTTCAACTTTGGAGAAAAAAGAAGCATTCTTATCTCACATATAAGAGTGGAATTAATTTTTTGTTTTTTTATCATAATTTTTTTTTTGTTCTTTTTTTATTTTTTTCTTTTTTTTTTTTTAAGAAATGAAAATGGAATGAAATTAGAAGATACATTACTCACCTCTTTTGGGGGTCCTCCCCAAGCTAGTTCGGACCCCGTGGGTTAGGGTCGGACCCTTGGCTCTTCGAATGCTTGCTCCATGGCCCATCGTTTAACATTCTTTGGCGTTCCCGATTACGCTACCATTGGGCGTGTCTTGCATGTGAGTGTTAAGGGGACTGTTGAATCTCACCTGTGCGAATGTTGAGTTGGCGGACTTGGGTGTTGATGTCGTGGAGCATGTGAGGGTCCAGCGTAGAGCGGCGTGGCGAGGCGGGTGGCGGCATCCCCTCGGACCGGGAGGATTGCACCTCCCTCTCGTTCCACCGAACCTCCAGCCATGTGCGGGTGTGGTGCGTGCATTCCGCCAAACTAGAAGCAGTGTGAGTGAGCCGGGGGTTCGGTTTGCCGTAAAGAACCCGGGCATGGGCACGAGAGTAGGCGTGGGTCGTGGGTAGCTGCGAGCCACTAGCCTCGCTCATAGCTCTCCTTCATGATGGCTTGCGAGGCCCGAACTCCTGCGTGCTTCACTCGGCTCAACCGTAGGCGAAGGTGAGTGAAGGGGACTTATACAAAGAGAGTTTCGGGTTAGGAAGCGGAATCTCATTTGTATATCAGAAAATAATAAATAAGCTTCTCATGGTCATGTTCATCGTATTTTTATAGTGTGCCCTTGTATCAATGATGCAATTGAGATTTCCAATGGTGGTGTGTCTAAGTATGTCATGTTCATCGTATTTTTATAGTGTGCCCTTGTATCAATGATGCAATTGAGATTTCCAATGGTGGTGTGTCTAAGTATGTAACATTTTGGTTTTGCAATGCACCCACCTTATTGGCAATTCTAGTCACGAGAGATGTGCAATAAACAGGTGTAGAATGTTTGAAATTGCTCAGCATGCATTTTATGATTTCTCTTACAGGAGCAATTTTTCTTTTGTGAACTATAGCATAAAGGCATTTCATCTCAACATCTAAAACATGGTGAAAATCATGCCTAGGAAACAAAGTCATGGCTATCCATTTTTGCATAAATCTCAATGATGGGTGATGGATATTGGCACTAGCAGGGGACGAAACTTTGTGTCAGTAGGGATTATGTTGGTGATTTCGGTGTAAAATGAGGTGCGATCATAATCGGGCAAAGATGCAACTAGGTTTGAGGAACATTTCTTAGCATCAAATCCTATATACCTAGCAATATCATTCCATGTGCGATAATATGATTCACCAAAAAGTCTAAAGTCGACACCTTCATTATGAACTTGCAAAGAGCATAAAAATTGGATGGTGAGGAGGCGAGAACACGGCTCATTGGGGAACGATCCCCGACCATCCAACGCTTTTCCAAATGAGAGTGAATTCGGTGTCCATACCTAGGCTTTCGAGGACGTCGTCTACGGGGGCGAGGAGCCGGGAGCGAAGTCTCTCGTTCTTGAGGATGTTGTAGGCTTGAGTCTCCCCGATCACCCTCCATGTCGAGGTGCGGTGCATCGGCTTCGTCGATTGTCATCCCTCCTTCTTGTTCTTGCTCGTGTGATGACGATGAAATTTCTTTGGTCTCGAAGAAAGGTGTGCTCGAGCCTCCATGAGAGAGCCTTTGCGGCTCGCCTCAAGGAGTTCTTGATGGCCTTCCGGCCTTCTCTAACCTGTTCATGTTAGCTAAAAACAACGGAGAGCTTGTGGAGTGCAAGAAGTGAGCAAATAGCAAAATGAGAGAGTGAGAGTGAGAATGAGAGGGGTGAGGAGCTCTCCGGCCACCTCGTGTATTTATAGTCGCGTTGCACCCCGACACTTTCGGACGAGAAAAACGGTCACACATGTAGCTCGTTTTTGGCGCATGGCCTGCTTGGCGTCGAGGCGGGGGCGGCCGGCCCAAGGCGGCCGCCCCTGTGGTACATCCCCCCTAGAGCTGCTTTTATTTGGCGTGTTCCAACGTTCAAATTCGACCGTTGTGCGGTGGTGCAACGGTCGGGTTCGAACCGGAGACGTGTTTTTCTCTATTCCTCTCATTTTATGATTAAAAACTTTATTCATGGTATTATTTCTTTTATTTATATCTAAGTAGAAATAGAGTGTAAAGAAATTATATATATATATATATATTTATTATTATTATTATTTTATTTTATTATTATTTTTAGTTGTTGAGAATGAAATAATTAGAAAAAAGTTTTATTTCATATTAAAGCAAATATATTTACTTGAAGGAAATTCTAAAATTGAATTGTAATAATTAAATAAGAGAGAAAATAAATATAAGAAGGAAAAGGAAATGTATTTATTTATTACCTTAGTGAAGCTTACCTTTTAGTCTTGCTTCACATGCCATACCTTCTTTGTTGTCTTGGATGGTGATGCGATGGGTGATGGCATTTTTGTCTTTTCCTGCACCTTTTTAGGGGGGTGTAGGAGTGGCCTCCTTCTTCTTCTTGGTGGGAGTGGGGTCGACCTTTTTCGTGTGTCTCGTTCGTCGTTTTCTTTTGTCCGTGCCGTTGAATTTGCATTGGAATGCTGGGCCGCGAGTTGAGCAGTCCATTCTTCCCTTTCTTGACGTAGATGACGGCTTTCGCGGTGTGGAGGAAAGGTCTCCCCAAGAGTAATGGTACGTCGGCCCTATCTCCCATGTCAATGACAATAAAATCGGTGGGAACATACTTGCCTTTTAGCCTTACCATGACGTCTTTGGCTATTCCTTCGTAGTTTATATGGATCGGCCCGCCATCCGAAGCTTTGTCTCGGTGGGAGTCAACAGGAAATGTAGCGGGGTGTCATTGGTCATTTTTGCCATGACATTAACACTTGCCCCTAGATCACAAGTAGGCATTGTGGAATGTGTATGCCCCGATTGAGCGGTGATCGTAGGGTTTTAGGGATCTTCTTTCTTCGCTACAACAAGTGAGTTTACGTAAACATTTGGCATATTTTGACACCGAGGGTTACCAGGGCCTCGTTGTCACCAAATTAACTCGACTCGAGAGGAGGTTTAGCATTTGTTGAATCTTTTCCCGTGTTGGGTGAAATAGCAGAAGACATTTGGTTTATCCGAAGTTTCTATCATTTTATTAAAGCTTACTTGATTTTTTGTACTTGCAGAAGAAAGACTTTCTAGCTTGGTGTTTATGTTTTCAAGCATTTTATCATTAAAAGATAATTTCTTATTTATGCTTTCATTAATTTTAGCTTGACCATAAACTAAATCTTTCAAGGAGGTTGGTTGGAATTGAAATTAGAATTGGAATTGAAATTGAATTGAAATTGTTACCTCCTTGTGGGCGGTTTTGGTTGTTCCACCCATTATTGTTACCGGGCCGTAATCCATTGTTGTTGAAGGTCGCTTCCTCATGAGTTTCGGGACAGGAGTTTCCCGAATGTCCAACATTTCCACAGACTTCACACGTCATATGTGAGTCCATGGGAAGTGCAGTGGCTGCTTGGTGGAGCTTGGTCGCCCAAACTTCTTCATTAGTAGGTCCATTTTTGCGGCAAGCGTGTCCGTTTCTTTCACAAAGTATGTATGCCTTTTTGTGTTTTTCGAGGGGCTCGGTCCTCTCCCCATCCTTGATTCTCGATCATCTTCTCGATGAGTGCTTCAGCTTTTTCTATGGTGAGGGACAGAAATGCCCCTCCAAAGAGCAAAGATCAATGTGACCTTTGGACATGGTCGTGAGACCATTGTAAAAAATCCTGGAGTACGAGCCACTTTTCCATGCCATGGTGTGGGCGGGCAAGGATGTATTCTTGCAGCCTCTCCCACGCCTCCGGTAGGGGCTCCAGTCTTTGTCTGTCACGAAAAGTTTGAGATCCTTGACCGCAGGGCATTGGTCTTGCCCATTGGAAAGAACCTTGCGAGGAATGCCGTGGAACATTTACTCCACGTGCTGCCGGCTTCCTTGTCCTTGTAGAACCACTGTTTCGCCTTCCCTACCAGGGAGAAGGGAAACAAACGAAGCTTGATCGCGTCTGGCATGACATCCCTGATGACGATGGTGTCACACAGCTCCAGGAAGTTCTGAAGATGCGCATTTGCATCCTCGCTTGGCAATCCACAGAATGGATTTGCCACGTACCATTGTGATGAGGCCGGTGCAGATTTCAAAGTTCTTGTCACCCGTTTCAACTTGAGGTCCGGTGGGAACATTGCCCACAAAGCAGGGGACGAGTAATCACGGAGTGTCTTGGCCATGAGTGTTGGTGAAGATGGTACTTGGATGACGGGTTCAACCTCCGGTGGTGTGGCGGCGGAAGGTGTGGTCCTAGACCGACTCTTCCGGCGGCTTCTCTGGATTGTCGATGAAGTTGTTCGGTAGATTGCGACCAGTCATACACTATCCTGTTTTCATCCACACTATCCTCGTTTTCATCCACAACAGGAAGAAAACAACAGAGTTAGCCTGCAAAGATTAGGGCTATCCTCCATATATGTGGTTATGATCACCTAGAAAAATATTTTAGTTTTCTTTTATTTTTAAATGTATTTTTTATTTTGTTTTCTAATTTTGTTTTTCTTTAACCATGCCTTTCCCAAGAACGGTGCCGTAAAATGCTTGTTGGCGTTTCTTAGCATCATCGCTAAAGATTATAATGTCCTTAGTAATAACATTGGGAAACGTCTGTGATAGATGAATTCATATATTGCAAAAGTCAATCCATAAGCGCACGGATCTATCATCGTAGCATTTCACCCGTGAGTATTCGGGTATCGTTCATTTATATTCTCCCATGGGAAGGCGGGTTAATAATGAAATTATTAGAATGGTGATAATAGCCCACATTATATATGTATGGATAGCCCACTAATCATGTGCAGGGGTAAGTAATAATAATGAGGATAGTGGTGACACATACTTCTTGAGCAACTATAAGGAATAAATAGAAAATAATAAAAGGAAAATCTATGTTGAGCAAGCAATTCTAATATCTGCCAATGCAATTGAATTCTAGTAAACATATGTCATTCATGGTTCAGTGTAGAGTTAAACCAAAGTGATGAGGAGATGCCCATGGGCTGGTGCGCCAAACTAATAGGCACTTTATAAGACTCCAACTCGACACCCGGACGTGGAGGAGTACAAAGGGGACGGGGACAGGCAGTCACCACCGCCGCCTACCTCACTACCGTGGGGGTGCCGACATTTCCCAGATGGTTCGCTATAGACCCGAGCACCACGCCCACGTTTATAGAAAACTACCTAAACCCCCTTAGGTACCCCGACCCTACGGATCGACATGGCAAGAGTAAAGGTAAACCCGAAAGTACACCAGACCATCACCCGATCTTAGTTCCATTACTTCCCAGAATGATATATGATTCAATTAGTCTAAAGTTAGTCATGTCAATTACCACAATACACTAACTATACTCTAGTTGGCATATTAGGAATATAACATGAGGATAACTATACTCTAATTCATATGCATTGCGATATAAATAAATAGGCTTGAATAAAGAAAGGAACTTCATAGTAAATTACCGGAAGATCCTTCTAAGGAGACAAGCCCTCCTTGAAGCTTAGCCTAGCTCAAATCCTAAACTAACTAATGAAAGTGGAGAAGCTCAAGGTGAGTGTTGCTCAAATGTGAAGTGTGTTGTGTGTCTAGAGAGAGGGGGTATGGGCCCCTATTTATACATGAAGTGAATACACTTTTGGCGAGCTTTGGCGGGATGTTTTGGCGCCAATTCGACATGCACCCATACCACCGCCTTTATTCCGCCAGGGACAGGTCATCAATGAAGGCGTGGCGGGATCGGAGATGGTTGGGGCCCCGCCCGAGGGGCCGGCCGCCCAGGTTTGGCCCGCTTCGTGCCGATCTTTCGCAGTTGGATCGTGGCCCATTCTTGGTCGGTTCCCGGTGGTGCAACGGCCTGATTTGTACTTGGTTGTGGCCTGCTTGAATCCCCTTGGTCCATGGCATATTTGTGACTTGCGCTTCTCGTTCTTATTTGGCGTATTTGTACTGTTTCCACCTTTAATCCACGCAAAACATATTATCTTCGAATACAAGTGGAACTAGGTTAGTAGTAAAGGTATATGTGGCATAAGTTTGCTTGTTTCTCATAAAATGGATATAGATTGGCGGTATTAATTACTCGATAATGACCGCCAACAACACCATTTGTAAGCTTGATGGTTTTCTTAGATTGATACTTGGAAAAGGCAAAGGGGGGAAGACGAAGGGGCGTGCCGAGAAGAACTGGTTGTGGTTGATTTTATAGGCCAAAGTTGAAGGTCGTGGGAAACAGGAAGAGATCGTGGTGCATGTCCCGAAGGGATTGGAATGCTGAACGGTGCAACAGAAGTTTCCAGAATGACCGTTTGAACTGGCCTTGTTTCTTTGAACAACTTTGGCCCATTCAGAATTGCAAAGGAATTCGGCAGGTTATAGTCAATTTTGGAGCAAAAGGGTAATTTTACCCCAAAATTGAGGGGGCATGTGTTAACACTGAAATTTGGTGAAGCCCAGATAATGAGCTGGCCAGTGCGGGATGCTAATAAAGGCCAGTGCAAGATGCTAATATGAAAGTATTAGGTTAAGAGGCCATTCGGCAGTGCAACCCATTCGTGAAACTGTAGCATTCGGGAAGGTGTGCCATTAAATTTGAATCATAAAGTCCAATGGGGTTTGAAGTGCTTTCGGCCATCAAGGGTGATTCGGCAAACCAAGAGATGTTCGAGCAAATCATCTAAAGAAGAGAGCCCATGTCATGAACGCCATCAACAACTCGAGAAGTCTTGGAGTAGAAGTTATCTTTAGCTAGATTTTCCTTTATTGTAATCGTGATCAATTAGGACTCGTGTCAAGTCCGGGGTATAAATATAAGACCCGCGGCAACTGTAATAAGGACATCCAATCAATACAACAACAAACCGCTCCGTGCCACCTCTTTCGAGTCCAAGTCATGTCGCCGATCTCTTTCGAGAGGAATCATCGATCCGTCGACCTCCGTAAGTACCAGCAACCTTACATTATGTTCTAGTATCGTGCGGCGGATTTAGATCATGATGTAAGTAGTCTTGTTACCAAGCTTAGTATCGTGCGGCGGATTTAGGCTATGGAACAGGAGGGTTCTTTGTTAGATCATGAGTCGTGTGGTAGGCTAAGGTCTAGCTTGGAGCCAGTTATCGGCTTCATTAGATTTGGCAAATCTAGTGAATTCATTAAGTTACCACATGGTGCATGCTCTTACTTATTTATTTTATTATGATTGCACACACTTTTGCCCAATTTAGATTGATAGGGCTCGGCTTCATCTTATGTTAGATCTAGTTATCATCAATACTTTTAATGTTCATCTTATCGTGTTACTAGATCTATTTCCTTATTATAGCCGGAGCTTAGATCAATCTAAGTTGTTACATGTTGCTTGGTTTGTACACGTTTAGTCTTGATAGGACTGGGTACCGTCGCGGCAGATGCAGGTCTTTGATAGGTTTTACGTGTAAGTTTCTTCTTCATGGACCCCGATTCGGCAAGCTTGCCGAATCACGGTTATGCATCTACGTGTAGCTTTTCGTTGACACTGTTATAGCTTAATTTTATTAGTCAATTAACATGAAATAAGGGCTCAAGTTAAAGGCCAAACAATAGTCTAGGTGTCTAACTAACATAATTCCACGAGTTTTGGTATTACGTGACTTTCCGTGGACTTAATGAGATAATTGTAGAGAAGAATGGAGAAAGTTCGAAATATACAAGACATATGATGACAAGACTTGACCGTGAAGTAACTCAACCCAAAAAAGTGGACTAAAACATTCTAGAAGGTACCAGAGAACACCAGAAGAAACGGGAAGCCTAGGTGGCATGACACCTGGCGGCCGCCAGTTACCATATAGGCGGCCGCCGGTGGGGTCCCACCTCGTCACCCTCACCTTCTTATGTCGATTTACCACCGACCTTGAGGTTGTATCTACACCGATTATTGAAGGTCGGTTTGATCCAAGGGTCCACATTCATCGCCAAGTCCTATATAAGAAGACCGGTGACCCTGGGGCTAAGAATCAACTTCATTATCAATTCATACCAGCTCAATTCATTCTCATCAAGTCCAACCAAGTCTAGACCTAAGCCCTAGTTCATACTAGAAGTAGTTAGCTATCTAGCTAGTTCTAGTTGAAGATCAAGTTCATCTTGAGTTCCCGATAGTCAAGAAGTAGCAAGGATCATCGTTCTTGAGACTTCTCTCTTGTATTCGATCTGTAAGTACTATTATATTCGAATACAATTGTTATGGCTTTGATCTATATAATTATTATATTCTTATTGATATGTGTTTATGCATGCTATGATTATATGTTTAGTTTAGTGAGTTTGTCTTATATCTTATGCATGGAATTGTATAGCATCCACGTAGATGATCACTATGTGGGTGATAAGCAATGTGTAAACGTGGTGTTTATACAACGTTTATCTACAATTGCACCCTACATTCGGGCCGTGTGGTAGATCGTGGGAGTGACAGATCTGTTGAGTCCTTTGTAATCCACCCTCCGAATGTAGGACTAGTCGAGCTTATAATTACGGTAACAATCAAGTTTTGTCCTTGGTTGTTATTGGTAATGCTTGCCATGTGTAGATGTAATTCACCCTTGCCATGATAGCTAGATGTATTGCACTAATTGTAGTATTCATTGACATATATGATTTAGGAGTATCTTAGGAATATTCTTTCTATTCTTTCTATAACATGCTAATAGCTCGTATGATACTAGTGGCATATGATGATCTTAGACTTGGGTATTTATCATTTATATAATTATATTTATCTTGTGACTTATCCTGTTGAGTAATGTTAGATGCATATGGCTACTCTGCATTATACTACTGTAAGTGGATCTCATAATTAAATCACAATCTAAATCATTAGATACCCTTTTCTCTCTACTTTCCATAGACTCCCTTCCCTGTGGTAAAATATAAATACGATACCTGGATTACTCCCGGTGAAGTGCTACGATGGTATTTCTATCTGTGCGCTTGCAGATATCATGTTCATTCTTTTATCAAGGCCTACCAACAAATACCATACCCGCATTTCTTTGAGCGTTATTGCTAGGGTGACAGACTAGTGTATAGGTAATGCTTAGAAATGAGTGGTATACCTTGAGTACATATCCTAGTGAGATTAACTCCACTATGGATAATGATGCTAAGTTTACATCCCACTACTAACACCGCCTAATTCGCTTTGTTGGATCATGAGGTTAATCCCATATCCAAGCTAACATGATTAGATAGATATCCCACATATATTTCTTTCGCCTTCCTAATTTGGATCGTGTTAGAAATATCAACAAGCATTTCTGGCGCCGTTGCCGGGGAAGGCGTAGTCTATCCAGAGAAATAATTTTTCTTGACTTTGTTTTTCAAACTTTCCTAGTTTGGAAGAGCATAGTCAATATTTCAAAATTTTCAAAATGTGTTTTTCTAGCTACATAAGTTTTCCTAGTGCTTCTTTCCAGCTTTCTCTAGTTTGGAAGGGTATTAGCCAAAACTTAGGCAGTGTTATTCCTATTAAGTTGGTATTGTTTCTAACTTTTCCTAGTTAGAAAGGGTGCTAGCCAAAAATCCTATAAACACATCATATAAGGAAACAAGAGAGATCACTTACATCACATAATGCATTGAGAACCCATTATCACATACTCAAACAGGTTCAACCCTGTTTTCTATTTGTTTTTGATCTTATGCAGGGAAAAATATATGTATGAATTGGAACCGTCCAGAAAATTATATTGAAGATCCTGAAAAATTAATCAGACAGGCCAGAGCAAGACTCAGACAAACTCCAGCACCTACATTTTCATCATCATCATCTTACGAGTCATCAAGACCTTCCCGATTTGGGACGTTGATCAAACAAGGCGAAGCTTAACACCTGAATTTGAAGCTATGGCAACCAAGACACTTCGTGAGTTCTCAGCTCCTACCACGGACAACATTCTCACTGGTCCGAAGGTAGAGGTTGGAGACAATGGCTTTGAGCTTAAGCCAGGGCTCATCAACATGGTGTAATCAAGCCAATTTGGTGGAAAGGCACATGAAGATGCTAGTGCTCATCTCCAACACTTTCTGGAGATTTGCAGCACATTCACTATGAAGGACGTATCCAGAGACGCCATATTGTTGCGCCTCTTCCCATTCTCACTATTGGGAAAGGCCAAGCAATGGTTCTATGCTACTAAGGAAAAGAATACAACTTGAGATTTATGTTCCACAGCCTTTCTTGCTAAGTTCTTTCCTATAAGCAAGACGAATGCCTTAAGAGGGAAGATATCAAATTTTCAACAACAAAGATGATGAATCTGTCCTAAGCGTGGGATCGTTTCTAAGAATACATTTCAGAATGTCCACACCATGGAATGGAGAAGTGGTTGTTGATGCAGACTTTCTATCATGGGCTTGTTCGGTGCTCGTGAAACTATGGATGCCTGCGGTGGTGGTGCTTTCCTATCACTTACACTAACCAATGCTACTGAGCTTGTGGAGAAGATGGCTTCCAACCAAGGTTGGAATGAAGAGCGTCAACCCCACAAGAGAGGAATGCACCAGTTAAAAGAGGTAGATATGCTATCTGCCAAGATGGACTTAATTATGAAGAAGCTCGAGGATAGAGATCCTCAACCCAAGGTAGTCATGCAAATTCAAGACTCCCTCATGACATGTGAAGAATATGGAAACACAGGCCACACTGGCAGGAATTGCCCAGAGATCATGGAGGACATCAACTTCATTAATAACAACAATAATTTCCGTCCTCAACAGAATCAAGGTTGGAACCAACAGAGGCCCAACTATCAAGGAAACTACCAAGGTAACAATCCAGGTAACAATTTTAATACTTATCAACCTTCTTTGAGAGATCTTGTTATTAACCAAGGTAAGACCATGGAGAATCTGTCTAGAAAAATAGCAACTAATGATAAAGCTCTTGAACTTATTAATACTCGTATGGAAAGCTTTTCTTCAGCTATTAAAAATCAGCACAGTTTTAATAAGATGATAGAATCTCAGATTTCTCGGCTTTACTTGTTCCACTAACCACACGGGTAAGATTCCTGGGCAGCCGGAAGAATTAGAAACTGCAAATCTTGTCGATCTTTATAATGCGGTAATTATTATAGAGAGACCTCAGGAAGCTGTTGGTTGGATGACTCGATGCCACCTAAAAAGGAAGATCTAGGGAGGCCAGTCATTACAATCTAGATTGGACAACACACATTCGACAATGCTCTTTGTGATTTCGGCTCAAGCGTGAACATAATGCCTAAGGTAATTTATGAAAAGATTTATAGTGAACCACTTTGGAAAACAAATATGTGCTTGCAGCTAGCAGATCAATCATTCTGTTATCCCGAGGGGATCCTTGAAGACGTGTGTGTGGGAATCAGAGGCTCTTACATACCAAAGAGACTTCGCGATCGTAGATCTTTGGAAGAAATAAAGGATCAGCAATCATACTCGGTAGACCATTCTTATGCTCAGCTAAAGCTATCATCTACGCAGACAATGCGAAGATTGTTTCAACATTAAAGGGAAAAAGGAGAAGTTCAACTTCAAGAACAAGGTACACACCTCTCTTACTTATTCCCAAAATTCTTATTCCTATTTTTCAGAACCAAAAGTAGAAATCTACAACAAGAATAGAAGAAGGAATCAGAACAGATACAAGAAGGCACAGCCTACAAAGGTAATGGTGGTTAATAAGGTAAGTTCTTATAATGATCATTTACTTTCATCTCCAATGCTACGTAAACAAGATGATCCAGGTACCCCAACTATTCATTGCTCTATCAATCAATGGAATTTCTATAATACATTTTGCGATACGGGATCTGGTATTAATTTAATGGCAAAGGTAACATATGAATTATTATTTGGAAAATTGCCGTTGCAACCAACGTATGTGCAGCTACAGATGGCAGACCAATCTTACAGAATTCTGAAGGAATCGCAAAAGACGCGTACCCAGTCAAGATTATGGACCACTATGTTCTCACTGACTTTGTAGTCATGGACATGGGGAAAGAAGAAGATCCTCCATTAGTGGTCGGGAGACCATTCCTCAACACTACACGTGCAATCATCTATATCCATACAGGAGAGATTCATTTCCACTTCCCTAAAGAGAAGGTACGTGTTTATTTTAATAGTTATAATAATTATGAAATACCCAGGAAGAACAGGTCAGCTCGTCGCCGCCATAATAGACGGTGGATCAAAAATCTAGAAGATGAAAAGGTATGTGAAGAAATCAATTCTATTACACCTAATACATCCACAGAGAAAACAAAATCAAGTACTCAGAGAAGAGCTCATCATCTAAACAAAGATAGAGGAAGAAGAAGACATCTCCCAAAACATCATCAGAAGAAACTATAGAATCATCAGTGCCACCGATTGTGACAACCGATATACCATGGGAGTGAAGAGCAGAACCTGAAGTCCTGTTCGGAGGACTCTAAATGCCGAAAAAAAAAAAAAAAGGTAACTCGGTAAGTTATCCATATATAAATTCCCGCATTGCATATTTTATTCGTTTCATATCATATTTATCTTTTTAGTGTCTCATATCCGCTTTTGAAAACAATAAAAATATTTTGTCTTTTGTCTTTTGAAAACCTTAAAGCCCCATGCTAATATCCCACGAGGCTTAACACCTCTAGGCTATTTGCTGTGGTGGCATAAAAATAAAATAAAGATGCATAAGTACTTTATCTTTTCTTGCATATAAAAATAAAATAAAAATTTGAAAAATAAAAATCAAAAAATATATATCGAGACAACCTAAAAAGCAATGTGGCTAACCTCTAACACTTAAATCAAGTTCCACTAGCTTTGTTGTCTATTTGAGATCAGTGAGAATTCAAGAAGAGATATGTTAGGCGCCACCTTGGCGCCAACTACCTCAACTTCTACATCATTGAAGATTACACTCCAATCCAACTTGGGGAGTGCAACCCCGATTATCCGGATAAGTATTTTACTATTTATATATATTAATATTATTAGTTAAACATTTGTTTGCTAGAAAGTTTGTTAAGAGTCTAGTTTTATAGAGTTTAGTGTTTTAAAGAGTCTTTTGTTAGAGTGTGAATAAACGGATCAAGAGAAAGTGCACACTAAGTTTACTTTACTCAACTAAAATAAACCCCAAAAATCTGCCAACATGGAGATGATGAATAGTTGCTCCGTTGTTATACTTTTCTAGTACCTAGCTTTCAAGCTTAATTTCTCTTGAGCTCCATTTGCAAAATTACTTTGATTTTATATTTACTCTAAACCTGAATCCTATGGGTTGTAAATGCTTGCTCTAAAGTCTAGGTAATTGACGGATATGATATATGATAGTCCTGAGCTATTTGATCTTACTCCTAGTGACACTAGATTTTTGGAGATTTATATTTTGAAAATTGAAAATGCACATGATAAGTTCCGGTGTGACAAGAGTGTGAACCTCCTACCAGAGCCATATATACATGCTCCCTAGATTAGGAAAACCTTTGAGATATATATAAGCTACTTGCTTTGCATTGAGTTTGTTCAATCTTTGTCGACCCTTAGAAACTTGTCATGCTGATCATGTACACTCCACTCCATTCCACTTCACTCCATTCCACTCCACTCGACTCCATTCACTTATATGCTATTTCCACCCTGGAAGTACGCATCCACCACATATACACCCATTATATACATACCACTATCATTTCACTCTAGCCAGCAAAAAAATGTTCTACTTCTATCTTAGGAGAGAGCAGTCAAAAATATTCCCTATACACATCCACTCATTCATTGCTAGCCAATATCTTACAAAAGCTCTATTACATTTGTTTACCTCTCAAAAGTTATTGCAAAAGAGATTTGGGTTGTAGATTAAAAAAAAGAGAAAAGGGAGATGAAAAATGGACAAGTGTCCTATGGGCGAGTAGAGCCTACCTCCCTAAGAAAAAGAAAGAATAAAGGAGAGTTAAAAAATGGACAAGTGTCCTTTGAAAACAATGAGTACTTAGATGCTCGCCTCTCCATAAAAAAAAATAAAAAAAAAAAAGATATGACCCAGGTTCTCTTATAAAAGTTTCAAATTCCAAAAGAGAGATGATTCTTCAAGGAGCAAAAGTAAGATTTTCACCTCATTCATTCTATACACTCTTATTATATTCCATACCATCTATATTCTATCCACCATACACATGCGTCACTTGATCAGTGTGACTTGTAACTTTGGATCCATTGCTTGAATTTACAATATATGCTTAGTAAGTAAATAAAGTTTTCTCCTACCTATGAGCTCCAGATATAAGCCTTAGATATAGGGTGAGAGAGAAGAAGGCATAGTGTGCTACTGCCTTAGCCAAAAATACTACATATCATGAGAGAAAGGCAACAACCTTATTGCCTTAGAGAGGATCCACAAATACCACAAATGAGAGATTAGAGAGAGTCATACTGGGAACTTTGAGTTTTATTTGAAAACTAACAAAAAAAAAAAAACTCCGAAGGACAGTTGAACAAAAAGAGTTTGAGATACGATTGCTCGACTTGACTGTTCTATCTTTCAATTGCCCAAGATTGAAGAAAAGGTTATAAGCCCCAAAAGGTAAGAGGTAATATGGGTAAGTTAAAGTTTTAAAAAGTTTATTCCTATCTAGAGAGAAATTTTGTTTGAAAGCATGTGTACTCTTAAGGTGTGATAGCGTTGTAGCAACTCCTGATACAAGTAAGTAGTTTAATATAATATCATATGTCTTGCTAGAGACTAGCAAGAGGTAAGCTTGGGGGAGCTTGTTGACACCTATTATAGCTTAATTTTATTAGTCAATTAACATGAAATAAGGGCTCAAGTTAAAGACCAAACAATAGTCTAGGTGTCTAACTAACATAATTCCACGAGTTTTGGTATTCTGTGACTTTCCAGGGACTTAACAGATAATTGTAGAGAAGAATGGAGAAAGTTCTGGAATATACAAGACATATGATGACAAGACTTGACCGTGAAGTAACTCAACCCGAAAAGTGAACTAAAACATTCTAGAAGGTACCAAAGAACACCAGAAGAAACAGGAAGCCTAGGTGGCATGACACCCTGGCGGCCGCCAGTGCCATATAGGCCGGCCGCCCGGTGGGTCCCACCTCGTCCCCTCACCTTTTATGTCGGTTTACCACCGACCTTGAGGTTGTATCTACACCGTTATTGAAGGTCGGTTTGATCCAAGGGTCCACATTCATCGCCAAGTCCTATATAAGAAGACCAGCTGACCCCAGGGCTAAGAATCAACTTCATTATCAATTCATACCAGCTCAATTCATTCTCATCAAGTCCAACCAAGTCTAGACCTAAGCCCTAGTTCATACTAGAAGTAGTTAGCTATCTAGCTAGTTCTAGTTGAAGATCAAGTTCATCTTGAGTTCCTGATAGTCAAGAAGTAGCAAGGATCATCGTTCTTGAGACTTCTCTCTTGTATTCGATCTGTAAGTACTATTATATTCAGAATACAATTGTTATGGCTTTGATCTATATAATTATTATATTCTTATTGATATGTGTTTATGCATGCTATGATTATATGTTTAGTTTAGTGAGTTTGTCTTATATCTTATGCATGGAATTGTATAGCATCCACGTAGATGATCACTATGTGGGTGATAAGCAATGTGTAAACGTGGTGTTTATACAACGTTTATCTGCAATTGCACCCTACATTCCGGGCCGTGTGGTAGATCGTGGGAGTGACAGTCCTGTTGAGTCCTTTGTAATCCACCCTCCGAATGTAGGACTAGTCGAGCTTATAATTACGGTAATGATCAAGTTTTGTCCTTGGTTGTTATTGGTAATGCTTGCCATGTGTAGATGTAATTCACCCTTGCCATGATAGCTAGATGTATTGCACTAATTGTAGTATTCATTGACATATATGATTTAGGAGTATCTTAGGAATATTCTTTCTATTCTTTCTATAACATGCTAATAGCTCGTATGATACTAGTGGCATATGATGATCTTAGACTTGGGTATTTATCATTTATATAATTATATTTATCTTGTGACTTATCCTGTTGAGTAATGTTAGATGCATATGGCTACTCTGCATTATACTACTGTAAGTGGATCTCATAATTAAATCACAATCTAAATCATTAGATACCCTTTTCTCTCTACTTTCCATAGACTCCCTTCCACGTGGTAAAATATAAATACGATACCGGATTACTCCCGGTGAAGTGCTACGATGGTATTTCTATCTCGTAAACTGCGAGATATCATGTTCATTCTTTTATCAAGGCCTACCAACAAATACCATACCCGTATTTCTTTGAGCGTTATTGCTAGGGTGACAGACTAGTGTATAGGTAATGCTTAGAAATGAGTGGTATACCTTGAGTACATATCTGGTGAGATTAACTCCACTATGGATAATGATGCTAAGTTTACATCCCACTACTAACACCGCCTAACTTCGCTTTGTTGGATCATGAGGTTAATCTCATATCCAAGCTAACATGATTAGATAGATATCCCATATATATTTCTTTTGCCTTCCTAATTTGGATCGTGTTAGAAATATCAACACTTGCATGTGTAAGTTTGTCTCTTGTTAATGTCTAGTCGGCAAGCCGTATCATGCGGTGGATTAGCTTGTTGCAAAGTGTATCATGCGGTGGATTCTTTGTTAGGGACGAAAAGGGTTTAGGATGGTTAGTCATGCGGCAGACTAATAGGAATAGATCCCCTGTCTTTACGTCTAGATTGAGCTTACATGTGTACTTTACTGTTTATGCATAAACGCCTCAACGAGTAATGAGTATTTATAGATCTATTTAGATATATGCATGCTTTTAGCTTACCATGACTAGATTGTATCATGCGGTGGATTGATCTAGTTGTGAGAAGTGGTTTAGATCTGTAGCAAGCCATATCATGCGGTGGATTAGCTTGTAAGGGTTTAAGCTAGACGGGTTTAGGAAAACTAGACGTGCGGCAGACTAGTTGGATGAGACCTATGCATGTGTTATTTAGATTAGATTTATATTTATGATTTACCTGCTTCTATATATCATGTTGTCATTTGATTCGATCTATGCAATAAGCTTTATAAAGACATATCTTGATGATCGATTTACTTGTTCAAACATGTCTTTTTATACTTGTTCGGTAACTATGTTCTTTCATGCTTTATGTATGCTTACGAATGCTTTCATAAACACGTGGATGGATAACTTCTATAGCTATATGTCATCGTAAGTGGCTTCAGGGCCGTACATGTGGAACTGTCTTGGTCTCACCTGGCATGTTCTTGATCTTACACTTTACCTCCTTGTCAATTACAGGTCAAATTGACTGGCACGCCACCAGATTCAAGACACCCGGGCTCTCAAGTTAAGCTAGCTACTTTAGCTTGTCAGTGTGTGCGGCACAAGAGGCACTTTTGTCAACATATATATATATATATATATATATATATATATATATATCTTGTGCTTGCTTGTGTAGTGTTGTTGTAACTATCTAGCTTGTGTAGCTTCTTTTTAGTTGTCGAGGACGAAAATAATCGCCCACGAACATTTCTCGCCCAAGAAGGACGAAGTGGCCCATACACCCCGAAGGGATCGGCCCCAAAATCAACACGGGCCAAATGACCCCGGTCTCATCTCAGCTGCGAGCCAAGCGAAAAGGGAGGACAAAACCACTGGTCACCCGATCTACAAGCTTGGAGGAATTGATAAACATATCACCTTTCGGCCCACCAAGCGCCCACAGCGGCCCGTCTACAAAATACTCGGTTAATGGACTCAACCCGCCTATCCGTATGTGGGCTCGTTACCCACAGTTCGGCTCTCAGTGGCCCAGGGGAACACAAAAGTAGCCCAACATAGGTGCTATCATCAAGAGTGTGAAGAAAAAGGACCTGAAATGACCACCATACCAGGCTTGATGACACCAGTCACCACACGGCCCAGTCTAGGCGCCATCCGAGGGGGGTTAGCCTGACGATCATACTCTCATCATGATATACTCCTTACCCGAAGGCAGGAGGCCCCCGGGACACAATCTTCGCCTCACCCGAGGGCGAGAAGCCCCGGGGGCTAGTCCCCGTCTTGCCCGAGGGCAGGAGGTCCCAGGCGTAGAACCTCCGTCTCGCCCGAGGGCAGGAGTCCCCGGGATAAAACGTCTCCGCTTCGCCCCGAGGGCTAGAGGCCCGGGCGCACCTTGGAAATGCCGGCCGAGTAGTGGGGGCAGCCGCATTAAATACCTCTGCCTCACGGGGCTACAGTGATAGGGCAATCGCTTGCCTGTCGATTCGCCTGCCCGTTATCTCCTCGCGTCCCCGTTGATGGGGCGTAAAGGGCGATTTACTTAACATGCCACGGGGGCACGGAAACCATGGCTGACTTTGTTCATCCGCCAAATGTTCCACCTCCCAGCCATGTATCCGACGGCCCTCGGGGTCTTGACACGCTGCTACAGCACTTCCAAGAGAAGCCCATCGACCAGCAAGGTTCAGGGGGCCCCCCCTCGGGTCCTCAGAGCTCTTCTTCCGGCTGAAGGACACGTACCCAGGCGACCCAAGGACGCGCGTCCACGAACCAACGCTCCAACTAGGACGTCCAAGGCTTGGGCTCGGGCATGCATCTACTCAAGGGCACGGACAATAGACACCTTAGCACATGTATTCGACACGTATTGTACACATTATCTCTCCATTCTACTATAAAAGGGAGAGTAATGGCACCGGAAGATGGATGGACTCTATTAGGTTTTCACACTTAGCCATCTCAAGTCCCAGGGTTGAAGCTCTCCTTCATCCCTCAAACTGCTTGTAATCGTTTTGGTTCCCGTGCACAATGGTGCGAGGTAATACGAGAAGTCACACTGCTGGACGTAGGGCCCCATGGCCTGAACCAGGATAAACCCTTCGCCTTCATCTCGCACACGCCATCTGGTGGGGAGCACACGGCCTATAAATTTATTGCCGGTCCTTGAGATACCCCGGTTCTCAAAACACCGGCAGTTTGGCGCCCGGTAGGGGGAGCGGCAAGCGTCAACCGCATCCCCGTGACCTAGATGGCGGTTTCTCCATCCTTTCCACCCGCTCACGGAGCACAAGCTCCGCCGAGGGGGGACGCTGCTGCAGTTCGGTAGCCTCGAGTTCATGGCGCTTGGCGGCGACTACTAGGCAATCCTCCTCCCGACCGAAGTCGGTGAACGACTCCTTCCACTCCACGAGCGGCGTACGCCACCACGGCCGCCGCATGAAGAAGACGAAGCGTCCCGTTGGCGTGCAAGGCGCAACTTCTTCTTCGACCTCTTCCGGTGCTGGTCGCGTCAATGACGACCAAGAAGCCTCGTGCTCGTGGCGTGTGGCGGTGGCGGCCCGGCACCCGGAGGCGGCAACCAAGAGGTCCCCAAGCCCGCGGCCGTGGAGACGGCCGCACCCGCATTCGGCAATGACAACCGGGAAGCCCCAAGATACGCTACACCGGTGGAGCGTGAGGCGAACGGCCCGGATGTCGGCGGCTCATGGCGGGTTACCCTGGGCGCCTAGCGGATTGGGATGAACTGCTCCATCGTGGACCAGTGAAGCCTCCCGGGCTAGGGACGATCGGCGCCTACTTCCGAGAGCTCCATGACCAGCATGCTAGCCTAGGGTTGCGCTCTAGCGCCATCTGTACTTTTGGTGACCACGACTTTGATCTTGATAGTGATTATTCTCGATCCACTCGGGAATGCTATAACATTGAAGTCATGGATGGACATGTCTTGGACACCGAGGAAAGTAGTGACAATGCGAAATGCCACGGGCGACGCGTTCCCCGGACCGGCGGCGGCGTCCGCGACGTCTGGATCGGTCGTGGCTCTGTCCGGGCGGGGAACACAAGCTGCGGGACCTCGGCTCGACTCCAAGAAGAGGCCGCGGTGCGATGGCTAGAGCGGACCATCCGCCAGGAACGGGCACGACGGGAGAGAAACCAGCGAGTGCCCCGCGCCCCGAGCGGCCAGGTCAGCACTGGGAACACTTCGCTCCCACCAAGGGTGCCGGCTCCCTTCAACCGCACGAGTCTCAACGTAGGCGCCCGCTGCGATGCTCGTCGTGAGAATGCCCGAGCCCTCGATGACCGGGGCAGAAGGGTCGAGATGGGCTAAAGGAGCTCCTTGACAAAGCGAGCCGATCCGGGCCGAGAGCTCAGCCTTTAGGAACTACACAACCTCATCGAGACGCCAGGAGCCGACTCACAGCAGGCAGGCCTCTGCCGAGCCAGGGCAGAGCCGAGCCCCAGGGCGCCCCGTCAGGGAACGTTTGGTCGACAATCGTGTCAACCGACGTTTGGGAACACCTGGAGGAAAACCATCCAAGCCGAAGCCGACGGGATGAGCATCGGGCCCCCGATCTTACGGATGAAATTGAACAACGCCGAGGGAACCGCAACGAGCGAGGCCATTCTCCCGACCCCCCAGGGCCACAAGCCTTCACCCGGGAGATCAGGAGAGCTCCACTCCCGTCGCATTTTTGACCCTCGAACCACATTGAGAAGTACTCCGGTGAGACACGCCCGAGGTCCGGCTAGGCGATTACCGGCTTGCATGTTAGTTTGCAGGTGCCCTCGATGACAAGGTCATCATCCGCAACCTGCCGCTCTACTTATCCAAGTCAGCGTGGGCATGGCTTGAACATTTGCCGCCCAATCGGATCGCGGTGGGAAGACCTGGTGAGAGTGTTCAAGGGAAATTTCGGGGCACATATCCGCATACAGGAATTCCCAGGACCTCGGGAGCCGCCGGAGAAGTCCGGTGAATCCTTACGCACGTACATCCGACGCTTCTCTAAGCAATGAAACGAGCTCCCAAATGTGACGGACTCCGACATCATCGGGGCCTTCTTGGCTGGCACCACATGCCGGGAACTCGTCAGCAAGTGGGGCGCCCGATCCCCGACCGAGGCCAATGAGGCGATGGACATCGAACCAAGTTTCGCCCGGTGCGAGGAGGCCGTTGGGGCCCTCTTTTGATCAAGTCTCCAACAAAGGGAAGCGCAAGGAGGATGAAGCCGAGGGCTCCAACCCCCCGGAACCCAAGAAGAAGAAAAAGGGCAAGAGCAGGCGAGGCAAGGGCCTGGCCCTCAATGATGCTGCGGAAGATCTCATCGCTGCCATGGACCGAAAGGGGCCTCGGGCTCCCCTAGGGACGTTTGACGACATGCTTAAGAAGCCATGCACCAATCACAAGTTTCCTGTCAAACACACCCTCGAGGAATGCAAAACCCTTCGCAAGCACTTCAACAAACTCGGGGCCATCCCCGAGGAGGAAGAAGAAAAGAAGGAGCCCTGAGGGGGGAGGCTGGGGATGACGCGAAGTTCCCAAAGATTGACAAGCTGCTTCATGATCTTCGGAGGAAAGACAAGCAACATGACCCCTTGGCAGAGGGGAAGAAGGAGCGTCGGGAGGTCTTTTTCGGTGGAGCCGGTGACCCCAAGCTCCGCAAGTGGTCGGATCAGGGACATCACATTCGATCAGATTGCACCATCCTCACCACATCTCGAGCCCGGGGCTTATCCATTGGTGGTTGATCCAGTCATTGGTATCACGAGGTTGACCAAGGTCCTCATGGGACGGAGGAGGAAGTAGCCTCAACCTCATCTATGAAGAGACCCCTCGACTTGCTCAAGATCGACAAGTCCAAGATCCGTAAGGGGGCCAGCCTTTAACGGCATTGTCCCCGGCAAGCAAGTAAAGCCCCTCGGGCAGATTGATCTACCGGTGTGCTTCGGCACCCCTTGAACTTTCGCAAGGAGACTCTAACCTTTGAGGTCCTTGGGTTCCGAGGGATATACCATGCGGTACTTGGCCGACCATGCTACGCCAAATTCATGGCCATCCCGAACTACACCTACCTCAAGTTGAAGATGCCAGGGCCCAAGGGAGTCATCACCACAGGCCCAAGCGTGCCGTCACGCATACGAATGTGATGTCGAGGGCGTAGAGTGCGCCGAGGCCCTTGTCTTGGCCGAGGCCCTCGCCGCTGATGTCTCCAAAAGCCGACAAAATGCGGCGAGCCCGAGGCTAAGCGCCATGCCGGCGACCTTGAGCCCTCAAGGCGGCGAAGACCATTCGCTTGACCCCAAGCGCCCAGGCGAAGGCTGGCGACCATCGGCTCGGAGCTCGATCCGAAATAGGGAAGCAAGTGCTCGTCGACTTTCTCGCACAAAGCGCCCGGCACGTTTGCGTGGAGTCCCTCGGACATGCCGAGGCATACCGAGGGATGTCGCCGAAAGCACTCCCTAGACATCCGAGCCGACTCAAGCTTTGTGATGCGGCGACTACGATGATTCGATGACGCCAAGCACAAGATCATTGGGGAGGAGATCCGAAGCTAATGGCGGCCGGGTTCATCAAGGAGGTGTTCCACCCGAGTGGCTAGCAAACCTCGTATTAGTAGAGAAAAAGAATGGGAAATAGAGGATGCGTTGACTACACTAGTCTTAATAAAGCATGTCCCAAAGTTCCTTTTCCTTTGCCTCGAATCGTTCAAATTGTTGATTCCACAGCGGGATGCGAAACGCTATCCTTCCTTGATGCGTACTCCGGATACCATCAAATAAAAATGAAAGAGTCCGATCAACTCGTGTATTCCCTCATCACCCCCTTCGGGATGTACTGCTACCTCACCATGCCCTTCGGGCTGAGGAACGCAGGAGCAACCTACCAACAATGCATGCAGCACTGTTTGGCAAACTCATAGGAGATATAGTTGAGGCCTACGTGGATGACATCGTGGTAAAATCCAAAAGAACATCAGATTTGGTAGGCGATTTGACGGCGACATTCGAGTGCTGAATAAGAAAGGGGTCAAGTTAAACCCAGAGAAGTGTGTGTTCGGGGTCCCACGTAGGATGCTCCTCGGATTCATTGTCTCCCAATGGGGCAATGAGGCAAACCCAACCAAGGTGTCAGCGGTCACGCGAACAGGGAGCCCATCACCAACCTCGAGGGAGTCCAAAAGCTAATGGGATGTCTGGCGTCCCTCAGCCGGTTCATCTCCCAACTAGGAGAGAAGGGCCCGCCACTCTATCGGCTCCTCGAAGAAATCGGAACGGTTCACTTGGACCCCGAGGCGGAGGAGGCCCTCAAAGCAACTTGAAGAAGGTCCTCACCAACGCACCGGTGCGGTACCGCCGAACCCAGGAGAACGATTGCTCCTCTACTAGCTGCCACCACCCGTGGTGGTCGGTGCCGCCATAGTAGTTGAGCATCAAGAGGAGGGGCACACCTTACCGGTCCAAAGACCGGTTTATTTTGTTAGCGAAGTATTATCCGAGACAAAGACAAGGTACCCCCAGATGCAGAAGTTGCTATATGCCGTGGCACTAGCTCAAAGGAAGTTGCGACACTGCTTCCTAGCATACCCTGTCACCGTCAGATCGGCAATCCCCTCGGAGAAATCATCCGGGCTGGGAAGCCACGGGAAGGGTAGCCAAGTGGGCGGTGGAGCTCATGAGCGAAACCTTGACATACGCCCCCTCGGAAAGCCATCAAGTCTCAGGTCCTCGCCAATTTTATCGTAGAATGGGCCGGACACCCAGCTCCCTCGGCACCAATTCAAGCCGAGTCTGCCGGACGATGTTCTTTGACGGGTCTCTTATGAAGACGGGAGCGGCGCCAGGCTTTTTGATTTTACCCCTCGGGGTTCATATACAAGCATGCAATCGGGCTACACTTCCCGGCCTCCAACAATGTAGCGAGTATGAAGCGCTCGTCAACGGCCTCCACATTGCAGTCGACCTCGAGATCTGACGCCTGGAGACAAGGGGTGATTCACAGTTGGTGGTTGACCAAGTCATGAAGGCCTCGGCATGCCACGATCCGAAGATGGAAGCATATTGTTAGGAGGTGAGAAAGCTAGAAGAAAAGTTCCATGGTCTAGAACACCGCACACCCCGAGGAGGTACAACGAAGCGGCGGATGAGCCGCGAAAGATCGCGATCGGCCCGAGTAGCGCATTCCCCCAAGCATCTTAACCCAAGATCTCTTCGAGCCATCGGTCAAGTACCGAGATCTAGGGAAACCCCCTCGGGGGCTAATGTAACCCCTCGGGGCTGATGGTGAGCCCTTAGGAATTTTGAAGGGTCCCAGCTAGCAAGCCAACCACAACCCGAGGCTATGCAAATTGATGAAGAACCACAAGACTGGCGAGTTCCATTGCTGGATTGCCTCATCCGAGGGGAGCTACCCGAGGATCCAACAAAAGCAAGACGGATAGCCCGACGTGCCAAGTCGTTCGTGTTGATAGGCAAAGCGACCAAGAGCTATACAAGAGAGGAGCCTCGGGGATATTTCAAAGATGCATCTCCAGGGAGCAAGGCAAAGAGCTCCTGGTTGACACCCACGAGGGAGAATGTGGGCATCACGGAGCCCCACGGACGTTAGTAAGGAAGGTATTCAGGCAAGGCTTCTATTGGTCAACGGCGGTCCGAGATGCAAATCACATAGTCCGGACTTGCAAAGGTTGCCAGTACTATGCGCGCAAGACACATCTCCCCGCACAAGCGCTGCAAACTATTCCAATCACCTGGCCCTTCGCAGTATGGGGTTTGGACATGATTGGCCCACTCAAGAAAGTGCCCGAGGGCTACACCCACGTGTTGGTGGCAATTGATAAGTTTTCCAAGTGGATTGAAGCTCGCCCAGTTGTCACCCCTCAGACAGAAGAAACCGTGAAGCTCTTTGATGACATCATCTCGCGATTTGGCATCCCTAATTCTATTATAACGGAATATGGGACCAATTTCGTTGGGAAAAAATTTCTGGACTTCTGCGCCGACTATGGTATCGAGAGTGGACACGGCTGCAGTCACACATCCGAAGACTAATGGCCAAGTGGAGCGAGCCAATGGCATGATCTTGCAAGGCCTCAAGCCAAGGATCTTCAACAAGCTCAACCAATACGGCAGGAAGTGGTACCAGGAGCTGCCCTCGGTGCTGTGGAGCTTAAGGACAACCAAGAGCAGAGCCACGGGGTTCACGCCCTTCTTCCTAATCTATGGTGCCGAGGCCATCCTACCCTCGGACCTAGAATACGGGTCCCTGTGGCTTCGGACTTACACTGAGCAGGGCAACCATGAGGCAAGAGAGGACTCCTTGGACCAAGTGGAGGAGGCCAGAGACATAGCACTGATCCACTCAACATGCTACTAGCAGTCATTTCGGTGATATCATGCAAGAAGAATGAAACCCTGAGGCTTCCAAGTTGATGATCCTGTACTCAAGCTGAAGCGGGACAGCCGAGGGCGCCACAAGCTGACTCCCCCCACAGGAAGGACCGTACTTTATCATTTGAGGTACTCAAGCCAGGCACTTACAAGCTCAAGAACAAGAAGGGCGAGGTGTACTCCAATGCATGGGAACATAGAACAACTACGCCATTTCTATCCTTAGAAGCGTAGTGTTCAAACTTGTACTCTCAAAAAACTTGTACGAAGCAATAAAGAGCACCTTTTTCTCTAGATCAATGAGTCAAAGTGTTTTTAGGTAGGTTTTGTCTTAAACACAAGACCTAAACCTCCCTCGGGGCTACCGGAGGGGGAACCCTCCCCTTACGACGGTCCCCTCGGAAAACTCCTTTTGGAAAAATTTGAACGCAGCTAAAAAATTTTTGCCTAAGTCGTGAGAGTTTTTCGTAAAAGCATTCGAAACGAGGTAAATCGGGCTCATGGGTCACCCCAGAGGTACCCATACTCATTAAACTCGGGAAAGAAATATGAAAACAACTCAAATAAGCACTTAACGGCACGAACAGAAGAGCTTCAAGTTTTACAAAACATCAGGTTACCAACCGCCCGGGTAACAAAGGCCCCTCGAGCCACACACTACCATCCAGTTTTTTCTCTTACAAGGGCTCACAGTGGTGCATCCGACCTAATCGGCATCTAGAGCAGAAGGCTGAGCGAGAGGCCGCGGAGGCGCTTTGTCTCTTCATCACCGTTCCTCGGGGTGCGCGTGAAGGTATCCTCGGAGGACAGCTCCATTGGCTCGGGGGCTGCCTCATAACCCGACTCCACGGGAGAATAAGGAGGGCAGACCTCATCCTCAAAATGAGTGGCCAGCACACCCGCCGGCCCTTCCGCCTGGCGTAGAACTCTGCGATCTTCTCATCATGGGTTTTTTCCTCGGCACAACTCTCCTCAGCGTCGGGGCCAAGGAAGAACCCGGTCCGAGAGGGTCTTGAGGGTCTCTGCTTCCAAGGAGAAGTGCAAACACATCACCGCCAAAGCACTTCACCCGTTCGAGCAGCGCTCGAATCTCCCCTCGAATATACCCCCCGAGGGCACTAAGCTGGCTCGAGCAGAGGTGCCCGACACCAGATCCATAGGCCCGAACCGGGGCAGGTGATCCGCCACAACCTCCTTCAGCTCCTTGTGCATGTTCTCCTCAGCGTTGAGGCACTGGGATATGGTGGTGGTGGTCTCCACGGCCTCGGCCCGAAGCTTCTCAGCCTCTGCAGGGGATACATAAGACAAAGGCGTCAAGGAGACATCAGAAAAACACGTACATGGCACAGACCCGCCAGGGGTCGGGAGGAAAGACATACCCTCACACTTCTCCTTCCACTTGAGCATCTCGTTATGCTCATTGGTGGACAAGTTCAAGAGCAGCTCCACGTTCTTCTTCATAGTCTCCAGCTCAGACGCCAAATCCTCCACGCGGGAGTTCAGGAGTATTGGCCATCTCCGATTGCTTCTTGGCCTCCTCCTGGGCCAGGTCACGCTCGCCGCGGATTTCCTAGAGCAGCTGGAGGGACTGGGACCGTGCTTCCTCGAAGTCATGGCTCACCTGGGCCGCCTCGGACCGTGCCTTGGTTGCCTCGGCCTTAGTCGCATCTAGCTCCTTCGTCAGGGTCTGGCACTGAGCTTCACGCTCATCGGCAAGGATAGTAAGGTGGGTCACCATGCCCTTGGACTGAATCAGCTCGGCCCGGGTGTGCCCAAGGGCGTCCTGGGTTGAGAGCGTTCTGTGCAACAACTTCGGACTTTTCGGGTAAACCTCTTCAAGCTCTGCAGGACCCGGTGCGCGTCAGAGAAGGAGAACAAACAAGAAAGAAAAGATACATGTGAAAGAGTAGCATCAAACCTCATGCAATGCGATCCGGGCCGGCGGGATAGGGTTTCGCTTATCTTACGTAGGCCTTCGATTCGCCCACCTCCGGATTTGGTCATGTTCGGTCCAGGCGGCAACCTCGGGGCGGTCATGCACCACCAAGGCGGGAGCACCACCGCCGGCGGCCTCCCGAGCTCGATAGGAGGACCGCCCCACGGGCCTTAGGGTCATTGGAGATTGGGACACTCCCAGAGTTCTCACTCATGCCGGGAAGCTAGACTGTAAGTAGTCCCGAGGACCCTCGCAACTCACCACGGGCACCTCTAGGCTCAATTCCTCGGACGCCGAGGGTCCCCTTGGACCAAGAAGAGCGCCATGATTAGAAGATTGGAGGGCCACAAGGCGATGGGCACCCTCCGACGCCGTGAGGAGAGATTAGGTCCTCGGCAGCTTCAAACAACTCATCCTGGGGAACTTCCTTGAAGGGACCCATGAACGTCTCAATCGTAGGGGTTCTCGGATGAACCCCCGGATCGACATCCATGGGACCCGCCATCGGCGCCTCTTCTGCGTGCACCGCCTCCGAGAAATCGGGCCGTGAGCCCGCCCGCCGCCGAGGGGTACATTGTGAGCTTCACGGGGCACCACCCGGGGTTCGGGATGCCACCCGGCCCGATTCATGCGCGGGCCGGGCGAACTACTCTGGGGTGGAATTGCATAATTTCTCCCGAACTCCATCGCCCGGTGGCCATCTTTGTCACCGTTTGTGAGGGCTGCACAGGGATCCGGCACTGGGACCTCTAGCAGCATCTCTTCAAGGCGGGCGACGGCGATGGCGATGTGGCGGGAAGCAGCGTCGGCTTCTTGGCGTCGGTGGATGTGCGCTCCAGCCTTACCGCCCGAATGAGTACATCCCAGTGAAGCTAAAGACGTCACATCGAGGGTGGCGGTGGAGTGGCTCTACCTACATAGCGATGACCCCGCCCTGTAGCCTACAACCGTTAAGGTGATCTATTCTCGCCCGGATCATTGGGCGCGGATCCCCAGGGGGGGGGAGGCGTCGAGCGCTCTTGCTCGTCGTCCTCGGACTCTCCGCGGGGAGGGCACCGTGAGGGAGACCTCTGCTTTGAGGTCATGGCGCCCTCTTCCATCGCCGGCGGGTCTTTTCCCGGGGATGGAGAGAAGGCTGCGCCTTGACGAGATGACCTCGCACGCGCGAAGGGGACCCAGATGTCGACCGACATCCTCCCCGACGACGAGGTCCTCTAGTGGAAGAAGGAGCTGCCCGACGCTTCCGTCCGGTGACGGATCTCATCGGAGGCCTTCACGCGGCCGCCACCGGGGAGCAATGACTGGTATGTTCTTTCCTTCGTCGATTTTCCGTTCGGATGTGGTGAGTCTTTCGTGTGGCTGACGACTTCCTAACGGGATCTCTCCATGGTCGGAGCCCTCTCGCCGCCACCACCGCCCGAGGGTGCTGGCGATCCGGGGTGCCCGTCGTCGTGGCGGAGAGGCCACGCCGCCGAGGGCTTGGGGCCGGCGGCGATTCGGGGCGCTCCTTGACACGCCGCCGTCCCGAGGTCCGCTGACGTTGCGATCTTCGCCGCCGGGGCTCCCGATGGGGCGGGGTTTTAGCCGTCACTTCCCCTCGTCCGTCCGACCCCTCGGGACCCCGTCATCTTCCAAGGCGAGGTTGACCCTCCATCATTCGCCGTGAGCGCCTCCGTAGTTCGTTTCTAGTTTCGCCGCCCCGGGCCGTTACGTCTAGTGTCTTTTTCTTGACTCTTTGCCATGTTTGTTTTTCAGCAAGAGGATTGTTGACACCTGTTATCATACACATTTATATGTCAACAAGAGATGAAATAAGGACATAAATTGAATAAATACTTAGATTAGAGGTTTATACTAATAAGTTCCACGAGTTTTGGTGATTTATGTATTTTCAGGGACTTAACTGATAAATGCAGAGAAGAATGGAGAAAGTTCGGAATATACATCACATATGATGACAAGACTTGACCGTGAAGTAACTCAATCCGAAAAGTGGACTAAAACATTCTAGAAAGTACCAGAGGACACCGGAAGAAACCGAAGCCGAGGAGGAGGTCACCGGCGCCGCCAAAGCCAAACTCATTTTGGCCGCCGCGGGTGGGACCCACCTGCCGACCTCGGCTTTCTAGGTCGGTTTGTAAATCGACTTTGAGGTTGTATCTACACCGTTATTGAAGGTCGGTTTGATCCAATGGTCGTCATTCATCGCCAAGGCCTATATAAGAAAGACCTCTGCCCCGTGGTTAAACCCTAATTCATATCAAGTTCATTATTATCAATTCAGGTTGTAAGTCGCAGAAGTAGAAGAGAGTATCTCCACCAGAGATTAGGGTTACCTACTTGTTCTAGTTCTAGTTCATCTAGTTCTAGTTCGTCTAAGTTGATTAGCAAGTCGATTCAAGTAGATTTTGGGTGTGCCTACCTGCAGTTCTAGATCTTCAAGTTTCACTCTGCATGCGGATATTATCTTGTATCTATGACTTTGCTCTTTTTATTAATAATATGTGTTTGTTTGCTATGTTCTTACTTTATTCTAATAGTATGCTTGATATAGATGTAGTTTATGATAGATTTATGTATCTATTCGTAGAGCGCCTAATTCAATACGAAAGTGGGTTAGGTGGTAAAGATATTTATGTAAGCGTGGTGCTTATATATGATTTACCGCGAGTGCACCTTATATTAGGGTCGTGTGGTAGATCGCGGGAGTGACAGTCCTATTGAGTCCTTTGTAATCCACCCTCCGTCTATAAGACTAGTGGACAACATATGCCTTAGAGTAGATGTAATGACTTAGTAGATTAAATGCTATAGAAGAATTCTGTCTCTTAAAGTAGTCCAATGTTAAGTCTAACTTATAGTAGTCTATTCCCGTCTCTGAGTGTGATACCTCTGCCTTTATTTATCATTATCATATTATTATCATTATTGGCTTACCCCAGCTAAAGTTAGCACTAGTAACAGTCTCTCTCATAAGTATGCCACTTATCAATTATATATGAGTCCACCTTTAATTATTCCTCCCTGTGGTAGAATATAAATGACAAAAACCTAGATTACTCCCGGGGAAATGCTACAAAGTGGTATTTATATCTGTGCGCTTGCGGATAGACCTTTTTATTTCTTATAGATTGCAAACAACACATTCACGGGTATCACCTATGCATTTCCTAGCATTGCTACTCGGGGATGACAACCTAGCACATAGTAGTGTTAAGAGATGAACCACACCGAGTGTCTCTCGATGGCATATAGCCTAAGGTGAGATTAACTCCACCTTTTGTTATAGTGACGTTAGAAATACCAACAAGCATTTCCTCGGCGCCGTTGTCGGGAGAAAATAAAAGTTAGCTAGATATATTGATAAATGGAAACTTATGATGAGAATCTAAAACTAGAAGTCGCTTTTAGCAAAGCTTACCCTTGTTTATCTTTTGTTTATTTTATACAGGGTTTATCAATTGAAATTGATTGTGATTCACTTCACTTCATTCATCGTAATCAAATCAATCAAGAGAGCATACATCAGTTTTTGAAGCTATGGTCGAAAATCCCTACGAGTTCTCTACTCCAAGCAATGAGAACATTCGCACAGACCAACACTTCAACTTACTAATCTTGAGTTTGAGTTTGAGCTCAAGCCAAGCCTCATCAACATGGTACAAGCTACTCCATTCAGTGGAAGGATTCACGAAGATGCACGCTTAACCGTTGACATTTCTTAACGCCGCAGAAGAATCCGCAAGCCGCATGTAATTGTCATTGTAGCTTTCACCAGGAAATATTCGTGGTATCGTATTTTCCACAGGAACGGAGGTACTCTCTCCCTAACTAGTTTCGCCCAAGGACACACAAGACCAAAGATGGGGAGGATTATCGAGAAGGGTCCCTACACCTTTAGGGTCTATGGTTAGCCGCCTCGAGCTACTTGTTCACTTCGGACGGCCAACGCCCAACTGGGCAGCTTCCGCCATTAGCTCTACGTCGGCCGAACGTGGGGGGGATTTCAAGGGACGGTCAAGGCTTGTCACGACCCAAAGCCGCCTACCCCCTCAACCGTGGGATGCTTCACAAAAGATAGAAAACCGCTAGCCCAAACACCACGTCTACGCTTAGTGATTATCACTCTAGTGTTTGCCAAGGTTCCCGGGTCAAAAGGGTTCCACCACTAGAGTCCCGACCCGAAGGTACAGCTATCGATCCCGCAAAACATGTAGATAAATCGTGGATAAACAAAAGACAATAAAGATTATCGTAACCGTGGAAGCTTACTTAGCCAAGATCCCGTGAAGGAGCCAAGTCCGAATCCACCGAGGTACAAGGTTGGGGGAGACACCGACAAGTCCGGCGCTTTCCCGCTCTCGACCCTTCACATCTCTCCGCCGATCTCTACTACTTAGGTAGGGCCTAGACCCATTGGAGTGAGGTAGAAGAGTAGAGGGGAGAGTCCTCTTAGAGGAGAGGGAGAGACTCTTCCTTGGAATTGGTGTGTGTTGAGAGAGGAAGAGAGGGGGGACTACTTATACACTTGGAGGAGGGGCCTAAGTGCTAATTTACACCAAAACCGACTGTAAACCTTCCTAATCAGACCAAACCGACCATCCCACGTCGGTAACCCCATAAGGCAGGTTCATGAACCGCCTCCCGAGGCCGGGCCGAAACCACCTCGGGGAGGGTGCGGCCGCACCGGTGGTGCGCGCCACGCGCCCCCCGGCTTGGCCTGGCCGGGTCTCGTGGGCCGGGCGCCCTTCGTCTTGAAAAGTTGTGGGTCGGGCTTTGCTCGCCCAATTTTGATGTTTGGGTCGATTTGCTCCTAGGCTTGTGTTTTGCAATAATGCGCTTCCCCGGATGGCGTATTTTTTGGTCGTATTTCCACCTGTATTTATTATAAATTCTACAAAATACATTTTGAACACTACAAGTGGAAATATGTTAGTAATAAATATATATGAGTATAAAAGGTATAGTTTTACTCCCTTTATGGTAGTAAGTTGATGGGAAAAATATGTCGTTGGTGAGTAGTCAACAAACTCCCCCAAGCTTACCCTTTGCACGTCCTCGAGCAAAAGATAATTACTTGGTTGTTGATCGGGAGTTGCTACTATGCCGATTATATTTCGCAAGTGCCGGGGTTATAATAAGATTTTCTACTAGAGTTTGAATAAAATGGCACATCTTTTTCTCACCCTTTATTACCTTTCATCGTAGCGGGGCTTTTTTAGCTTTTTTCTCAATGTCTTAGGCGGTTGCCAAATAGAACGGTTATAATGTAAAATACTTTTCATTCATCCTTTTGATCAACTTTCTCATCCGGGGATTTATTTATTTAGATTATATTTGTTTTTTTTCGAGAAAGTATGGGCTTTATTGCTATATATTTTTTTTTGGAGAGGTGGACTCTTCTCGCCCTAGACTTTTTGTCTTTTTATTTCCTCTCTTTCTTTCTTTTTTTTTTTTTTTTTTAGAGATGTGGGCTCTACTCGCCCTCGGACACATGTCCATTTTTCATCTCATTTTTCTCTCTCTTTTTAGCATAGCCCATATCATTTCTTTTTTTTTTTCAAAGTAGATTCCCGGATGTCAAGTCTCTCTTTGGAATGAAATCATAGCAAATCTATTTGTACCATATCATACTTCGCAACAACTTAGACTAGATAGAGCCTATGCAACCCACATGAATTAGGTTTTTTTTCAGGATGAGTTTTTAGACTTAGCCACTAAACCCAAACTTTAGAGAAATTCGAATTATAAACTAGGCACAGCGAAACATAAGACAGAGCAACTATTCATCATTTCAACAAGGGACTAAGACTAAACATTTTCATAGCTCATATGTATAGGAATGGAATTTTTGTCTCCCCCCTTTTTTTAGCATAACTCATCATTTCATAAGATAGAGAATATAATTAAAATGTGAGATACACATTACCTTTCTTGGAGTCCTCCCCCAAGCTAGCTCTTTACTTACCTTTTCATGGTTGTGCTAGCTTGAGCGCGCAATGATTTGAGTTGTGATTGGTCGCGTGGTTGGAGGCTCCCCCAAGCTTGTCTTTTGATGTCATCACAAAAATAGGACAAAGAACTTGGGGTTGAAGGTTTATCTCCTCTTCTCTTATTTCTCCTCCTTCTCTTCTCTCCCCTTTCTTTTATTATTTTTTTGTGAGATGTGAGAGTGAGAGTTTTGCACAAACCACCGTTTGAAGAGGAGGTAGTTAATGATAGTTGTTCGCCTCGTCCTTCTCCATCATGAATTGTTCGGTGTTTGTGCATTGTATTGGGGAGATCTCAAAAGTTTGTTCTTTGTGTTTGGGAGATCTCCCCCACACTTGATCTTGTACCTGGCTTTATTTGAAAACAAGAAAACAAAGGAAAAGAAGGAAAACACATGGCTCTATCGGTATGAACACCGTGGAGCCTTTATTGAGATTATTTATTTTATTTTTTATTATTATTATTTTTTTATTTGTTCACAACAACATCACTCAAGCAAGGCTAATCATAAAGAAGCAGTGTAAGCATAGCCTTGATTTATCTCCAACATAAGATACTCTCATAGATCATGACAACAAGACTCTAGGTTCATTAATCAAGATCCAACACCATGTCGAATTTTGACTAAAGGAGATCCTTTTAACCTAAGCACCATGCTCAATTTAAAAGATCTATGGATGTAACTCATGTGACACATGTGAAAACACCCAAACCAGAGCATATGACATAAACATGAGAAGCATAAAGTTTTGGTTTTATGGAGACAAAAATAAGTGAAGAGTGTTGGTGAACATTTATTTCCCTTGCATACCGGATGGACTTCGGCAAAGATCTACGGTTGAAGCATCAAAGTTATGGGCTGCGGTTTGCATGATGGCTTTGTCCAAGTGCTCCTCAAGGCTAGGCCACACACACGTGTGTATGGGCCATAAGTCTTGATGGTAGTAGCAAAGGATGAGAGACAAACCCTTCTTGCTCGTGGAAGCAATGATGGGTGGAGTCAAAAGCACTTTGGTATGTACCTTGACCATGCGGGCCAACCTGCTCCTCTCTTCTCTTATTTTTTTTTTATTATTGTATATATATATATATTTTTTTTTCTTTTCGACAACACTCTCTTTTTTTTTCACTATTGTTTTTTTTTTCTTTTATTTTTCTTTTCTCTTTTTTTTCAGCAAGGTAGGGTGACATCGTCTTTTATTCACCATCATTTTTTTTGTATGACGCCTTTTGGTGTATGGAACTTGAGGTTTTCACCATCTTTCCCCCACACTTGGACTTTTATGCAAAAGTCAAGTGTGCAAAGTCCGGTCTCCTTTTTGAGTGTGTTCCACCATCCATGAGCATCAAAGTATTTTTTTTTGATGATGTCGGCCTCATGTTTTCGAGCATCGCATGCCTCTTTTGATCTTCTTAATCGATCTCCACCTGAAATGGTTAGCGACAAGAATACTCGAAGGTGCATACGAACTTGATAACATATTCTTGCTTTTATTAATAAGAACAAAGGGAAAAACTTTTTTTTTAGAACAAGAGAGATTTATTCATTCATCTTTTTTTTTATCAGTCCGGGTTATCTCCCGGCAGTGCTTTCTTTATGGTCGTAAGCTTGACCGTGGGAAATCATCTTGCAGCTATGAAAGGTGGTGGAGTTCTCGGCTTCACCACTAAGAATTTTAGCATTACGCTCAAGCTGCAAGGTTAGCGTCATTGTGCTACTACGAGATTTGCAATGTTTATGATAAACATAAGCGTCAACAACCATCCTCTTAAAAAGTTTAGCAACAAGGATCAAGAGGTGGTTGTGATCCTTGTAGGAGCACTCAGCTAGAAGAAAAACAAACTCTGGAGAACCCAAAGGTGAGTATGTATCATGAGAAGTTTCGAATGAAAACTTGACATGCTCAAAAGCAGGTTCATGCTTGGTCTCAAGAGTTGTTGCTTCGTGCATGTCCATGGCACATGAGTTGGGTTGTGTAGGGCATCTAAGGAATTTCCTCGTAATGAACAAGGTATGGTCGTGGAAGGTGAAAGAATCTGAATTGCTTCAGAAGAACGTTTCACCTCCATTAACCATTCTTTTGAAGGTTTCATGTTAGAGGAAGATTCCTTCGCTGGAGCTGTGCTCCATTTGCTCCATTCGTGCCATAGAAGGTTCAAGGTTCTCCCATGATCCTCGAATTTGATCGAGAACTCCGAAGGATTAAGCATCCCTTCCTTCGATGTTCGTGGTTCGGGTGAGGGCTCAACAGTCGGTTCTATTGATGGTATAGGGAATGGTTCGACTGATGAGGGCTCCTCAAAACTTGACATGCCCTTGTGATGGAGGGGAGTAGGTTCTACAATGGGAGAAGCATGCTTCTCTAGGATGTTATCAAGGATTCTCCTCTGTTCCGTTGTAGGTTTATGTGAAAACGACCCTAAATTTTGTCATGTCAAGGCATAGGGCAGCGTCTATGTCAAGACCCGAACAAAAGATATGCAAAAGCACACCATCAGGTAATGACAAGTCTGGGCTAGCATGTATTAACATTGTAAACCTGGCCCAGGCTGCACCTATGGACTCCTTCTCATCCCTTTCGAAATCGAGGATTGTCCTTGGTAGGGTGTTGATGGGGAAAAATGCTAGACAAAAATTGTCTTTGAGTTCTTTCAATCCCCATTCAAACTTCCTACGACATTCGTGTACCATTGTTACGCTCTCCCTTTGAGGGAGAACGGAAACAACTTCCACATGAGAATTTCTTGTGTCATGCCAGGAATGCTTAGGCATGCACATATCTCCTCGAAAACTTGTAGGTGGCTACATGGGTCTTCGGTGTGGTAGCCAGAGAAGGGGTCTACCCGAACAATGGATTTTAAATATGGGTGGAGTTCATAGCCAGATGAAAGTTTTGGTTTTGAAAAAGATTGCGGCTCTGTGAACTCCTCCATTGAAGCAGAAGGATTTTCAAATTGAGTGGTTGGCTTCATTTTGGAAAAAGAAAATAAATAACTATTTTGATTTTTTTTTAAAAGGATACATACGAGGACTCACTAGGTTCGAAGATAATAGCAACCGTTCCCCGGCAACGGCGCCAGAAAGCTTGTTGACATTTCTTAACGTCGCAGAAGAATCCGCAAGCGTACAGAATTGTCGTTGTAGCTTTCACCCGGAAATATTCAGGGTATCGTATTTTCCACAGGGAACGGAGGTACTCTCTCCTAACTAGTTCGCCCAAGGACACACAAGACCAAAGATGGGGAGGATTATCAAGAAGGGTCCCTACACCTTTAGGGTCTATGGTTAGCCAGTCTCGAGCTACTTGTTCGCCGGGCACGGCCAACGCCCAAACGGGGCTTTTTCGGTAATTAGCTCTACGTCCACAACCCGAGCGTGGGGGGGATTTCAAGGGATGGTCAAGGCTTGTCACGACCCGGCCGCCTACCCCCTCAACCGTGGGATGCTTCACAAAAGATAGAAAACCGCTAGCCCAAACACCACGTCTACGCTAGTGATTATCACTCTAGTGTTTGCGGGTTCCCGGTCAAAGGGTTCCACCACTAGAGTCGACCGAAGGTACAGCTATCGATCCCGCAAACATGTAGATAAATCGTGGATAAACAAAAGACAATAAAGATTATCAGAACCGTGGAAGCTTACTTAGCCAAGATCCCGTGAAGGAGCCAAGTCTCGAATCCACCGAGGTACAAGGTTGGGGAGACACCGACAAGTCCGGGGCGCTTCCCGCTCTCGGCCCTTCACATCTCTCCTCCGCCGATCTCTCTACTACTTAGGTAGGGGCCTAGACCCATTGGAGTGAGGTAGAAGAGTAGAGGGGAGAGTCCTCTTAGAGGAGAGGGAGAGACTCTTCCTTGGAATTGGTGTGTGTTGAGAGAGGAAGAGAGGGGGACTACTTATACACTTGTAGGAGGGGCCTAAGTGCTAATTTACACCAAAACCGACACGGTAAACCTTCCTAATCAGACCAAACCGACCATCCCACTTCGGTAACCCCCATAAGGCAGGTTCATGAACCGTCTCCCCGAGGTGGGCGAAACCACCTCGGGGAGGTGCGGCCGCACTGTGTGGTGCGTGCGCGCCCCGCTGGGCTTCGCCTGGCCCGGGTCTCGATGGGCTGGCGTCCTTCGTCTTGAAAAGTTGTGGGCCGGGCTTTGCTCGGCCCAATTTTGATGTTTTGGGTCGATTTGCTCCCGGGCTTGTGTTTTGCAATAATGCGCTTCCCCGGATGGCGTACTTTGGCCATATTTCCACCTGTATTTATTATAAATTCTACAAAATACATTTTGAACACTACAAGTGGAAATATGTTAGTAATAAATGTATATGAGTATAAAAAGGTATAGTTTTACTCCCTTTTTGGTAGTAAGTTGACGGGAAAAATATGTCGTTGGTGACCGTCAACACTTACATCTGCAGAATTTTCTGGAGATTGCCAACACCTTCTCACCCAAGGATGTTCCCCAAGATATCATATTACTCCACCTATTCCCATTCTCATTGAAGGAAAAAAGCGAAGTTATGGTTCTATGCCAACAAAGAAGAAATCAAGACATGGGATGAATGTTCTACCGCCTTCCTATCAAAGTTCTTTCCCACGGGTAAAAAACCAATGCCCTACGAGGAAAAATTACCAACTTCCAACAGCAGAAAGGAGAATCAATTCCAGGTGCTTGGGAACGTTTACAAGAATACATATCAGATTGCCCTCATCATGGAATAGAAGATTTGTTGCTCATGCAAGGATTTTATCATGGATTAACACAACAAGCAAGGGAGCAACTAGATGCAACTGTTGAAGGATCATTTTTATCACTCACTCTTGACAAAGCTGAAGCACTCATGAACAAAATATCAGAAAATCAAAGCTGGATTCAAGACACTCAACACTACCATCGATTGAAGAAGTTCCAGGAGAAGAAGTAAAAGCAATATCAACTAGGATGGATGTGTTATTAAATTGGCTTGAACAACGAGCCAAAGACAAGAAGGAACGACAAGATTTACAAGATTACATTGACTCCGCATCAAATTCAAGCCTGGCTGTTAACCATTCAACATCAACTCAATCACAAGAACAAAGTTTACAACAGCAATTCAACTACCCAGGTAAGTATCGAGGTAATATTCCTAGAAACCCATTTTTAAGAGAGTTAATTGAGGAGCAAGCTAAGTTAAATGACATCCTTCTTAAGAAGCTTGTTGCTAATGATAAAGTTTTAGAAGATATAACTCTTAAGATGGATAATTTCTCTATTGCTTTTAAAGATCAACTTGCTTTTAATAAAAAGATAGAAACTCAAATAGCAAAGTTATCTGCTGCAAAATCTGTTGCCACTAACCTTGAGCAGGCAAATAATGTTACTACAAGAAGAGGTAAATCTACACATGATCCCGTTGATCCAAGAAGGATAATAGAAACATCAGTAAGGACACCAATTACGGCACCTGCAGCACCAAAGAACAACAAGACACGTGGTACAACCAATTAGAGAAGAAAAAAAATGATGACATAGAAGATTTGACTCAAGAACCTCAAATGACGCAAGACTTTCATGATACAAATCTCTTACCATATCCAAGAAGAAAACATGGAACCCAAGTGGATGAGCAGTTTGAAAAGTTTATAGAGGTGATTCAGAAATTATACATCAACATACCTCTACTAGACGCCATTCAATCCCAACCTATGCCAAGTATCTCAGAGATATATTGAATAAGAAAAGACCACTACCCACTATGGAGGTGATCAAGTTAATGAGAAGAATGCAAGTGCGGCTATCCTTAATATATTGCCACATAAGATGACAGATCCAGGATACCCCCGTAATTAATTGCTCAATTGGAGATCATCAGTTTACAGCACTTTGTGACTTTGGAGCAAGTGTAAGTGTAATGCCCAAGTCTGTCTTTGACAAACTTAAGCACACAACCCTGGAGCCAACTTCAATATCTTTACAATCAAGTGGACCAATCAATCGATACCCCTCAGAATTGCAGAGAATATACTAGTAAATATCGAGGATTCTTTTATACCTGTGGATTTTGTAGTTTTGGATATGCCACCGGACTCGTGAGTGTCAATCATTCTCGGACGACCTTTCCTAAGCACAGCCAATGCACACATCAATGTCACGGCTGGAGAGATTACATTCAACTTGAATGGAAAGGAAGAGAAGTTCGCCTTCAAACCCAGATCGGAGCTTAACTTAACAGCAAACAAGATTGAATCAGAAATTAAAGAAGAGTCATCATCGGTACCATCTCCGGAACCGGAGAATTCATCGATAATTAAATAAATTTGGGAAGTCCCAGTTCGAGGACTCTAACTACGGACATTTATCAGAAGGTAAGTCGGTAATTATTTAAATTTACTTTACAGAAAATCCATGCCCCATATAAATAATTTTACGATTGTGTCACAACCCGTGAAAGTATTTATTGTGGTGGCTCAAAAATATTTATTCTTACATTATTATTTTAACTCCTGCATTTATATATTGAAAAATACAAAAATAGAGTCACTATGTGATGGATCCTACATGTCATACACTAAATGCCATATTTCACCTAACTTGGACAAGACATATACCACTCAAACCTCACCTACCACCATGCACCACTCTCTACCACTCTTTTCCACCGAAAAACCCACCTATTACCATGGCATTGGGTGAGCATTATGCAGCATGAAGGTGAGTGGGAGAGGGCCCACCACCATGGCGGCCGGCGCCATCACTTCTGGCAGCCGCCAGGCTCTCACCTCCTCTATAAAAGCCCCTTCATCCCTCGCTTCTTCATCACACCTACATTGCTTTGATCAACATTCCAGCTGGAAACTCGAAGTTCTAATATCCAGAGAGCTTTGGGCTTTGTAGTAGAGAGAAAGAGAAGTGAGAAGGAGGAAAGAAGCTCTTAGTAGCAATAGAAAAAATTTCTTGAGAGAGGAGAAGTTTTTGAGAGTAGTAGAATAATCAAGAGTAATTAGTGGAGGTACTGTCCATATGGAGTAATCAAGATAAAATTTTGTTAGGGGGAAGTTCTGTCAAAATGAAAACAACTTTGTAATCTTTCTTTTGGACGACTAACCCCTGGACGACTAACTTTGGACGGCTAATTTCTAACTCTTTATTCTAACCCCTCCATTAGTTTCTTGTGTGTTTGTTTATTAACATTTTTGTAGGATGAGTTTTTGGAAATCGTTCAGTGGAAGAAGATCAAAACGTCTTCAACAACTTGGAGAGTCATCTTCCAGAGTTCCATCAGAGATGAGCTACGAGCCAGAGCAAGATGTGCCACCACATCTCTTTTCTTTGTAGTAAGAAGGTTAACCTCCCGACTGTCACCTCAAGTTTCATGGACAATACGAGAGAACAAGATACAATCAGTTGAAAAACCGTAAGTTCACTCACACTCCTGAGATTGATCCTGATCTTCTAGCTCAGACAGGTATGGATATTGAATTTGCTCATATTTTCCGCTTTTTGGGCTGGGAAACTTTTGCAAAAATCACAGAGGAAGGTTCTAAATTTTTGACCATAGAATTTCTTTGCACCCTTCGTTGCACTGATGAAGGAGTCACATTTAGATTTTTCCAACAACAGTATTCTCTCACTTGGAGAAATCTAAGTGATGCACTTGGCTTTCTACACTCTTGCACCATGAACTTAGACGTAGCTCTGAGTGATTTCAATCAAGCAACTATTTGGAAAGATTTGACTAATGTAGATGCATTTTTGGATGCAAAAGCTAGAGACCTACATTTACCAACCTTTCGCTTCTTCCATAAATGGATGCTTTTCACTCTTTTTCCTAAGAAAGATGGGCATAATGTTAGAGTAGGAGAGCTACAGTTGATCTATGCAGCTACAAAGAGAAGACAAGTTTCACCGGTATATATGTTAGTTCAGCATTGGATAGCTATGCCAACTCTCCTAGGAACAATTAATTGCACGTCACTTATCACACGTATTGCCAACCACTTAGGACTCTTGGATGATAACGCTCATATTGCCTACATAAGGGAAGATAGACCTGTTATAGGTTTTGATTTCTTTAGTAAGGGACATATTTTAAAGAAAGTGGGAAGTACTTGTTGACGGTCACTAACGACATATTTTTCCCGTCAACTTACTACCATAAAGGGAATAAAACAATACCTTTTTATACTCATATACATTTATTCCTAACATATTTCCACTTGTAGTGTTCGAAATGTATTTTGTAGTATTTATAATAAATACAGGTAGAAATACGCCCAAAGTACGCCATCCTGGAAAGCACATTCTCAAGGATATCAAGCCCGAGGTGGAAATGGACCAAAACTGCATAAGCGGACCGAGCCAAGCCCATGGTACAACTTCTCAAGGGCCAAATCAAGACGACACGCCGAAGCCTGGGCGCCCACGCCCGGGGTGCGCCCAGCCCTCGTTGGGGGCGGTTTGAGCCCACCGAAGCGTGGCGGTACATTAAGTGCTCAAATGGTCGGTTTGGGTGTTGATGGCCGGTGTAACGCACTGACGCCCCTGCTTAGGGGTCGGTTTAGGGGTAGTTAGGTCATTTAGCTCACTCTCCTTTGTGTATAAATACCTCCTCCCTCTCCCTCATTCCACACACACCACACTTGGAGTCACCACACCAGCACACTCACACTCTCTACCTCACTCTCCACCACCATCTTCTTTTCTTCTTCTTCTTACTTGGCTAGAATTGGAGTAGAAGAGCTACAAAAGGAGGACTTGTAATCTTGGAGCAAAGTGAGCTTTGGTAATATATATCTTTCATGGATCTTTCTCCATTGTGCAAGTTCTATTTCTATGATCATGGTCTAACTTATGAATTAGAGTATATGTTCTTCATCGATCATCGTATGCATAACATGATTATAGATGGGATAACGGTTCGTTGTTCTTTTTCGGGTTTGCTCTTGTCTTAGTCCGTCCATCCGTAGGGTGGGGATCCTGGGAGACAAGAGTAGTGCTCTAGTACGCTGGGCATGGTGCCCGGTATTCGACACCTTCGAATATGAGAGCATGCCACGGTCGTGAGGGTAGGAGGCGGGGGTTGTGACAGCCTTGTCCGTCCCCTTTGTAATCCCTCCACATTCGCATGTGATGTAGGAGTTCAGTAAATGCTTTTCATTGGGCGGATGGTACCGGGGAAGTCTCCCCTGTTATCCTAGACATAACCATGCTCATATCATGTTAGCATATGATCCTAACTATTCATTATAAGACCATGACTAGAATACTTTAGATTACTCCATAGGACATTCGTTTATTCTTTATCTATTTTCTTTATCCTTTACGGTGGATTCCAATGTGTGTGTCACACTATCTATAAACCGTATTGCTTACCCCTGTTATGAACGAGTTGGTCTTTTGTGCACACATTTCATCATCCGGATGCCATGCTACTTCTTATACAACATGCCTTCCTTTTGGGAAAATATAAATAACGATACCGAATACTTCCGGGTGAAATGCTACAATGATAGATCCGTCGCGCTTAAACTGCGGATGAATAATCAACTATGGCAAGATCTATCACCGTTGATTGAAAGTGCGTTATCACCGACACGGTGATTCCACTTAGTGATATCGGCGGCTCGTCTCCTAGCGTAGTCATCGGGGTTGGGTTCTAAACCCGATTCTAATGATTGCGCTAAGAAACGTCAACAAGCATTTCGGCGCTGTTGCGGGGAAGGCATTGTTATAAGAAATCACTAGGCGGCTATGAATATGAAATGTGCATGCATGATAACCACTTGCTCATACAGGCTAATCTTTTATGTTTTCTCCTATTGTGGATGAAAACAGGAAAGTGTATGTCAGTTTCCAACCGCCGATAAACTTCATCGAGAATCCCGAGGCACTCCTAAGGAAGAACAAGGTCTCGTACCTCTTCTTCTTCTTCGGCCGGAACCTCGGCAGTTGAGACCGACACCCCCGCAACAACCGAACCGCAAGCCATGGCTCAAAAAGTCGCTTCCACGATTTCTCCGTGCCTTCATTTGTTGCTAAGCGTGCCCACTAGGCCGGTGGTCAATGTTGCGGACAAGAACTTCGACCGCCTTTGGGCTAATTACCATGGTGCGGGCCGGTCCCCTTCGTGGATCGCCTAGCGAGGACGCCAACGCACATCTCCAACACTTCCTTGAGGTGTGCGACACGATTTTTTCATCAAGGACGTCGAACCCGATGTTATCAAAGGGGCTCCGCTCCTTTCTTCTCGTGGGGAAAGCGAAACAGTGGTTCTACAAGGACAAGGAGCAAAGTAAATACGTGGGCAAAATGCTCCACGGTGTTCCTAACTAAGTTCTTCCCCATGGGCAAAACCAATGCCCCGAGGGGAAGAATTGCCAACTTCCAGCCAGAATTCAATGGAACCCATCCCGAGGCGTGGGAAAGGCTGCAGGAATATATTCAAGCATGCCCACACCACGGAATGGAAAATTGGCCGGTGCTCCGAACTTCTATAATGGTCTCACGGCCATATCGAAGGGGCACCTAGACGCCCGGTGCCGGGTGGCGCATTCTTGTCGCTCACCATTGATGGGGCAACAGCCCCGATCGACAAGATGGTGGCAAACCGAAAGCCGGGGAAGACAGAACCCGGCCTAAAACACAAAAAAGGCATGCATCCCGTGAAGGAGGCGGATATGCTTGCCGCAAAAATGGATCTATTGTCGAAGAAGTCGGATGAGCGCAGCCCGAGACTCAACTAATCGCCGGCGCCCAGTTTACGCCATAGACTCACACATGACATGTGAGACCTGTGGTGAAGTTGGCCACTCAGGGGATAACTGCCCTGAGACCCGTGAAGAAGCAACGTTCATAAACAACAACGGGTATCGCCAACCTCAAAGAAGGCTGGAACAACCGCCTCGTTCACCATTCCAAGGTAACCAGGGCTATAATCCTAATTACGGCCCGGTCAACCTTCACTAAAGGACCTGGTGTTGGGCCAAGCCAAGGTCAATGAAAACCTCACCAAAAAAAGATGAGCCATCAAGATAAAATCCTAGAAGGGGTGAATAACAAGCTAGAAGGGTTGACATCGGCCGTGAAGAATCAATTGAGCTTCAATAAGATGATGGAAACACAAATAGCCCAGATTTTTGCCCAAGTGCCGATTAACGATTCGGTAGGATCCTGGGGCAACCCGAGGTCCCGCGACGAGTCGATCAACATGATATCACCGAGGCTCGGCCAACCCAAAGAGTCGGGCAAAGATCCCCGTGGACTCGCCGTTTATTGCCAAGAAGGGAGACCCCTGGGCGTCCGATCATCAGCTGCGCCATTGGTCCCCACATATTCGCCAATGCATTTTGTGACTTGGGGGCCAGCATTAACGTGATGTCCAAGGCTACCTTCAATAGAATCCATGGTGGGACACTTGCTCCTCGCAAGTTTTGTCCTCCAAATGGCGAGATCAAACAACACGGTAGCCCGAGGGAATTCTCGAAGACATCTTTGATCAAAATCAAAGATGAATACATCCCCGCAGACTTCGTGGTCCTAGACATGGGCCCGAAGGAGGATGTGTCTCTCCTTCCGGGAGGCCATTTCTCTATTAATCGCCAAAGCCGATATCGGCTTGGGGAAGGGTTTCATCATCTTCCATGTCCGAGATAAGGCGGTAAAGTGCCCATTCATTGGGTACAAAGCAACAAAGACACCCAGATATCATCATCAAGACCGGTGTGGTGTGTTGGGGGATCGACCGAAACCCCGGAGCAGATACTTTCCACCGGTGATCGTGGGAGAAGTCGACAGGTGACTATAAATAACCCGCCTAAAAAAAAATGTGTGTTTTACAAAATATTTTATTATCAAAACAAAACAAAAATATTTATTACATAAAATCTATAAGTAAATATCTTCAAAAACTAAAATAAAGATCTTTATAAATAAAATAAATTTTTCTATGAAAAAGCAAGAAAAATATTTCCTAGATAAAATATGTTTTCAAAATAAATTTGTAGTATATAAAAAAAAGCAACATTTTGAAACTTTTTTTTTTTGGGGAAAATCAAAAGGGGAGAAAACGGCTAAACCAGCGTGAGCAAACAACGGTCATAAACTTTTTCATGACCGTTGTGCACGCCTCCGCCAAATCCAACGGCGGCCGCCTCGGGAGGGTGCGGCCGCACCTTTAAGTGCGCGCGCGCACCGCGGCGGGCGCCGCGTGGCCCCCGCCTTTGCCAACGGCTACTATCCGTTGCATGGCGCGCCACGGTCGGTTGCTCGGCTATATATAGCTTGGGCACCGGTGTGAGAGCACCCACCTTCCATTCTCACTCTTTTTCTCACTCTCACACTCTCCCACTTTGCACTACACTCAATTTTCTCCACCAAAAATATTGTGTCAAGCAAGATCACGGGTATGAAAGTTCATACTTTCATCTAACCCTTGCACACCCGAGGATTTTGCTCAATCGTTTTTTTGCAAGTAGCCATGAAGAAAGCCGAGAAGATTTTCAGCGGGTTGAGGCGATCATCAAGGCATAGCTCGCGGCACACAAGCACGAGCTCCTTCAACCTCGACGAGCAAGAAAGCTCCCCCATGCAAGAAGATCTTTCGCACCGGTCGGGGGAGGAAGAAGCTCAAGCTCCCCGACTCGACGGCCGATGCTCCATACCCGTCATCGAGGGGGAACCCGGAGATGCAAGCCTATCTCCTACTCAAGGATCGTGTGTTCCAACACACGCTCGGGATCGACCCGACCTTCTCGAACAAACAGGTATGGACGATGAATTCCGTACTATTTGGAAAGCGGTCGGGTGGCGGGGATTATCCCCCCTCGAGGAGGAAGGTTCTCGCCTCCTAACAATCCGGTTTCTATGCACTTTGGTAGAGGACAAGCTAGGCATTTCTTTTTCGCCTTTTCGGACGTTCTTATCATATCAAGTGGGCGGAACTAGCTAGTCACTTGGGCTTTAGTTATAGATGTGCACTAGATGTGGATGCTGCTTTGCCCGGCTTCGTTCGACCCCAGTTTTGGGAAGAGATTACCGGTGCTCACGAGACCGGTGTCTTCAAGCCTCGCCACTCACAAATCCAAAGACCCATCACTTAGATTCATTCATCATTTGGATATCTTTGGCAATCGTTTCCTAGGCACGAGGGTTAGATGGGTGAACGAGATAGAACTCAAGCTTCTCTATGCCGTTGTCAATAAGGTAAAAGTAGCCCCAGTGGTAGAGATGTGCAGGAACCTTCACCATATTATCACCAAAGTTGCTGTTCCAGTCACCTGCACATCGATTATCACACGCATCGCTTCTGCGATTGGGGCATTGGACAACGAGCATGTTGAGTACATATCCACACCCCGTGAGTACTGGACTACCGCACAGCTAGTAGTTGGGCACCTAGCAAAGATACTACCGACGGGGAGAGCTTGCACATACTTTTTCTCGGCTATACCGCGTGATTCGGTTACCTAACCCGGATCTACAGTTGTATAAAAGCCAGTCTTTGACTTTTGAGCTCGAGACTGCTGATAGTGTACGCAGGCGAGAGGCCCCGAGCAGTTCTACCCGCAGTGTGTCAGGAGGCCAGAGGCTGGCTCGAGTTCTCATGCAGCATACTTCACGCCACCACCACGCCCCGGCTTGCTTGACGCCCCGGTGAGGGAGGGTTCTATCCTTTGGGGACCCCGGGGTTCATGCCCGAGTATGATCCAAGGTGGGAACCTCCCCCATGACGCCGCACCATCAGAATGGCTCGAAGGAGATTCGTGAAGCATGGAGGGCCAACATGGTGGACCTTTCCGCCAGCTTCGAGGGTATGCCTCCGTAAGTCCAGCCAAGACCATCAAGATATGGACCGGAGGCTATCAACGTGCAGCCTACGTAACCTCGACGTTCACACAGGTAACATTGAGCATACACTTAACACTCATGTGCAGAACACCCATCGGTGGCAACAAAACTGGGAATACCAGAACAAGTTTACGATGGGACCAGCTCGAGGCAAACATGGCTACTCGCAACACACGCGAGGAAGCATTCGAGGCACCTGTGGCTTCGATCCGCATCGGAGGCCTCCAGATAGCTTGGGCGGGACCCCCCCGCAGGTATCATTGCATTGCATATTTACTTTCATCAAACTTTATTTTATTTTAGCATGTTTAAATTCCAGCAATCTTGCATCAAAAAAAAAAAAATCCAAAAATAGAATAAGTAGCTCTTCTTGTGCTTTCATGTCTATACATATGAGCTATGAAAATGTTTAGTTTTAGTCCCTTGTTGAAATGATGAATAGTTGCTCTGTCTTATGCTTTGCATGTGCCTATTTTATAATTCGAATTTCTCTAAAGTTTGGGTTTAGTGGCTAAAATCTAAAAACTCATCCAAAAAAAAACCCGATTCATGTGGGTTGCATAAGCTCTATCCAGTCTAAGTTGTTGCCAAGTATGATATGGTACAAATAGATTTACTATGATTTCGTCCAAAAGAGATACTTGACGTCCGGGAAACTAATTTGAAAGAAAAGAGAAATGCTATGGGCTATGCTAAAAAAAAAAAAGAAAGAGATGAAAAATGGACATGTGTCCGAGGGCGAAGAAGAGCCCACATCTCCCCAAAAAAGAGAGAAAACAAAGAGAGGAAATAAAAGACAAAAAGTCTAGGGCGAAAGCAGAGCCCACCTCTCCAAAATATATATATATATATATATATATATATATATATATATATAGGGCTGCGCTAAGTAGTACCTGTGGTAGTGATTAATAATCACTACCCGAGCCCTCGCAGCCGACCGCCCCCTTAAACCAGCCCCCGGCGGCAGCAATCCACACGCGCCAGACTAGGTCCCGGCAGGGCCACCCCTGTGCACGCAACACGCCCGCTCTGGGCCTTTTTTTTTCATTTTTCTTTGGCGATTTTTTTCCATTTTTTTGTTCATCTCGTGGCGATTTTTTTCCTTTTTTTTTTCATCTTGTGGTTTTTATGGACATGTGAACTTCCAATAAATAGGGTTGAACGTTTATTGTTTTCTTATTTTCGAATGTAAATTTTATTTATTTTCTCATGAATACGTGAGGAAACAAAAAGAAAGTCACTAACTGGAACATAAAGACGTGAGTTCATGTATTTATGATGGTACAGTACCAATGTTAAAACTTGGGTTTTTAACGTTAAATGAATAAAACATTTTTTCCACAAGAACATAACTTTTAGGTAATGAATCACTAGAGAAGATTTAGAGTACAGTATACAATTTGAATACATATGTACTTTGTCTCCGTAACCTTCATTGGAATCATATAAATCTTTGGTTCCAACAACTCAGGCCAAATTATACTACTTTTTTATTAAAAAGAAAAACAAAACTAATACACCCTCTTCTCTCGCCCTTTTACTGGCTTCCAATTGATTCACCTGTCAAAAGAATTTCATGAGTAATAACACAATAAGCCATACACCTTACATATAGACAGGCACCGATATTGCACGCTTACACTTTACAGTATAGCCGGCACATAGAAGTACTAGTTTATGTCCTCAGAGCATTATAAATTGAATGCATCGATTCTTGGTGCTGCATATGGATCTCAAAAACATGTGTAACATTCTTGATCTCTTATTGTAAAGAGACAACTAAAAATGATTGTTTTATGGAACAAAGTATAATGTAGACAAAGAAATGATCATGAGAAGCATTACAAATAGTTTTTTATCATTTTTTTTATGAGCGCATGCCTAGGCGCAAAAAATAGGCTTCATCATGATTAACATGGTGTCTCGTGCAATTGATAAAAAGCATGGAGCCCCCAAGCAAAATGTAGCCTCTATTCCAAGTAGAAGCACTAAATCAAGTGTCTTTTATTATTTAGCTGTCAGCCAAATGCACAAGAGACAGCATGCTCCAATAACTTAACACACACCCACACATTTCCACAAGCAAAACATGTAGATGGTAGTACAATTGGCTGCTTTGTCACCCATCAGGCAAACAAAATATCATGCTGAAAAGGGAGGAAACAACTTCTCCTAGCCTCCAGACCTGACAATAATTGTTTTTTAAAAAAAAAATCATCACATGAAGAATAATATATATTGCAATATAGCTTCCCATCTGAGATTACATTCAGACAAATATTTTTTATAAGCTGAGAGTTCACGTGTAGCTGATTAGGTCTTATCACCAATCATTTTAGCACTTCTAAGATGAAAAATAAAAAACCCCGATATATTCCTTAAGCTAAGAAGATTTAGTTCAGTTGCAGGGAACTGTGGTTAAGAAAATAATTTATGCTTGTTCACACGAAACTTGTTTTAACTAGCACAAGAGGTGATACCTATCGACTATTCCGCATAATGACACACCATACTAATTAGGTAGTTTTTCAAATGTGATAATATGTGTTCTACCAAAATATAATAACTGGGAATCTAATAGATGACTGCTAGAACTGGATAACCTTTCCTGCCTCTAAATTCTATATCAACCATATTACTACTGATTCTCATTCTATTTTCTGTTCCGATGTTTAGTCAAATGCCTCCGAATTAAATGAAATGGCCACTACTGGAAAACAAGGCCTCTGTTTCCACCTACATATTAACTATTAAGAACCTGACATGTTGGTTTTATTCCCATCAGGTGCCTGAAATTCAGATCCAGAACAACTAGGCAAGGGCAGAAAAACCACCAGTCGGCCCCTCATGCTTAAACAACGATGTGAGATTTTACACCCTCCATTTCAAATTGTGTCTGCGATTATGCTTAGTTGAATTGTTCATAGTGGCCATTCTATTACTGGAGCTGTAGAGAATTAGTCATTCGCGGGATATACTAAATGTCCAAGGAACAAATTATTTTACTATTGTGTTTCTCGGGCAATTAAATTATTCAGGATCATCAGTTTAACTATGTTTTGATCAAACAATTGTGCTGCCCAGAACATGATCTAAAACAAGGCATATTAGAGTACAACACCAGCCTTACCGTTACACTGCACCTCTATCAGAATAGGGAAACGACCTTTTCTGCATCAACAGCAGCGACCAACTTTTCTGCAAAATAACATTGTTCAAATAAATGATATTGAACCAGTTACGTGGGAGAACCAAATATAATAACATTCACATAAACACAGAGCATAAAAGAGACTTTGCTATTTACTACCGTAAGGATAATTTGAGACGGAAATGAAGTAGTGATGTATGATCAAAGGTATTTTATGAAATTCAACTATTAGACCTCAAATTTCACCTATGGTTGATGCAATCTGTGCCATGCAGTCACAAAATCAAGATGGGGAAGGGGATGTGGAGGAGGGCACCTATGTTTTAGGAGCACACGCAGGCGAGGCGGTGACAGTGAGCTGATAGCGGCAACAACATCCAAAGGTGAGTTTCCACTCCTTTCTTTGGGAGTTCGTAACAGAAAGAGACGATGAGTCACAATGCGCTGCAAGCACACTAACTGTTATGTGCCTTGTGTTCCAAATTTGCAAAAAAAAAAAATACAAGCGATGAAATTTCATAGAGAACCAAACTACTCATATTGTCATAGATCAACATTTTTTATGCATATATTAATCAATAAACAAACTATACTACTGTAGCTCGCATAAGGTCAAGATTGGGACACAAATTTTTATCCAGATTAATTGATGTTTCACCTGATGCTGCGTGTGGTGTGGCCTGTGAAGCAGTAATTTGAATAAAAAAGAATGGAAATTGATTTGAATATAGAATTTACAATGAATACATGTACTTGCCTGCAAGCAAGCAAGCATGCATCACTACGTCATTTCCAATAGGTGAAATTTCAATACGAGTTCATCTCAACCAAACTACTGCATGGTCGGATACTACACACCGTGACGGAGTCAGGGTAGAACTCGTATTTTAATAAAACTACAAGAGAATAAAATAATGTTTACCATTCCAATAATTTAATGATACAGAAAAATCTGCAATAGCCAATGGATTCTCCACCTAGCTCATATTTTATTACTTAAGGATCAGATCATCAGAGTGCAGAATTGGATGAAGATGTTGAGAGGGATAATTGGAAACGCAAGTAAACAAATAAGGAGGCAAATTGGAAGATTTTGAGATTTGTATCTGAGGACTCAACTATGCTGCTGCTCGTTGTTCAGTGCCTGCAGTTGGCTCACCGCCGTCGCCGTTTTAAGCACCAGCACGGCACAGGGGAGGGATAGTGGATATGAAGGGGGCGCAGGCAGCCCGCAGCCGCATGGTGACCACGCCCAGTGCTATAGAAAGTTATATTTATATGACGGGAACAAGGGCTGAAAGGGGAGTTATTTGATTTGTGGCTCCTGCTCCTGCTCCCTGACAAACTCCTACCCATTATAATGCAAACTGCAACCTCCCTAAAACCTCAAGCAACAGAGTATTTCCATAAAACAAAACGTCATCAGACATATGTATAAGATAAAAATGAAATTAATAATGCTTTGGTAGGGTAGGGGGTGGATTTAGACGAGAAAATTACCATTGCCACTAGTTGCAATTGCTGCCGCAACAGAAAGTAAGTTATCATAAGTTCATAACAGCTCCTCATATTTGCCACATCCTATCAAAGAAAGCAACAATTCATATCAAAACTAGGAGGAAGCAGACACATGATTTAAAACAACAAAAGTTGTAATAACATCCATCCATTATGGTATTCTGATGAAGCTATACAGCTGGTAACAACAGAACTAGGTAGTCATTGTTTTTGTAATTCAAGGATACCCACACAAATTAGTTAATTTTAGAAAACTGAAGACTAATGAACAAATTGATTAACAAACGAGATTAGCACGTGAATAGAGGAATTAATGGATCTAAATTGGCCTGCATCAGATCACCTACTCACAGCTGATAAAAAACGACGCCCCTATGGAGGCATTGGCGTTCCAGGGGTTCGCACAAGAAATAAATGAAAGCCATGTTTGCATGTATATGTGATAATTCTAAATAAAATACATATATTTTCTCCGAAAGCCAGATGAATGTTTCAATATACTTTGGTTTAATTTTAGAAACATATAATAATCTGATCAATGCTACTGGTTGGGAATTACCGCACCAAATCCTTAACTGAAAGCTGCATTGAACAAAAATTGGCAGGCGAGACAAACTCACATTGTTGCAATTGAAGAGGAGCTCCTGGTCGCCACCTATGCTGACAATAGAAGACTCGCAGGAAACCCATCCTACAGGCCAATCATTAAATCGAATCAAGGAGGAGGAGATGTACAAACGCCGAGCTGGGAAAAGGGGATCCGCAGGAGGAGCACCCTGGATCCGCCAAAGATTGTTGGAGCACGAGGCGGTCGCGGTTACCGGTGACGGCGGCAGAGGAGGTGGTGTGACATCGCCCGCCGCTGGAGGCCTAACGCAAAGGCATCCCGCACTCGAATCATCAGACCAAGAGAGGCCTAACGCAAGGCATCCCCCTGCAATCGAATCATCAAACTGAATCAAGAAGGGAAAGGGAAGGGAAGGGGAACAGAAAATGCCACAAACGGGGAGCGGAAAGGGGATTTGGAGGAGGGCGCACCTAGACTGCCACCACCAATGTCGCCGGCTTTGCCAGAATCGGCCGAGGGGGCCTACGCCGCCGGAAGACGACGCCATAGCGCCACCGCCGGGGCAGCTGAGGCATCGATCTAAGGCTGCGGCGGTGTCTGAGACCGTGGGATTCGTCTCGGAGGCTGCGGAGGCGAGGAGTGGGGGGGAGATGGGCTCGGCCCCGGAGGAGAGGCGGCGGCGAAGCTGGGCTCGTCTTGGCGGAGGGGAGGTGAGCTGGGAGAAATCGACGCCTCCCCACGATCTGTCGATCCGGACTTAAAAAGAAACACGGATAAAAAATAAACCCTAAAATAAAAAAGAGGTGGGTGCGGGACGGAAATAACCGAGGACCGGCAATTCGAAGGCGTCGGCGCGGCGTGTGGGCTCGCCAGGTCCGACATTTTGGACTCGGGTAGTGATTATTAAACACTACCAGGGTAATATATAGAATACCTATATATATATATATATATATATATATATATATATATATATATATATATATATATATATATATATATAGCAATAAAGCCCATACTTTCTCGAAAAACCAAATATAATCTTAAATCTAAATAAATCCCAGATGAGAAAGTTGATCAAAAGGATGAATGAAAAGTATTTTCTGTTATAACCGTTCTATCCGGCAATCGCCTAAGGCTTTGAGAAAAGCTAAAAAAGCCCCACTACGATGAAAGGTAATAAAGGGTGAGAAAAGATGTGCCATTTTATTCAAACTATAGTAGAAAATCTTATTATAACCCCGGCACTTGTGAAACATAACCGGCATTGTAGCAACTCCCGATCAACAACCAAGTATTTATCTTTTGCTCGAGGACGCGCAAAGGGTAAGCTTGGGGGGAGTTTGTTGTGGTCACTAACGACATATTTTTTTCCCGTCAACTTACTACCATAAAGGGAATAAAACTATACCTTTTTTATACTCATATATATTTATTACTAACATATTTCCACTTGTAGTGTTCGAAATGTATTTTGTAGTATTTATAATAAATACAGGTGGAAATACGTCCAAAGTACGCCATCCTGGAAAGCACATTCTCAAGGATATCAAGCCCGGGGTGGAAATGGACCAAAAAACCGCATAATCGACCGAGCCAAGCCTATGGTACAACTTCTCGGGCCAAATCAAGGCGACACGCCGGCCTAGGCCGGCCCACGCCTGGGGTGCACCGCACCCAGTGGTGCGCCCCGCACCCTGTTGGGGGCTGTTCGAGCCCCGGGCGCGGCGTGGCGGTACATTAAGTGCTCAAATGGTCGGGTTTGGGTGTTGATGGCCGGTGCAACGCACTGGATGCCCCTGCTTAGGTCGGTTAAGGGTAGTTAGGTCATTTAGCTCACTCTCCTTTGTGTATAAATACCTCCTCCCTCTCCCTCATTCCACACACCACACTTGGAGTCACCACACCAAAGACACTCACACTCTCTACCTCACTCTCCACCACCATCTTCTTCTTCTTCTTCTTACTTGGCTAGAATTGGAGTAGAAGAGCTACAAAAGGAGGACTTGTAATCTTGGAGCAAAGTGAGCTTTGGTAATATATATCTTTCATGGATCTTTCTCCATTGTGCAAGTTCTATTTCTATGATCATGGTCTAACTTATGAATTAGAGTATATGTTCTTCATCGATCATCGTATGCATAACATGATTATAGATGGGATAACGGTTCGTTGTTCTTTCGGGTTTGCTCTTGTCTTAGTCCGTCCATCCGTAGGGTGGGGATCCTGGGGAGACAAGAGTAGTGTTTCTAGTACCTTGGGCATGGTGCCCGGTATTACGACACCTTCGAATATGAGAGCATGCCATGGTCGTGAGGGTAGGGCGGCGAGGGGGTTGTGGCACTTTGTCCGTCCCCTTGTAATCCCTCCACGTTCGCATGTGATGTAGGAGTTCGTAAAATGCTTTCCATTGGGCGAGATGGTACCGGGAAGTCTCCCCCTCGTTATCCTAGACATAACCATGCTCATATCATGTTAGCATATGATCCTAACTATTCATTGTAAGACCATGACTAGAATACTTTTAGATTACTCCATAGGACATTCGTTTATTCTTTATCTATTTTCTTTATCCTTTACCGGTGGATTCCAATGTGTGTGTCACACTATCTATAAACCGTATTGCTTACCCCTGTTATGAACGAGTTGGTCTTTGCGTGCACACATTTCATCATCCAGATGCCATGCTACTTCTTATACAACATGCCTTCCTTTGGGAAAATATAAATAACGATACCCTGAATACTTAAAGGGTGAAATGCTACAATGATAGATCCGCGCGCCGGATGAATAATCAACTATGGCAAGATCTATCACCGTTGATTGAAAGTGCGTTATCACCGACACGGTGATTCCACTTAGTGATATCGACGGCTCGCTCTCTAGCGTAGTCATCAGGGTTGGGTTCTAAACCTGATTCTAATGATTGGCGCTAAGAAACGCCAACAAGACTTATGTCATGACCCATGCTACCGCCGGGGAGATTCGGTTGCCTAACCCCGATCTCTCCATATATCGTGGTGACCTTATTCGTTGAATGTGCAGGCATGCCGATCAATATGCGCAGAGAACCATGCCAACTCGTGAGATGCATGCCCATGATCCAATTTGGACCGATGCAGACCCACGACCACAAGAGCCGGCATTTGAGGGTATCAGCCATGGACTTACCCCCCACCTTCACAAGCAGATTACAGTCGCGCTGAGCATTCACCTCGGTTTGCACAAGAAGGCCCAAGTGAGCAGGGTGGTGATGCACATATTCGTCGGGAAACCTATCGTGGAAGTGGTTACTTCTATGATACACCAGGTACCTCACACCCTACTCCCGAACCACCTCGCAATTCTTTTACAGGTTATGGACAGCACGACGCATGCTCGTTCCAAGGAATGTACAACACCATCCTAGACATAAGGCATGACCAGGTCAACTATTATCAAGACCAGAGAGACTGGAACGCCCAGACAGTCGTAACATCATCGAGATGAGAGAGACCATTGAACAGCAGAATGAGGAGAGATCGTCCCCTGCTCGACGCCGCCGCTGGCGCCGTTGAACCATTGCACCAACACCAGCTTGGGGAGTTGTCCCCGTGTGGCGAGGTAAGTCTCGGTGACGGCAATTATCTATTTTATATATTTATATATATTTTTATTAAATTTGCTTTGCTTTGTTTGCTAAAAAAATGAAATGAATAACCATGAAAACCAAATAAAAAAGTGTGTATAATTAGTTTGTTTTAAAGTTTGTTGTTAAATAAATTAGTAGCTATCTCTTGTGTTTGGAGATGATGAATAGTTGCTCTGTTTTCTTACAAGTATCTATCATTAGTTTAGAATTCTCCCATGTCATGAATAAAATTGTTTAGACTTGAAAATTTGTTTTGAGCTTGAAATTTCCGTGGGGAGCATACATCTAAGCTAATCTAGGTAATTGACGGATATGATATGAGATAGTCCGAGCTGCTATTTATCTTACTCCTAGTTGCACTAAATTTTGGAGATTTGATTTGTGAAAAATTTGAAAATTGGATGATGAGTTTCCTATATGACAGAGAGAGTTTAAAATTCCTACCACGACCATATATATACTTGTTTCTAGAATAGGAACTCTTTTATTTATTACTTGCTTTGTATTGAGTTTAGTCAACCTTCGAGACCCTCGGGAACTTGTCATACAATTCCACATATATCCCCACATATATTCCACACCATATACACACTATAAATCCTTCATCCATTTTGCTAGCCATCAAAAAAAAATGTTTTACTCCAATCCTCGGGAGTAAACACCAAAAAATATTTCTCATCCCTATGTTTATTCTCTAAACCCCATTTATGCTCCATGTGTTTTATTTATTATCTCTCAAATATTTGCTTGACAAAAAGAAGAAACTTGAGGCAATGCTAAAAGAAAGGAAAAGGGGAGATGAAAAATGGACAAGTGTCCTACGGGCGAGTAGAGCCTACCTCCCTAAAAAGAAAGAAAGAGAAAAATGAAAGAGAGTAAAAAATTGGACAAGTGTCCAAATGAAAACAATGGGTACTTAGATGCCGCCTCTCCGAAAAAATAAAAAGAAAGAAAAGCTAGCCCAAGTTCTCTTTTTATGTCTTCTTAAAATTTCGAAAAAAGAGAGATCAATTTCTTCAAGGGAGCATAGTAGAATTAGGATCATTATATCCCATCACCATCATATATCCATCTCACAAGTACATTCCATACACTCACATTGTATGACTTGTTCCTTTGGATCCGTTGTTTGACTTTACAATATATGCTTTGCAAGTATGTATATCTTTGTCTCCCACCTATGAGCTCCAGATATAAGCCTTAGTAGATAGGTTGAGAGAAGGCATGATACATTTGCCATGTTCCATAAATACCACATATCTTGAGAGAAGGCATAACATCATTGCCTTGGTAAGAATCCAAAAAATACTACATATGAGAGACATGCAAGGGTCATACAATGGAAACTCTGAGTTTTATTTTGAAAATTTATAAAAACTCCAGAACAGAGGTGAAATGAAGAGTTTGAGACATAGTGCTTAACTTGATTGTTCTATCTTTCAATTACTCAAGATATAAGTACGTAAAAGCCCCATTATTTTCGGGTAATAAAAAGTGAGTTGTAAGATCAGAATGTTTCACCTTTGTCTTTTGAGGAGAGTTCTAAAATTAATGACATGTGTATTTGTGAGAAGATAATTCATTGTAGCAACTCTGATCCACTCTCGGTGAAAAGCTTTTGCTAAGAGACTAGCAAAGGTTAAGCTTTGGGGAGCTTGTTGACACCTATTATCATACACATTTATATGTCAACAAGAGATGAAATAAGGACATAAATTGAATAAATACTTAGATTAGAGGTTTATACTAATAAGTTCCACGAAGTTTTGGTGATTTATGTATTTTCGGGGACTTAACAGATAAATACAGAGAAGAATGGAGAAAGTTCCGAATATACATCACATATGATGACAAGACTTGACCGTGAAGTAACTCAATCCAAAAAGTGGACTAAAACATTCTAGAAAGTACCGGAGGACACCGGAAGAAACCCGAAGCCGAGGGAGGTCAACCCGGCGGCGGCCGCCAAAGCTTTCACTGCGTGGCCGCCGCGGGTGGGACCCACCTGTCGACCCTCAGCTTTCTAGGTCGGGTTTGTAACCCGACTTTGAGGTTGTATCTACACCGTTATTGAAGGTTGGTTTGATCCAATGGTCGTCATTCATCGCCAAGGCCTATATAAGAAAGACCTCTCGCCTTGGGGTTAAACCCTAATTCATATCAAGTTCATTATTATCAATTCAGGTTGTAAGTCGCGTAAGTAGAAGAGAGTATCTCCACCGAGAGATTAGGGTTAGCTACTTATTCTAGTTCTAGTTCATCTAGTTCTAGTTCGTCTAAGTTGATTAGCAAGTCGATTCAAGTAGAGCCTGGGTGTGCCTACCTAGAGTTCTAGATCTTCAAGTTTCACGCATACAGATATTATCTTGTATCTATGACTTTGCTCTTTATTAATAATATGTGTTTGTTTGCTATGTTCTTACTTTATTCTAATAGTATGCTTGATATAGATGTAGTTTATGATAGATTTATGTATCTATTCGTAGAGCGCCTAATTCAATACTCGAGTGGGTTAGGTGGTAAAGATATTTATGTAAGCGTGGTGCTTGTATATGATTTACCTGCGAGTGCACCTTATATTCCGGGTCATGTGGTAGATCGCGGGAGTGACAGGCCTGTTGAGTCCTTTGTAATCCACCCTCCGTCTATAAGACTAGTGGACAATGAGTACGGGGAATATCTTGTTTTGCTCTTGATTTTCCTTGGTAGTCGTCCGGATACATGATCTAGAGTTTACTATGCTATATATGATAACATATGCCTTAGAGTAAATGTAATGACTTAGTAGATTAAATGCTATAGAAGAATTCTATCTCTTAAAGTAGTCCATTGTTAAGTCTAACTTATAGTAGTCTATTCCCCGCCTCTCGAAAGTGTGATACCGCCTTTATTTATCATTATCATATTATTATCATTATTGGTTTACCCCCGCTAAAGTTAGCACTAGTAATGATCTCTCTCATAAGTATGCCACTTATCAATTATATATGAGTCCACCTTTAATTATTCCTCCCTCGTGGTAGAATATAAATGACAAAAACCCGGATTACTCCCGGTGAAATGCTACAAAGTGGTATTTATATACGTGCGCTTTGCGGATAGACCTTTTATTTCTTATAGATTGCAAACAACACATTCACGAGTATCACCTATGCATTTCCTAGCATTGCTGCTGGGGATGACAACCTAGCACATAGTAGTGTTAAGAGATGAACCACCGAAAGTGTCTCGACGACATATAGCCTAAGGTGAGATTAACTCCACCTTTTGTTATAGTGACGTTAGAAATACCAACAAGGATGGAGGAGAGGCGGACCCCCACCGACCCCCGCAAAGAGGTTGAAGGTGAAGGTGGCGCGCGGGCGGCCGGTGGGCGACCCCGCCTCGAGGCGCAGCGGCGGTGTTCGAAGTCGCCATGGGGGGGAGGGCCCGCTCCCGGGCCGAGGCGAGGCGCCGCCGCCCGGGAAGGGGACGCGCGGGGACCCTCCCTCCCTTGTCACCACCTCCCGTGACGGCCGGCCAAGGGGTCTCGGACACGCCGCCTTTTCTGGGTGGTTCGGGGCGGTCTTCCCCTACCTTGCGGGGAACGCCGCGGCGGGAGGCATCACCCCGCCCTCGAAACCGGGCCCGTGCATCCCGCCAGGCCCTTGGGACCGGTGGGTCGGAATTGCCTGCACCGCCGTCACCCCGAGGCCCACTCGGGCGAACTTCAGAGCGCGACACTCCCCCGACGGCGAAGTCTGGCAGGGGAGTTGGCCGAGATGAGGGGTCGGCGGGTGGTGGTGACGCAGACGAGGGTCATCGGGTGGTTACTCCACAACTTTAGGTGGGTGAATGGATTTCTTGTGAGACGATATGGGATGGTTTAAGCGAGGGATCATGATCTGAAGACCGGCCGCGGCCGGTCAACCTCGAATTTTCGGGGCGGTTGGGAGCGAGGCGGGGGAATCCCACGCGCCCCGAGGGGCATCCGCCGCGACAAGGAGGAGACTCCCACAGACGGGCTTGGGGCGCCGGCGCCTCGTCCACCGAAGTCGGCGGCTGCGGCGTGATCCTCGCCCGCCCTCCGGGCCCCCGTGGGTCTTGTGACGAGCCGACCAATTTATAAGAAATCAAGTATAATTCGCAATTACCGAAGCAATCGCGATCTACACTTGAGTCCATATAAACCTGGTATTAGGAAATCTCGTGAGTGATTTCAAACTCATCAACAATACAACAGGATCGTTGAGCTCAGTGAGTTAAAATCCTTGTGTATCTCAAAACAAATTCAATATATATTAATCGGAGTGCGATGTACACCTTTATTTCCAAATAATTCAGAGTGCGGAAGCAATAGCTTTCGAAAGAAAAAATAATTGTACAGCGGAAATAAAATATGATAGTGCCAACATAATGTCACCCCCGTAATGGCAAGAGAGAGTGGAAATATGGAGACCGCCATGCCCTAGGCATTATTCTTCAAGCACAAAGACATCACAACTGGATCAACTCATGCTAGACGGATCACCTGCAACATCGGAAATTAACCCGTGAGTACTCAATTGTACTCCGCAAGACTTACCCGTCTTAAACTAGAAAATAAGGGAAAGACTCCAAGGAGTATGCTTGGCTTTATCCGAGTCGGGTGACTCACATTTATTTTCAAAAATAAAGTTGATTAATGCGCCTACACATACTACTCAAAGTTCTTCCAAGTTAAAAGGTTGTTATTATTTACATAAACCATAAGTCCTGTATAGTCAAGATTAAAACATATGCTCAGCGATATATAAATAACAGTATAAGTAACTTGATCAACATTTTAACATCAGCAGCCTGAACACGAATAACCATTATTGTGATATTAAGACTACAGTGGCATGAAGACAGACGGGTTCTCACTGTCCAGGAGAGATGGCGATTCAAATCGATTGCAAACCAGCTGGCGAATACCCTGTCATAAACTAGGCCTACCTGCGCTACGGCAGACCTAATCACTCCCAAGACGTTAGGGGACGTAAAGTCTCGGACCTGTCGGCAACCCCCTCCTCTCGAGCCACCAAGTGAGCAGGCAACGAAAACGACGTTTCGTGCGCCTCTTCTTGCGCTCGATCCAACTCAACCGACTACGCCAAGGAGGGACGTTAAGCGTACAAGTACCGGCCCCTAGCATTCTCACGAGCTTCGTGGCTCACGACCCAACGGAGCCTACTATATGAACAGTACGTTCAACATCCGACTGAAGCTTCCGACAAAGAGATTAGTCCTTAATCGATCAGATGGAAGACCACAATATCCATCCAATCTAAACATGTTTTATTAACCAAGTTCTCAGCAGCATCTTGTTAACCACCAACGTGATTAACCCAACAACAATCCTCACAAGTGACCGAAAATCATCATTTTCATCGCAATCATCATAAGCGAGCATTTAGTTAACCTAGACTCCTAAATAGGATAGGACAACTTCAGCAAGGATATCTCAGGCAAAGAACGGTTTCAACCACTTCCTATACTTAATGCAGCATTCATTAAAAGGACTCAACAAGTTAATTCGAGAAAGCATTGGTAAGTTCAGCATGCAGGGGCTTGCCTTGAGTAAAAGTAGTAGGAAGAAGTTAGAGTCTTACGGAAGCTGGAGTCATGGTCCTCCTTCTCCGGGGGGGTCTTTTTGGCTGCACTCGAGATGATGAAGGATGGCCTCCTCGCTCCTTGATCTCCTCCCCGAACTAACTCCTCCGATCCTGAGATGATGCATGCACATGCACGAAAGTGAATAATACGAATGCACAAAGATGAACTTGTATATAAATAAACTAGGGTGATGGATGGATGCATCATGATGTATGATACTAATAAGTGCATATCTCTTCTGTAGACAAACAATTAAAACTACATAAAGCACCCATACTAACCTACATCACACATTCATATTAGCACTAATCTAAGAACAGGGCAGCAAGACATGTCTGCACTAAAACAATCACACAGGGAGTTCTATAACTCCAAATGCAGCAAACAAATACTCGTTGGAAAGCTAACAAAATTTCCTACAAAACATTCCATATCACGCTGACCTAATTCTATCATCTACAGCCTCAAAAATAGCAAAAACAGAGGCTCTGTTTTCACCTAACAAGCAACACGCAACACACTGTAACTTGCAAACTAAACATGCAACTCTTCTCAAATTTGAACAGCAAGTACATAAGACCAATAAGCATCAAAATAACCTACTGATCAACCCAGAAGATAAACTAATTTATATGAAATCACATTCCCTATCAAACACTACACATGCACACTATAAATCCTATAAATGCTAGGAATAAAATTCTGCCAAACTGCCAAGATTATCCAACCAAGCATACCAACAGATCCTATCCATGCTAGGAACAACTAATAAAATTATCAACTCCCAAAACCCTACTATAAACATGCATTTCTAGGCTAATTTCCATGCAACATAAATATGATAAACATGCAAACACCTTGGAAAAATCTACAAAAATTACCAGAGCATCCTACTGGTCTAATATGCCTACCATAAAAAATTTCATAGCAAAGTCATGCATATACTGTTCTACACAAAAATGATATGGTAACACTAAAACTAGGCATGAAAATATTTTGTACTATGAAAAACATGCAACTGCCTAACCATGAACATGAAAAGCTTCATCACAGTAACAAATGCATGTACAAAAATTATTATGGCAAAAACCCTAGTATTTATTTTTCTATGAATTTCCTAAGAAAGCATGGTAAATCGCACATAAATCAAAAATCACATTTCTACCATAGAACATAGCATATCTACTATTTTTCCTGCATTCTACATGCAAAAACATGAACATTTCATATAGGAACCACTATTTTATCATGCACCAAAAATTAGATATGCTTTTCCCTATTTACATGGCAATTAAAGCAATAAATCTAGATAAATATAAAAACATCCAGAAAATGCCAACTCATATTTTTATACTGTAGATCTACTCATAAGAATCACAACAAAATTTGTCCCACTCAAATCCGACTTAAAACGAGGGAGATATGAATTTTGCAAGATACACAAACATGCCGGAAATTGAATAATCGAATAAAATAAAAAGGTGACGCAGCGGGGCCCACGGGTCAGTGAAAAGCAGAAAGCACCGGCGCTACCGGCGGCGCGGCGGTGGATCTCTCACCGGGCGGTTGGGTCTCCAGCGGATCGAGGGTACCTACGGACTCGTGGCGTCAAGATCTACGTTGGTACTCAAACCCCAAGCAAAATCGGGCGCCAGCGGGGCGGGACGGCGTGCGACGGCGGCGGCGGCGGCGCGGCACTCCGGTGAACATGCGGTTTTCGTCGATGTCGGGAAAAACCATCGTGCGCACAAGCCCAGGATGCTCACATGACCCTACGACGAGCACGGGACCAAAGTAAGTCGGCGGCGGCTTTGATCGTGTGCACGTCCGGTGGCGGCGGCGGTGGCGGCGGAGTGGCGGTCGCGCGTCCAGCAATGGCACTAGACTCGATTCTTCCTAGCACCAGCCACAAGACAACATGCAGAGCATGGGCGTCGGTTAGTTCGAAAAGCGCCATAGGCGGCCATGGCGGCGAGCATGCCGCGGCGGCCATGGCGGCGAAACAAACGACGGCGACTTCGTTCGGCTCACACGGACCCTAACTTCCCCCGAGCAACTTCGAGCGAGGCTAGAGCACGGCTCAAAGGGTGCTAGAATATGAGCTGGAGCATTGGGAGGTGGGCGAGGAGGCGGGGCCGCGAGACGACGGCGCGCGGTGGAACTCCGACGAGGACGGGTGCCGCGACGGACGGCAAAACGGCCTCGTTTTCGCGTGGGCTTGGCTGCTATCGATTCGAGGAGGTCGGGTGCGAGGTTGCGGGCTGTGGACTCACTTGGGCGGTCGGATTTGGTGAGGTTGGTGGGCTGTGTGGCGAGGAACGCCCGGCAATGGTGTCGGGCGGCGGCGCTGCTTGCTCTGGCTGCTGCTCCCGTGCGAGACAAGGGAAAGGGAGGGGGATGGCTTGGACAGGAAGCGAGGGGTGCCGTGCTCCCCCCTTGAAGGTCTTGGGCGGCGGGTGCGAGGAGGAGCACGGCCACGCGGCTCGCGTGGGCAGATCGCGTTGGCAGCGCGTGACGGTGGCGGCCGATTTCTCTTTTTTTTTAAATAAAAACCCCTAATCACTCTAATTTGCCCTCTACCTCAAGATCCGTGCGAAATTAGCAAAAACTCTAATTGAACGAAATGATCCTCATAAAATTCTGAGCGTTTCACCTATAGAAACTTTCATCTAGTTTGGCTTGGATTTGAAACTACGGTTGGTCGGCGATAAACAACTCCGGGGTCAACGCAAACCCTAATCAAACAAACTTTGAATTTTCGAACATGATCCACTCAAAATCACGCAACCGGCCTATGACATCTTTTGTTCTACACGAAATTATCACAAGTCATGAAGGGTGCACACACATGCAAAGCTTCTAGCTATGACTTGAACAAAATAGGATGAATTGCTCTCAAAGTCAAAGCGGGGTCAACTCAAGTCAAACTATCATTATAAAATCAAATTAGCAAACATGACCAACATCAATTATGCTCTAACACCTTCTCTAAACATCACTAAGAATAAATAAACATTAAACTTCTAATTAGGCAAACATTTCATACATGAAATGACGAGACAAAGCATAATAAGCAAATTAAATACATTCAAACAAGCAAATGAACTCTATCATTTCATGTGCATGCTTGCATGTAACTAAGTGATGATTATGCCCATGAAATGCATATGCTAATGACATGCTTAAACACGAGGGTGTTACAAATCTACCCCCTTAAGAAAATCTCGCCCCGAGATTTGTCGGTATTACAACCATTTGTTATAAAAGGCGGGGTAGGCAAAGGCAGGGTAGGCCTCTCGAAGATATGTATCATTTTCCCAAGTAGCATCACTCTCTCCATGATTACTCCATAAGATCTTGTATAGTTTCTTTGTCTTGTTACGAGTTGTTCTTTCCTTGGTATCCAATATTTGGCTGGCTATTCAAAATAAGTCGTCGGTGTCAACTTCAAAGCATTTCGATTTGGAATGCACTCTTCGTGCACTCTCAAACATTTCTTCAACTGGGATACATGAAAGACATTGAAGACTGATCTCAACTCATCGGGTAGTCAGAATCGGTAGGCCACTTTTCCCTTTTTGGCAATAATATAATAAGGACCTACGAATCTAGGTGCTAACTTCCTTTTAATTCCAAAGCGTTGTGCTCTCTTCATTGGAGACACCTTAAGATACACATAATCACCAACTCTGAATGTCAAAGGTTTACTACGCTTTTATCAAGATAGCTTTTTTCGACGGGCTTGAGCGGTGACTAGATGTTGTTGCCTTTGTCCCTAACCTTACATTTCGCTTCATCAACAAAGTCAATGCGAAGTAGGTTCTATCTCCAGTCTCTACCCAATTCTGAGGTGTTCTACACTTTCTTCCATACAAAGCCTCAAATGGTGCCATCTTGATACTTGCTTGATAACTGTTATTGTAGGAGAACTCTACAAATGGTAACCATTTATCCCATGGGCCCTTAGCAGATAAAACACAAGCTCTCAACATATCTTCTAGGATCCGATTCACCCGATTCGCGTTTTGTCCAGTTGGTTGCGGGTGGTATGCTGAGTTACGAAGTAGCTTGGTGTCTAAGGCTTTTTGTAAACATTCCCAAAATCTATCGGTCCATTTCGATCCCTGATCAGACACTATATTTTTGGGTACTCCATGCAGACGAACTATTTGAGAAATGTATATCTCTACGTACTGGTGTGGTTCATACCTAACGTTCACCGAAATGAAATGTGCTACCTTGGTGAGTCTATCCACAATTACCCAAATAGCATCAAAACCCTACGGGGTACGTGGAAGTCCAACAATGAGATCCATAGTGATGTTATCCCATTTCCAATTAGAGGTAGGCATTGGTTGTTGCAATCCAGCAGGTTTCATGTGAATGGCCTTGACTCTACAATAATTATCGCACTTGGCTACATGAGCTGCAATCTCTTTCCTCATCTTGGTCCACCAAAAACGTGATCTCAAATCTTTGTACATCTTGTTGCTACCTGGATGGTTTGATAAGGTAGAAGAATGTGCCTCTGTCAAGATGTGGTCTCTAAGTTCTTTATCCTTGGGTACAACAAGATGATTGTCATACCACAGAACGTCATTCTCATCGACTCTAAAATGTCCACTTGGTTCTTTCTCAAGTTTCTTCTTGATGAAGGACATACCTCTATCTGTTTTCTGCCCTTCAATTATCCTCCCCTCTAGAGATCTTTGCACTTGTATGTTATGCAAGACTGCGGGGTGCATTAAATTAAGCTTCTCTTCTAACAATGGTTTATGAACAGTACCATGTGCCTTCCGGCTCAAGGCTTTTTGCAATGACATTTGCCTTGCCCAGGGTGGTCATGTACCTCCAAATTGTAATCTTTAATCCACTCTAGCCATCTTCGATTTGTCTCATATTCAACTGATCTTGTGTAAAGATATACTTTAGGCTCTTGTGATCTGTGTAAATGTGGCATACATTACCAAGCAGATAATGACGCCAAATCTTCAGGGCATGCACAATGGCTGCTAATTCCAAATCATGTGTCGGATAGTTCACTTCATGTTTGCGTAACTGTCGTGATGCGTAGGCAATCACTCTTCCTTCTTGCATGAGTATACATCCAAGACCTGTATCACATGCATCGCAAAACACGTCAAACGGCTTCTCTATATCCGGTTGTGCAAGCACTTTGGAGCGGTTGTTAACAACTCTCGTAATGTATGAAAAAGTTGTCTCACACTCCGGTGTCCACACAAACTTCTCATCTTTATGCAACAATCTTGTCATGGGTTTGGCGATCTTAGAAAAGTCGGGTATGAATCGGCGATAATGCCGGCTAATCCAAGAAAAAACTCGAATCTCCGCAAGCAGGAGGTCGGCGCCTTCCAATCCTTGACTTCACGAACTTTGCTTGGATCCACTTTGAAATTCCATCTTCCTCGATAGGACATGTCCAAGAAATTGTACCTTCTTTAACCAAAACTCACATTTGCTTTGAACTTAGCATAAAGCTTGTGTTCTCTCGAGCACAGCTAACACAATTTCGAGATGTCTTTGCATGATCTTCTTCATTTTTCGAATATACCAAAATGTCATCGATAAACACGACCACCTAATTTGTCTAACTTCGGGCATGAATACCGAATTCATTAGGCACATAAAATGATTTGGAGCATTTGTCAAGCCAAAGGACATGACAAGATACTCATACAACCCATATTTGGTTGAGAAAGCAGTCTTTGGGATATCTTGTGGCCCGATCTTGATTTGATGATAACCCGAACGAAGATCGATCTTGAGAAAACCTTGGCCTTGGACAACCGATCAAAAGAGAATGTCAATGCGTGGCAAAGGGTACTTGTTCTTGATCGTCACCGCATTGAGGGTCGATAATCCACACACATCCTCAAAGATTGGTCCTTCTTCTTCACTTAAAAGGGCAAGACATCCCCATGGTGATGAACTTGGTCTAATCAAACCTTTATCCAACAACTCTTGAATTTGAACTTTCAACTCGGCTAACTCATGGGGCGGCATCCTATAGGGTCTTCTTGATATAGGTCTTTGTTCCGTAAAAGCTCTATGGCAAACTCCACATCTCTATCTGGTGGTAAACCTGGCAAGTCTTCTGGAAAAACATCAGGAAACTCGCATACCACTGGTATATCCGAGATACTAGTAACTTGTAGAAGCGTACCGAGACACGATTTAAATTAGGTGTTTGGGGAAGAATTATCGATGTCCTTTTCCATCACGGGGATCTTTTCGGAAGGATGACCCTATTCGGGGTGTCTATAATTACTCCCCATGTCTTCATCCAATTCATTCCCAAAATAACATCCAAACACGGCCACGGCAATACTATCGGGGAGGTGACAATCTCTAAATCCCCAACTTTGATCTTCACATTTTCGCAACTTCCCCGGTGAGTTGATCGGCTCCCTGTTGAGCTAATGCGATAACCATAACCCAAATCGGATATATTCTCCTTATGTTCTTGGGCAAAAGTCGGCTCATAAAAGAATGAGGGCGATCCGAGTCAAACAATACAACTGCATTGTGATTGTTGACTAGGCAAGTACCAGCAGTTACAGACTCTCCTTCTGGACTCTCTTCAATATTGGTGGAGTGCACTTGTCCAATCTTCTGCCTGTAGGGTTGGTTACTCTTGGGTTGTGGGCAAAACCTAGAAAAATGTCCTAGTGTCCCACAATTATAGCACTTTTGAGGGTAGAAGCACTATCAATATCACCTATCCTCGTAGCGAGGTGTAACATAAGCGTTCTGTAACAAGGATTCTCAAACTGCGGTTCCTCTTGCGGTGGGGCATCAAGGTTGGTGGTAGCCTGGATGATTAAAAGCGTAACCTTGTTCGACTCGAATTTGGAATCAATTGGTCTCTTCTTGTTCTTGGTAGCAAAGATATACATTGTTGCTCTTCTCCCGCAACAAAATCATTGACGAACTCATTGAAGTCCTTCCCTGAGCGGGGCTCCAATGGTCTTTACGCATCTTTGCATTAAGCCCTCTTCTAAAACTTGTTATCTTCTTCTCTTCCGTGTCCACCATATCCGGTGCATACAAGGGACAAACGGTTGAAATCTTCAAGGTACTTAGTGATGGTCTTGTCATCTTGGTTGAGCTTGATAAATTCACCCAACTTCATAGCAATCACACTTGGTGAATATAAGCATCACGGAAAGTCTGCCGTGAACATATCCTGTAATAGAAGTATTAGCCGGTGTTGACACATATTAACGTATACTTTTACTTGTCAACTGAATATGAAGAAGGACTAAAATATAATTAGATCACCTTATTAGGGCTTACACCGACAATTTCCATGAGTTTTGGTGAAGTTGTGATTTGCAGGGACTTAACAGAAAAACACCAGAATTAGCGTGTCATACGACGGATGCAACGTAACGCAATCCAACTCGAAACAAGTCTAGAAGGCTCGGATTACACCCGACGTCAAAGAGTCCCAACACCCGAAAATACATCATCTAGAAGAGTCCGAAGCCACGACGCGCGCCAGCGGCCCCGAGTGGAGCCCACCACGGGCCGATCGGCTAATAATCGGCCGATCGGCCGGCTTGGCCGCCAAGTTGCCCCTCGTTTTTCGAAGCTTCCTCCACCGCCTCTAAGGCGCCAATCTAAACCGGTTGTTTAACGTCGGTTTGATCCGAGGGCGTCGGTAGAAGCACGAGATGAATCAAAGATTAGTACCACATCGCTGCTGAAGCTGAAGGGACATAAGAAGACCCATATATATAGATCCCCCGGGCCCCCGGCTTCGGGCATCTCGGATCATCTCCTCATTAGCTATCAACGAGCAAAAACTAGGGTTTCATATTAGAAGAGAGAGAGGTCCCTCTAGTTGTCTAGTTCATCTAGTTCTAGTTCTAGTTCTAGTTCTTCTAGTTCATCTAGTTGTAAGATCAAGAAGAGAGGCGAGGAGAAATTTGGAGATCCGGACTGTCGGATCTTCATCATCATTGTATACTGCTGCAAACAAGTTCGTCTCTTCAGCAATCTCCGGGTTCTTCATATATTATTTCTATTTATTCTATTTAATTACTTTCGGTTCTTACTTTACTATATTTCTTTGGATCTCCGCTCGTATTGAGTGCTTTAGTTATCATATGTGGCTAGAGTAGTAATCGATAGTGTAGGCGTGGTGTCTAGACTAGAGTTTACCCTGAGTTTTGCCCAATCCACGGTTAGTTGTGGTAGCCCTGGGGGTGGCTTGACCCCTGTCAGGTCTTTGTAATCCACCACGTTCGGGTTGGTGATTCGTAGAGCTTTTGGTGGCCTTCCCCGATCACCCTTTCAGTCTTCTTTTTCGAGGATCGGGACGGTACCGTTGCTCGACGTAAGTAAAGTAAAGTAAGCCTTTGATTATTTAGATCTCATTAGAATACTTAGAAAACTTAACCCTCTCGTGGGACGTTCTAAACCTTTCTAGTACACTTCACGTTCCCCGTGGAAAATCGATACTACGGAATACTCCCGGGTGAAAGCTACATCGGTATCCGTGCGCTTGCGGATTTCTCTCGTTCGCGTTAATTTATACCAACAAGCTTTCTCGGCGCCGTTCTTGGGAATCGAGGCGTGCTAGTTAGAACCACGATCGTCCTTTTACCTTTTTACCTTTTTTCCCTTCTACCTTTCTTTCCTTTTTACCCCTACCTATACCACATGGATTTCACTCCTATCATTAAATTCTTTGCTCCAAAGGGCGACATGTTGGAGCCTTCACCATCTTCACACCCTATTCTTACAGATGGCTACGAGCCGCCGCGCTCTTATAGCCATGGTTCGGGAGCAATCCTTCTGCGGGTTAGCCGATGAGGATCCATACACCCACCTTAGAGATTTTGAGCAATTGTGTTCCCGCCGAAATATTTACGGCATGACACAAGAGACCATTAAATGGAAATTATTTCCGTTCTCCCTTGAGGGAAGAGCGAGAAAATGGTATGCTCACTCTATAGGAAACGTAAATGGAGATTGGGATGAACTTCGAGACAAATTTTGTCTTGCCTTCTTTCCTCTTTATAAAATGACCTTAGAATAGAAGTTCTTACATTTAGACAAAGAGAAGGAGACTCTAGGAGCGACTGGGCTAGATTCACAAGCCTTACCAATTCGGGCCCAAACCTTTCCTTGCGACCATGTCTGCTCTATCACTTTTATCGCGGTCTTAACAAGGAAGTCTGCTCTGCATCTCGACATCACTTCGGGGAGGATCATTCTCACATAAACTAGTTAGTGAGGGAAAAGCCATTCTTGAGAAAATCCTTGACAACACTCCCTACACTAACGTTTTTTGATGAGTTGCAGAAGAAGAAGTCAAGCCAAGCCCGAACAACAAAAGGAGACACACGCAACCAAATCTAAAATTCCTATAATATCTTCTAAAGATTTGGTTGCCATAGAATCTCCTACTATGGAAACACATCACACTCTAAACACTTTAGAGAGTGATGAATCCCATCCTTCCATCGAGGTTGATCTTTTTGAAAACTCTAGGAATGCCTCGAATTTATTATTTAGAATGCATCCACCTAAGAGACCTCCAAGTGAATATTTTTCAAATTCTTTTGAGGAGGATTCTCTTAGAAAATGTTCTCGTTCCTACAAAGGATATCGGGAGGAATTCTATGATGGCATGTCTAGTGATGCCATAGAAGGAGAGCCAAGCTACCTAGAAGGCGATCTTATTTTTCTCCCCTTCCATGCCTAGACAAGATTACATATTCGAACCCATTTTCAGACACATCCTTAACCCCGATGAATCCTTGTACTCTCTTGAGACCCTTGAGGGCCCTAAAATTCATCAAGACAACCTAAATATAGGAGCCATCAAGACCACCGGGAAGACCAAGAAGAGCGACAACAATGGCTAGAGGATAATAAAGAGTTATATGCTACGGCCGTTGAATGGATGGGCGAGACCTTAGATGAGATCGACACGAGAGACACCACTCCAAGAGAAACTTTAGATATCTATGACAAATCAACCTTGGAGTTTGAGAAGAAGGATGACATCAATGAGCATGGAAGCTACTACATAGACACTTCATCTAGTTCATGCTCACATGAGAAACTTCCTGAACTACCTAGTCTCTCTAGTCTAACCACTCTCAAGGCGTACAACCCCCTCGTGCTCTTGCCTCCTATAGATTTTGAGAGGGTGATTGTAGATGCGTTCATCTATAATAAATATTCTAGATCTCGTGGTCATGAATCTTGATATAGGTGGTGTTGAAGAGGAGACCACTTCACTATCTTAAGTAGCTTTTCAAAAGGTTTCCTAAGGACGAGCTTGTGTCCTAAAATAAGAATTCTTGAGATAGAACATGAGTCTTCACTTTTCCTTGTGATATGAGTATATAAATATACATGTGAAAATATTCCTTCGGGTATTTCTGTCACTAATCATTATAGGATTGGAGCGAAAAGAATCTTTTGTCGAGACTAACCCCCTGTAGGAAATAAGACACTCTCAAATAAGCTTGGGGAGGTCCCGAGATGAGCTCACACCTAGAGATGAAGCAAGACACAAGGACTTCTACAAGATGTTCCAGCGCCATCATGCTCCAAATATTAAAGGTAACATCTTGAGGTAAGTCATAGAACCTTCTCTTTATCATGGCTTACTCATAAAGTCAAACATGTTAGAGTTACAACTTTGCTTGATTCTATCGATGATCTCAACATGTTTAACTCTATAATTTGTTCTTCACACCACTCACTTGATCACTCATCATTCATGTTACAATTTTAAATGCTACTTTCATGCTTGGTGTCTGATCTTGTCACCTTTGTCATAAATAAATAGAACACATGATGTTACCATGTTTAGATGTGCCCAAGGATAGAGTAAGATGAATAAAGTTTTGGTTCTATTGGTGTTTTCCCACCAATAGAGCCCATGCACTTGATCTCTACCTTGTCTATGTAAGCGGGACACACTTTGCAAAATGTGGAGGAGTCGCCACTTCTCCAAAATTCCACAAGTGAATGTCCCGACCTACGACATGCACACTGAGCAAGGAACATGGGTGATGCCATCCTACTAGGAGATGCAAGCTGTCAAGATCGGATGAAGCACTCAAGGAGTGATCAAACAAGATTTGAAGGACCAAGAGGGGTTGACACCTCCACAATTGTCTACCTCACTCCAACATCGCTAAGAGACTAGGTGAATACCTAGCTTGGGGAGGGCATCCTCCATTTTTCAAGCCCAAGAAGAACAAGATGCGGAGGCGCTACCGAAGAAGTAAGCATGGGGAAAGAAAGAATCATCACCTACTAAAGAGGACAACAACGGTACACCTTGGGAAGACCTACGCTACCAGCGTCACCAAGCCCTGAACAAACACCATCGACTACCTCGTCTACGCCACTCGTCGAGATCATTGAAGACATCATACCGGACCACGACATTCAGACGGCGTCGGGAGATGACAAACACGCCATGGGAGTAAGTACTCAAACTCTCATCAAGAGGTAACTTCGGTATTTATCGCATATTTATTTTTACGCAAAGCATATTTAAATTAGCATATTTCCTTTAGCATATTTACTTTCCTACACCTGCATTAGAAAAAAAGACCATAAATATGTTGTTGCATTTGCATCATTTATCTTTAAGCTCCATGTAAGCACTCCCTTCTTGTGGTGGCACAAAAATAAATAAAAAGAATATATTGCATTCATATGTTTTTGCATCATCATCCTTTTTGCATAGAAAAATTTTCAAAAAATATATGGGCACATGAAGGTCCATGCTTTTATAGAAAAAACCAAAAAGAAGTGAGCACGTGAAGGCTCACAACATGTTCTAGAATTTGTTCCTTGGGTATGTGGAATTAATATTTGCGGGGAGAATATTTAAGGAAGACCGAAGGCGAACAAGCTCCAAGGAGGAATCAAAGGACTACTTCAAGATCTAGCTTGGGGAGAGCACCCCGGTTATCACGATAAGTATCACTATCCTATCCATTTTAATATTAGCTAGTTATATATGTTTGCTTTGCTAGATTTAATTGGTCATAATTAGAGTCTTAGTTTGTTAGAGTCGAATAAATCTTTGGAGTACGCTAGTTGGCTTTTTCTCTTTAATGATCTTATTGGCATATGCTTGGAAATGATGAATAGTTGCTCCGCCATAATTCCTCTTAAAGTGTTTACATTTAGGACTTAGATTCTCCTAAAGCTTTAAGCTTAATTTGCTCTAAACCCAACACCCGTGGAAAGCACATGCTTAATCCGAGTCTTAGCATTGAAGGATAAAGATACATGAAAAGTTGAGTCTGCATTTTATCATATTCCTAGAGATACTTGATTCTGGTTTTATCTTTTTGAAAATCATAAAAATTCTACATGATGAGTTCCTTAGTTATGACCCTTAAGAGTCTATCATTCACATCAAGATCATCCCACTCCACCAAATACGCTTCTAACCCGAAGTAACGCATCCTCAAACTCCACTAGCCACTAGCCATGTTATGAAAAATAAGCTCTTGCAATTTTGGATATGTCTCTCTCAATGTTTTTATGTCAATTAGATCTTTGGGCTACATTCAAAAAAAAAAAAAAAAAAAAAAAGAGAGAGAGAGAGAAAAAGTGAGACGAGAGAGGGAGAGCAAAGGACAAGTGTCATACTAGGCGAGAAGGGCCTACCTCCCTAATAATAAATTTTAGAGATGAATAATGGACACGTGTCCAGGGTGAGTAGGGCCCACATCTCTAAGGAGAGAGAAAAAATGGACATAAGTCTAGGGCAAAGCCCACTTCTCCAAGAATGGATAGCCTGTGTCTTAGCAATTTTTAGAAAGAGAGATATAGTCCAAGATGCTTGAGAAGAAAAAATACTAGAAAAGGCTAAGGGCTATTTACTACATTTCATACTCATCCACTTCACCACTATCATCCCACTATGTATATCCTACTACATATGTAACTTCGCTACATTCCATCCACTTGAGAGGGTCATACATAGGATCTCCGAAGTTTCTTTTTGAAAAATATTGCAAAACCCCAGGATGATAGTTGATCAAAGAGCTTGAGACATGGTACTTAACTTGATTGTTTTATCTTGCTTATGATTCGTGAAAAGGCTCGCCCCATGGTAAAAGGTATGAGAGAGCAATCTTATTGAGAGGAGAAATTATTTTTCGATAACCACAAAGTACCCGGAGGAATGAAAGCGTAGTAGCAACTCCCCGATCCTACTATAGCATATAGCTTTGCTAGGGACTAGCAAAGGGTAAGCTTTGGGGAGCTTGTTGACACATATTAACGTATACTTTTACTTGTCAACCTGAATATGAAGAAGGACTAAAATATAATTAGATCACCTTATTAGGGCTTACAGCGACAATTTCCATGAGTTTTGGTGAAGTTGTGATTTGGGGGACTTATGAGTAAAAACACCAAAATTAGCGTGTCATACGACGGACGAACGTAACGCAATCCAACTCGAAACAAGTCTAGAAGGCTCCGGATTACACCCGGCGTCAAAGAGTCCCAACACCTAAAAATACATCATCTAGAAGAGTCCGAAGCCACGACGCATCAGGGGCCCCGGAGTGGAGCCACCACGGGCCGTCGGCCCAATAATCGGCCGATCGGCTGGCTTGGCCGCCAAGTTGCCCCTATTTCCGAAGCTTCCTCCACCGCCTCTAAGACGCAATCTAAACCGGTTGTTTAACGTCGGTTTGATCCAGAGGGCGTCGGTAGAAGCACGAGATGAATCAAAGATTAGTACCACATCGCCTCGGCCGGCTGAAGGGACATAAGAAGACCCATATATATAGATCCCCGTGCCCCCGCTTCGGGCATCTCGGATCATCTCCTCATTAGCTATCAATGAGAGCAAAAACTAGGGTTTCATATTAGAAGAGAGAGAGGTCCCTCTAGTTGTCTAGTTCATCTAGTTCTAGTTCTAGTTCTAGTTCTAGTTCTAGTTCTAGTTCTTCTAGTTCATCTAGTTGTAAGATCAAGAAGAGAGGCGAGGAGAAAGTGGAGATCCGGACTGTCGGATCTTCATCATCATTGTACTTCTGCCGCAACAAGTTCGTCTTCAACAATCTCCGGGTTCTTCATATATTATTTCTATTTATTCTATTTAATTACTTTCAGTTCTTACTTTACTATATTTTTGGATCTCCGCCGTATTGAGTGCTTTAGTTATCATATGTGGCTAGAGTAGTAATCGATAGTGTAGGCGTGGTGTCTAGACTAGAGTTTACCCGAGTTTCTTCAATCCCACGGTTAGTTGTGGTAGCCCCTGGGGTGACAGCCCTGTCGGGTCTTTGTAATCCACCACGTTCGGGTTGGTGATTCGTAGAGCTTTTGGCGGCCTTCCCCGATCACCCTTTCCCGTCTTTTTCGAGGATCGGGGACGGTACCGTTGCTCCGGCGTAAGTAAAGTAAAAGTAAGCCTTTGATTATTTAGATCTCATTAGAATACTTAGAAAACTTAACCCTCTCGTGGACGTTCTAAACCTTTCTAGTACACTTCACGTTCCCCGTGGAAAATCGATACTACGGAATACTCCGGGTGAAAGCTACATCGGTATCCGTATGCGCTTGCGGATTTTCTGTTGCGTTAATTTATACCAACAGCTGGGTAGGTGGCACGATGATTTCTCCACCAAATTCCTCGCCGTTGGTCCTTCAAGCAAATGAGTGGCAAAATCAGCCTTCGCACCTCGATTAATTCCAACAATCGAACTTTTTCCTCCACTTGAAACCATCCATTCTTCAAACTTCGTTTGGTTCACTTGACTGTGTGAACTTAGGTAGATCGCTGGTCTTAAATTTCTTGTATAACTGGAGCCTATCTTACGCATTATTGTTTGATTTCTTCCACCATGCGGTGTTGCGCAAGATGTTCGCAACTCACCCAAAAAACTTCGTTAAAGAACTGTTCTGGTTGACGGGGAGGTGGTGGTGGCGGTGGGTTGCTCCCTCCAAAGATTTTTGGCGTGTTTGAACCATCTGCATAATCCAACCAATAATAATTCTCGAGATGATGTTGACATAGTGTAAATGCATTGAATTTAAAGTTACGCGAGAATTTATTGCGATAATAAATTCATTCAACAAATACTGGTAACCATAAATCCGATGGCATCACACCCATCATCGCAATAATCATGGTTAATACGGATTATGTAGCAAATCAACTTCTCCATCCAATGTAGCGTAATCAAGGTTCGATATAGTCACCATGACCATAATATCAAAATTGCGCACATTGCTTCACCAAGTTAGAACTCTTCCGTTAAATTCTTTAGAGGCTCAATTTACATCTCAGAGTCCGGTTACTTCAAGGTCTTCGAGTGTTGATAATCTCTTGCCCAAATAGGGATACTAGCTAATAACTAGCGTAATCAAAAGGGATGGACGGCAAGAACTTAAACTTCGGTGGGACAATGGGGCATTTCTAACATCCTTGTTGTTGTCATTTCCTCAGCGAGCTACATCTCTAACTTCGCAAATTGGGGTTATACGCCTTCATCATCTTCTTCTTTCGTTGGCAAGTGACGAACAATGGTCCATTCGATGCAACGGGATGTAGTCATCTCTAGCAAGGCATTAAGTGTTCCAACATCCAAACTTATTAGGGTAGTCGACTTGCAAAGATTGTTGGCAACTTCTTCAATGGGACAGCTCCTACCGATAATATCTAGCTTCTCCAAACCGAGCTATAATATAGGCGGGGGATAGAAGGGTTAATTCTAGCGATGAACCAAACTGCCTATGGTGTGGTCATATATGGTTTGGGGTCTCTAAATTGTCTGTCTCGCTGAAAACACCTACAACACCGTGGTATGTAAAACAACTTGTCTCCAATGGTAGTACTGCAGGTCTTGCATGCGGAAGCCATTTGTATCCGTGATTTGGGAGATTGTGTGAGATTGAGAACGAGGTGGGCCGGTTTCACAAACGGGATGAGTACTCACTAAGGGGGCGAGGCGGAAGTAAGGATAAGAAAAGAAATACTTTTATTTCATTTTATTGATGCGGATGCATGAATGACATGATGCATGAGCGTATCTTACGTCCCCCCTCACGTAATAGGAAAGATAAGATACTACTCGTTATAAATGGTGGCACATCTATGTTCTCTCAAAAGAAAATAAATCGTAACTAGTCGATCTACACGTTGCGTGGTTAGTGTACTGCAGTTTCATTTCAGCCCACGGTATATTTATGCAATGCATGAATTTAAATTGCATATACCTACTTCGTCGGGTCCACCCGACAAACATCGCATACCTTGTGGGAAAACACAATTTACACCCAAAGACACCACACTGTGTACCCATACACAAGTCTACGGGGGCACTACCGAACCACGGAGCTCTCAAAACATTTTATTTTTACCCCCTAGACCGGCGTTTGTCCGATCATGCTCTCACAACTCACATCTTACCTTGGGCGTAGAGGCATTGAACATCATTTACCTGGGGCGTAGAGGTATTTCGATCCATACATGACTACTCAAGTGAGTAGCCCCGTACTACTGGCCGCACGGCAACCAAGCACAAACAACAAAATATGATGCATAAACCCGGCCCCAAGTTAGTAAAGCCACCGATTGTCCTTAATTGGGCATAAGGGTATGACCATGGCACTATTAATTTTGAAATCTTTTACTCACACCACTTTGGAAAGATTTTGTTTTCGCAAAATTTTCACAAAAGATTAGTGGTTCATTTTAATTTTAATACCAGATCGGATTGTTAAGTACTGAACTAAGCTCTGATGCCAGCTGTGACAGAGCCGACCAATTTATAAGAAATCAAGTATAATTCGCAATTACCGAAGCAATCGCAGTCTACACTTGAGTCCATATAAAACCCGTATTCCGAAATCTCAGAGTGATTTCAAACTCATCAACAATACAACAGGATCGTTGAGCTCAAGAGTTAAAATCGCGGGTATCTCAAAACAAATTCAATATATATTAATCGAGTGCGATGTACACCTTTATTTCCAAATAATTCAGAGTGCGGAAGCAATAGCTTTCGAAAAGCAAAATAATTGTACAAATGGAAATAAAATATGATAGTGCCAACATAATGTCACCCCCGTAATAGCAAGAGATGGGAAATATGGAGACCGCCTTTGCCTAGGCATTATTCTTCAAGCACAAAGACATCACAACTGGATCAACTCATGCTAGACGGATCACCTGCAACATCGGGAATTAACCCGTGAGTACTCAATTGTACTCCGCAAGACTTACCCGTCTTAAACCAGAAAATAAGGGAAAGACTCCAAGGGGTATGCTTGGCTTTATCCGAGTCGGCAAGAATATGAACCTCCTAATTATTGGGCCCACACTTTTTTTGTCATTGTCCCAAAGACTTCGACGAAGTCAGCGAGATACACCCAATAACTTAAGAAGCACTGTCGGGTGTCATCGAAAACTCCGATTACACCTCATACCGGGATCAACAAAGGAGTAGCTACAACATTACAACATTTGTTACAAAAATATAGATCGAGTGCGGAAGAATAATAACATAATTTTACAATAGGTGAATAAGTTACATTTGAGTAAACTTAACTTAATTGCGGGAGCGTAACTAAAGGAGATAACAAGATCATGTCGAGCCCACCGACATAACCTCGGTTAACAAAGACGAAGTCAAGACTGCAACAAGGGTCAAAGAACCCCGAAAGTGCGGGAGTACTCAACAAGACTTAACCGACTAAGGAAAAAAAAAATAGGAGAAGACTCGGGAATGCAGGCCATAGGAATTAGGGTAAGATCAAGGACTCTTTTTGCATAAATGCTTACTAAGAGTAGATCCTTACTTTCAAAGTTTTATTTCAAATTTAGTGAAACCTCTCTTCTAGGTGATCATCTACTAAAGCAATCACTTTCCATCCAAACCATCATTATTACTAGCTTCAAGGTTCCATATGTTAACTACTTATGGAGGTGCGGATCAAGTCTCCTTTTCGTGGAGCAACGATGATTCGAATCACTTGTAACCCGGTTTGGGGATACCTCACCACACAATATATGTAGCACTTAAGCTTGCATATATCAACCATTTCTCAGTTCGTCCAAAACGGGACCGTGTCCCACGCCACCCGAGAATACAAGTACACCTCCAACCTGGGACTTTAACCCACCGAGGGTATCTTGTACTCCCGCCATCTCTCCACTCCCGGTCTTGCGGTCGACGTTCCCGATTTGGCACACCCCCGAGATCGAGGCTTACCCAAAGTATGTGGCCAGTATGCAAAGTTCATGATCCAAGGGCCATCCAACAGACGGTCCTTAACCGACACAGCAGGAAACACTACAAAGAGACTCCATTCTCAATGCAAGTTACCCGACCGGCCTCAAATTAACTTATCTTCCATACTCTTGGGTGACTCATAAATAAAGAACTTTATAAAACAATTTAAAAGCATCCTAACCTTAAGCAAGGCATAACGTCTATGCATTTCCAAATAAAACAAAGGTTATCAAGGATGATAATTCAATAACAAGGTTGGTCATGCAAAGCAAATAGGATTTCACTCAACTCCTATTCACCTAATGCATCATATCATCAACATAAGTGATATAAAGTTTTGTAAAAATAATAAGGAAGGGTTTAAATGCATCCAGGGGCTTGCCACGTGTTGCGGGGAAAGTTAGATTCAAGTCGGATCACCAAGGTCCACTTGACACCAACACCTCGGGTGGATGGATCTTCTTCGAAGCTCGACCATCACTTAACCATATTAACACCGGCTCCAAAGCTTCATCGACACGATCCGACTCACTCTCGTATACTCTACACGAGATGATGATGCATGCTTTAGCATGATGGAATTGTAAACATGATGCTCGATGATGCACCTAAATGATAAATACTTAAGTACAACTTTCCTTCACGATAAAGTTGCAACCCAACAAAACCAACTTGTTGAACTACTCTACAAGATATCACCATTGCCTAAGGAGTTCTCAAGGACCATTTGACTATGACATGATCCTTACTCATCAAGCAATCCCAAAAGTCACACAAAGCCTAAGTCATTCTACCCTAAACACTTACTTTTTCTAATAAAACAAATAAAGCATAAATAATAAATAAATTAAACATCTCAAAATGGCTCCAAACTTTTTTCTACAGATAGGTCCTATCATAAAACAGTTCAAAATAAAATTTCAAGAATTTTGGAAATCTAGATTAATTTATAAAATTCACCAAAGATCCCTTTTTGAATTAAAGTCGGTAATTTTTAAAACATGTAAAAACAGTTTAAAAAATCAGGTTTTGAAATTTTTCCTATATTCTAGACATCATGAACAGCACCTACAAAAATTTTCATAATTTTATAAGCTCGAATAAATTCCTATGAAATTTGAAAGAATCTGTACTATTCACATAAACGAGAAAAATCGAAAAACAAAATTTAAAAACAGAACGGCCATTGGGCGACCGCCCAACTTGGCCCTCGCATCGCCGCCATGCGCGCACACGCGCGTGCCCAAGTCGAGGCGCTGGCCCAACTTCGCACGTCGGCGCTGACCGGCCGCGGCTCTCGGCGCCGACCGGCGATTTCGCCGGTGGCGGCCTTGCGGCGACGCGGACTTCTCTACATGATCCCCGTGTGACCCAGCAAGACGATCTAGGGCCACGGGCGACAATAAACAGACGCGAGTATGCCCGACGGCGGCCATGGCGGTTGTGGCGGCACGGCGGACGACGGCGCGGGGCGTATCGAGAGCTCTTCCGTGAAGCCGAGGAAGCACGCCAACGGACTTCAGCGAGTAGAGGCGACCCTTTCCCCACTTAAGCTGAAACAAACCGGCTCGGAGGGCGTGAACCCGCGACTTGGGCGGCGGCCACAGCGGAACTCGGCGCAACGGCGTTCCGACATCACGGCTCACTAGGCTCCAACCAACTAGCTCTGGCTTTGCTAGACCATAGGGATCATGATGCTCACGATGGATGGGTCGGCGTTAGGGCGGGGCGAGGGTGGACGACGGTGACAATGGCGGCGGCCGGCGCTCTCGTGGCAAGGCCAGCGTTCCCGTGGCCTCCTGTGGTGCAAAAAGCAAAACGGTCGAGCCGACCATGATCACGGACGTCAAGGCGATTCTAAAGCACTAGGCGGTTTGATGCGAGGCTCACCGGGGCGGTGGGGACGATGGCGAGGTGCCATGCGGCCTTGATTGCCGCCGTGGAGAAGACGGCGGCGTTTGCATGGCACGAGCGAGCGTCGAGAGGCTGCGGGTTGTCTCAAATGAAGCGCAAAGAGAGATATGAGGCTTCGACCGAATCTGGCTAGCCGAGAGACGGGCGAGACTCGTCAATTTTATAGGCGAAGGCGGCGGTGGTCGGCCGGCGGCGGGGATTTAACTCAACTCGGACACGACGACGCCGGGCCCTCTCGCCGCCGGGATAGGGATGGAATATGGCGAGGACACACGCGGCGGGCGGGCTCGTTCGACACGCCGGCAGCTGGCCGGTATCGCGGACGCGCCGAAGCCGGCCGAAGGGCGGCGGCGGCGGCGACGGTGCACCCCCGCCGCGGTATTGTAGCGCTCGTTTTTTCCCCTTTTCTTTCTATTTCAAAACCCTAACTCAGAAATTCAAAATTACTCCAAAAATTTGAACTGCACTCAAAAATCTCCAAAAATGACTTTTGCATAACTTTTCGAGATCTACAAAATTCACATGTAGCAACTTCAAATTCGGCCTCTAAGATGGACTTCTTGAAAAGTCAGATTTGAAATTCAAAAGGAATTTGAAATTACTTCAAAAATTTGAACTAAACTTGAAAAACTTAAAACACCAAAATTGTAGCTCTCAAAAAGCTCTACAAGGTTGTTTGTTGAAAGTTTTCCCAAATTTGGCTTAAATTGGGAGCAATTGAAAAGGGGGTAAATCGGGGGTTTTAAAAGGACTTTGAAACATTTAACTTTTCTTTAAAATTTTCCAATAAACTTTGAAAACTCCAAATATGAAAATTGTACCTCAAGCAAAGATAAACACTTTGGCTTTTGGGAATTTGATCAAATTATGCATAAACCAAAAATTATTAAAAAGGGGATAAAAAGAATACATTGAAATTAGGGTTTTAAATCCAAATCAAAATGAAATTGGATCAAATTTCAAACCATCAAATAATAAATATAAAAACCATCATCCAACCCTATACTTAGGAGCAAAAACATGTGATCAACATAAAATCACTCTAACCCCTAGGCTCAAACAATTGCTAATTAAATAAACTTATTTTTACTTAATGCATAGGAGGTTATCCAAACATGCATGCTTTGCAATGCTTATGATGCATGATTAATATTTTAATTGTATATTAACATCCGGGATGTTACACCGGTGACTCACATTTATTTTTAGAAATAAAGTTGATTAATGCGCCTACACATACTACTCGGGTTCTTCCAAGTTAAAAGGTTGTTATTATTTACATAAACCATAAGTCCTGTATAGTCAAGATTAAAACATATGCTCAGCGATATATAAATAACGTTATAAGTAACTTGATCAACATTTTAACATCAGCAGCCCGAACACTAATAACCATTATTGTGATATTAAGACTACAATGTAAAGACAGACGGGTTCTCACCGTCAGAGAGATGGCGATTCAAATCGATTGCAAACCGGTGGCGAATACCTTTGTCATAAACTAGGCCTACCTGCGCCACGGCGGACCTAATCACTCCCAAGACGTTAGGGGACGTAAAGTCTGGGACCGCCTCGGCAACCCCCTCCTCTCGAGCCACCAAGTGAGCAGCAACTAAAACGCGACGTTTCGCGGCGCCTCTTCTTGCGCCCGATCCAACTCAACCGACTACGCCAAGGAGGGACGTTAAGCGTACAAGTACCGCCCCTAGCATTCTCACGAGCTTCGTGGCTTACGACCAGTGGAGCCTACTATATGAACAGTAACGTTCAACATCCGATCGAAGCTTCCGACAAAGAGATTAGTCCTTAATCGATCGGATGGAAGACCACAATATCCATCCAATCTAAACATGTTTTATTAACCAAGTTCTCAAGAAGCATCTTGTTAACCACCAACGTGATTAACCCAACAACAATCCTCACAAGTGACCGAAAATCATTGTTTTCCGCAATCATCATAATCGAAAGCATTTAGTTAACCTAGACTCCTAAATAGGATAGGACAACTTCAGCAAGGATATCGCGTAAAAGAACGGTTTCAACCACTTCCTATACTTAATGCAAAGCATTCATTAAAAGGACTCAACAAGTTAATTCGTAAAAGCATAGGTAAGTTCAAAGATGCACCGGGCTTGCCTTCGAAAAAGTAGTAGGAAGAAGTTAGAGTCTTACGGAAGCTGGAGTCACGGTTGTAAGGTCCTAGATGGCTAGAGGGGGGTGAATAGCCTATAAAATTTTCTACAAGCTCACTTAAACAAACCGGTTAGAATAAAATACTACAGTAAAGCGGTTTGCACTAGCTCTAATGGTCAAGCAAGCCTTCTAGTGACAAGACTAAATATTTCTATGATCTCTAGAGCACACAAAGTCTATGTCACTACTCTAGCTAATGAGCAATCCTAATATGGTCCTTATGCTAGCAAGAACAACCTACACAAGCAAATGCTAGCTCTCTTCACAAAGTAAACTAGGAAGGTAAATGCAAGAGAACAAGCAAGATATACCGACGTGTAGAGGAATGAACCAATCACCGGGATGGAGATGAACTATCAATCACTCGAAGGTGATGATCCACAAGCGAAGACAATGAACAAGTCGATTTGTTCACCCGGAGTTCACTTGTACACCGATAAGCTAGTCTCCGGTTGTGCCGACCAACACAAGGATGGTGTTTGAGCTAGGCGGTGCCCTTGCTAGCCTCAAAACACCACTCAACAAGTGTGGTACCCAAGACACGAGCAATGTATTCCTTGCACTTTGTCTTCCCGACGAGGAGTGCATAATCCTCTCACAAACCAACCGGAGGTGGCCAAGAAACAATCACCTCTTCTTGCCAACGCCTCCACCACTTCACCAAGCCGGCTAGGAGCGGTGTCTCCAAGAGTAACGGAAATCCACCGTCACAACACGATCCCCAAGTGCCTCTAGATGCAAGAACTCGATGCAATGCACTAGGATCAACTCTTCTCTCAAGAATGAAGCTCAAATCAAGAGTGAGAGAGGAGGGAGGCTTGCTTGCTTGCTCAAAGGTGTTAGGAGTGATTCAAATGACCAAGAGAGAGAGCAAGTGGCAGCCAAGGTGGTATATATAGGCCACACCACGAAATATGGTGGAAAGGGTGGAAAACACACTTTCGCGGCCTGACCGGGACGCGTGACCGGACTCACCCATTGATGAGTCCGATCGGTGGGTTCGGGTCACAACCGACAAGGCCAAACCAACCCGCCGACCCCACGCGCCGGTGCGTCCGGTCACAAGATCCGATCGATGCGTCCGGTCGGACCGGATGCTTCGGCCGGTGCGTCCCGTCACCCGTCGACGCCCAAGCCGAAAAACATGCTCTCTCGCCAGACGCATTCCACCGAGCGTCCGGCCGATTGCGGCGTCGGTCGTGCTTCCGGCCGGTGCGTCCGGTCAACACCGAGCTCATGAATTTGTGTCGTTTTTACGTCAGCTTTTGCTTCGACATGCTATCCACCAAGTGTACCAACTTGAGAACAAGGACTAGCATGTTTTTACCACCACGATGCATCCGGCGCAATAGAAAATAGACGTTTCATTTTCTCAAAAGCGCCGAACACCACGTGTACATCACCATGTGCTCGTGTGTTAGCATTTTCACAAACAATTTCGAAGGTCGGGTTAGCTTCTCTAGGTTAGAATGCATGCAAATGGTTTTGAACCTAGAGGCACATGAGGACCGATATGTACGATAGTTTTCCCCTCTTTATAGTAACGGCTTATCGATCCTATAATCACCCACACTCTCTATAGTGTCTTGGGTGTGAAATCAAAAAAGCCCTATGATTATACCTTTGCCTTGGGACCTTTGATCTCCGAAAAACTCCACCGAGTTGCATGCTCGATCATCTTTTGGATCACCTCGATCCATCCTCCATGATCACCATGCACCAACTCCGGCACGACCAATCTCCAATCTAATCAAACACTTAGCTTCGAGAGATTAGTCCTTAGGTGTCACTAATTAGCCAAAACCAAACTAGAGATCTTCAATCTCCCCTTTTTGGTAATTGGTGACAACCCGCATAAAAAAGGTTTTATGATTAATGTTTTTGAACATACAACGATTGTCCAAGCATTTTGCTTACAATCATAGGATTGGACAATCATCATAGTTCGGTTTTGGTAGCATGAGCTCCCCCTACATGTATGCCACGAGTTTGGAACGAAGCATTGCATACATGTATGAATATTGAAATTGAGGGTGAGCTATGTTACCAAAATGATGCTTAGGGTGAAAGAGATGGACCTTTGAAGCGTGATACCAATCTGAGTTGCGCCATTTTCACCATACAAGCATCAAGGTAACTAGATTTTCATCAAAACTCAAAGTACCACGTGAGATCACATTATAAGCAAGGTACTTGAATTAAGAGCGGAATTTAGAAAAATCTAGCTAGCTCCTATGCATGCTAGATATCAACCACTTGTAAAGCATCTTACTCAACTAGCATACACCACACAAGCATGTATATATGGAATTTAAATACATGTGCAATGAGCAAGCCATATGTTAGTGCACAAACAAATGCAACAAATCGTTTATGAGCTTGCTCCCCCTACTTGTGTGAACCACTTGTTAAACTCATGAGCCACATGAGAGATTTTCAAAAACATGTGAAATTTTTAATTTTCCAAAACCTTTCATGCACTAATCTCTCCCCCTTTGTCAACAATTTCCACAAAAGGTATGACCATGTTGTGTTATGGAAGAGAGAATAGTGCTCAAATTTGGTCAAATTTGGATCACTTGTCAAACATATATTTCGGTTTGAACCAAAGACAAGCTTCTTCACACCTCATGACAAGGGTTATCTTGCCTATGTTGAAGCATATGTGTGAAAAGATAGCCAAATTCAACACTTGAGATTGCAAGCCCATAAACATGTCATATGTCATCACTAGGTCAATCAAACATAAAGAGCAATAGTGACGGCATACATACATTGAAATCCTTTTATTTTCCATGAATGCTTCCTAAGGCACAAGTTATGTGTCTATATGTTCTAACAAGTCCTTAGTTATCATGAATGCCATGTCAAACAATGATACCTTTGCTTGCTTGATGGAGGGGCATGTCATGATAGTGAGGTGCATTCAACTCATGTTGGAGAAGTCAAGGATATTCAACTCATTTCTTAGCTTGCAAAACCTCTTCTCATCTAGTGGCTTTGTAAAGATGTCGGCCAATTGATCTTCGGTGCCAATAGGTTGAATAGCAATGTCACCCTTTTGTTGATGATCTCTAATAAAGTGATGCCTTATGTCAATGTGCTTGGTTCTTGTATGTTGAACCGGGGTTTTGTGTCATCTTGCAAGCACTCTCATTGTCACAATACAAAGGCACATGATGGAAATCAAACCCATAGTCCTTCAAAGTTGATCTCATCCATAGCAATTGAGCACAACAACTACCGGCACTAATGTATTCGGCCTCGGCGGTTGAAAGTGTCACACGGTTTGCTTCTTTGAGGACCAAGATACTAAAGATCTTCCAAGGAATTGACAAGTGCCACTTGTGCTTCTTCTATCAACCTTGCATCCCCATATAGTCGGAGTCAGAATATCCAATAAGCTCAAAAGTTTGACCCCTTGGGATACCATAGCCCAATATTTTTTGTGTGTGCTTCAAGTACCTCAATATTCTTTTTGATGCGGTGAGATGACTCTCTCTAGGTGAGGATTGAAATCTTGCACACTTGCCAACACTAAACATCACATCGGGCCTAGAAGCGGTCACATAGAGTAAGCTTCCAATCAATAACCTATAGTACCTTTGATCAACCATATTGCCACTTTCATCATTGTCCAATGATCCATTGGTACCATTGGTTGTATTGATGCCTTTGCATCTTGCAATCCAAAACCTCTTGACCATGTCTCTAATGTATTTCCCTTGACTAATGAAGGTGCCATTCTTCATTTGCTTGATTTGAAGACCAAGGAAATATGTGAGCTCTCCAAGCATAGACATTTCAAACTCTTTTGCCATCATCTTGGCAAACTCTTCACAATACTCTTGATTTGTTGATCCAAAGATGATATCATCAACATATATTTGCATCACAAACAAATCATTGCCAATCTTCTTGGTAAATAGAGTAGTGTCAACTTTGCCCATCTTGAAGCCTTTCTTGAGTAGGAAGTCTCTCAACCTCTCATACCATGCTCTAGGTGCTTGCTTCAACCCATACAATGCCTTGTTCAACTTGTACACATGGTTGGGATGATGGTAATCTTCAAAACCGGGCGGTTGCTCAACATACACTAGCTCATTGATAAAACCATTGAGAAATGCACTCTTGACATCCATTTGATAGAGCTTCATATTGTGTGCACATGCATAGGCTAATAGAATTCTTATTGCCTCTAATCTTGCAACCGGAGCATAAGTTTCACCAAAGTCAAGACCCTCTACTTGAGTGTAACCTTGTGCAACTAGTCTTGCTTTGTTTCTCACAACAATGCCATCTTCATCTTGCTTGTTTTTGAACACCCATTTGGTTCCAATGACATTGTAGTCCTTTGGTCTCTCTACCAATTCCCAAACCTTGTTTCTATCAAAGTTATTGAGCTCCTCTTGCATTGCAATGACCCATTCTTCATCCTTCAAAGCATCATCAACCTTTTCGGGCTCTTCTTGTGACACAAAAGCAAAGTGTTCACAAAAAGATGCTAGCCTTCCTCTAGTTTGCACTCCACTTGTAATGTCACCAACAATTTGATCGATTGGGTGATCTCTAGCTATGCTTGAACTTTGGAGTATTAGAACTTGATTGCTTGAGCTTGGTTGATCACTTGTTGTTGCTTGAGATGATGTACTAGCTTGTTGTTGATCTTGAACTTGAGCACCACTAGCTTGAGTGATTTGCACTTCATCTTTGTCATCATCAACTTGAGTTGGTCTAATATCACCAATGTCCATCCCTCTCATGGCATTTACCAATTGAGTTCCACTAACATCATTGAGGTTCTCATCTTCATATTGGGACCCATTGGTTTCATCAAATTCAACATCATGGACTTCTTCAAGCACTCCACTTGAGTTGTTCCACACTCTATATGCTTTGCTTGTGGTGGAATAACCAAGTAGGAACCCTTCATCACACCTCTTGTCAAACTTGCCAAGTCTTGCACCCTTCTTCAATATGTAGCATTTGCACCCAAATACTCTAAAGTATGCAATGGTTGGCTTTCTTCCATTCAATAGCTCATAAGGTGTCTTGTTCATCATGGGATGGCAATACAATCTATTGATGTAATGGCATGCGGTGTTGATTGCTTCGCCCAAAATGATTGACTCACATTGTACTCACTAAGCATTGATCTTGCCATCTCAATGAGAGTCCTATTCTTCCTTTCAACTAGGCCATTTGACTCCGGTGTATACTTGGCGAAAGTTGATGCATGATTCCATAGTCATCACATAGCTCATCAACTCTTGTGTTCTTGAACTCACTTCCATTGTCACTTCTCACTTTCTTCACTATGATATCAAACTCATTGTGCACCCTCTTGAGAAATGTCTTGAACAATGAATACACATCACTCTTGTCATTGAGAAAGAACACCCAAGTGAATCTTGTATAGTCGTCCACAATCACAAATCCATACTTGTTGCCACCAATGCTTGTATATGCGGTTGGGCCAAACAAGTCAATATGGATCAAGTCAAATGCCTTGCAAGTACTCATGAAGCTCTTCTTTGGATGAGTATTGGCAACTTGCTTGCCCGGCTTGACATGCACTACATAGTTTGTCCTTGTCAAAGTGAACATCCTTCAAGCCTCTTACTAGATCATGTGTCACTAACTTGTTGAGTTGCTTCATGCCAACATGACCAAGTCTTCTATGCCATAGCCAACCCATGCTAGATTGAGATATCAAGCATGTACTAATTTGAGTCTCACTAGCACCAAAATCCACAAGGTAGAGGTTGTCAAATCTTATTCCCTTAAAGATCAAACTTGAGTCTTTTGTATTCACTATCTCAACACTATCTTCACCAAAGATGCACTTATAACCAAGATCACAAATTTGTGCCACCGAAAGCAAATTGTACTTCAATATGTCCACTAGTGCCACATTTGATAGAGTCAAATCATTGGTTATTGCTATCTTGCCTATGCCTTGTATCTTGCCACTCTTGCTATCACCAAATATAATGGGCTTCCCATTTTCTTGAGTTGAATCAATAAGGTTGAACTTTCTTGCATCACCGGTCATATGTTGAGTGCACCCACTATCAAGAATCCAATGGTTGCCCCCAATCTTGTAATTTACCTACAAGGAAATCAATAATATTTAGGTACCCATTTGCCTTTGGGTCCTTGGAGGTTAGCAACCAAAGCCTTTGGTACCCAAATTGCCTTCTTCTTTGGGCCAACAATGGGTGTACCAACAAACTTTGCCTTGACACCCTTCTCACCCTTGGTAAGCAAATAACAAGAATCAAAAGATATGCAATGCACTTTGCTTGATTTCTTGTTCATGTTCATTTTAGCACATTTTAGCTCTTGATGCCCCACTTGCTTGCATCTATTGCAATAGGACCCATTGCTCTTTACAAAGCTAGGCTTTGGAGTAGCAAAGGCCTTCTTGCCTTTCTTGGGGACATAGCCTAAGCCTTCCTTGTTAAGGGAAAACCTTTGGCTACCCAAGCACTTTAGCAAGCGGGCATCCCCACCATATGCCTTCCTCAAGGAGTGGGTGAGCTCATCCACCTCTCTTTTGAGAGTCTCATTCTCAACCTTTAGTGATGAATCTAAAATTACTCCATCACTAGTAGTAGAGCTTGAGTAGGTTGATGTGGATGTGGAAGGAATAGATGGTTCTTCAACATCAACCACAAGGGTTTCATCTATGATGTCACATGTTGAACCAACATCCTTATTGATGATTGAGCAAGCTCTATCATTCTTTTCTAAGAGTAAGGCATGGGCTTTCTTAAGCCTTGTGTGAGCTAGCTCCAATTCCCCATGGTCTTCCTTTAGACCCTCATGGGTGGCCTCTAGCTCCCTAAAGTCTTGCTCAAGAGTTTTTACACTCTTTTGCAAAGCTTTACATTCCTTGTCCTTAGTCTTAAGCATGATATGAGTTTGCTTAAGCATCTCTAAAAGATCATCTCTAGTGGGTTCATCATCATCATCATCATCACTATCACTATCATATTTTACTTCATTATCACTTAGTTCATCATGCTCATGCAATGATACCTTAGTGGCCTTAGCCATGAAGCATGAAGGTGATGAGCGAAGAGGGATGATGTCTTGTGTTGGCCAATTGCACTCATGGCCTTGGGCTTCTCTTCCTCTTCATCGGATGAACCATCACTATCCCAAGAGCAAACAAATGCACCATCACTTTTCTTCTTGAATGTCATTGACTTGCTCTTCTTGTTGGTCTTGCCACCCTTGTTTGCCTTGTGCATCTCCTTCTCTTTCTTGATTGGGCAATCGGCAAGAACATGATAAGGGCTATCACACTCAAAGCATGTTCTTGGTTCTTCATTTCCCTTGGATGAATCATTTCTTCTCTTGGACCCTTGCCCAAACTTCTTGCCCTTCAAGACTTTGTTGAAGTTTCTCACAAACATGGCAAACTCTTGATCAATCTCATCAAGATTGACCTCCTCATTGTCTTCCTCTTGAGCCTTGGACTTGCCCTTGGCCTTGAATGAGGTGGTGGCGGCCTTGAATGCCACAACCTTCTTGTTCTTGTCATCCTCCTTCTCAACTTCATCTTCCATGCCATCAACTTGCTCGTCGGTTAGCACCTCTCCAAGCAAGTCGCTAGGTGTCATTGTGTCCAATGCACCTCTAAAGAGTATCTTCCTCAACATGGCAAATCTCTTAGGCAAGCACATCAAGAATTTGTGCCCAAAGTCTCGGTCTAGAGTCTTCACTCCTAATGCCTTGAGGTCATTCACAATCACTTGGAGCCTATGGAATGTCTCCGGTATGCTCTCATCTTTCTTCATCTTGAAATTCTCAAATTCGCTCTTGAGAACATACAACTTGGCACTCTTCACAACCTTAGTGCCCTCATAGGTCTCACATAGCTTCTCCCACACTTCACTTGCCTTCTCAAGGTCTTTGATCCCCTCAAACACCTTGACATCCATGCCATTGTACAATGTGTTCAATGCCATGGTGTTGCATTGCTTGTTTGACTTGTCGGTGGGAGTGAGATTGGTTGGATCAAGGATGACATAATCCTTTTCGGTGACCTCCCATACTTGGTCATTGATTGATCCCAAGTACATTCTCATGCATCTCTTCCAATAATCAAAATTCTTGACCCCATCAAAGAAAGGAGGCTTCCCCCCAACATGGTTGAACACTACACTAGCCATAGCTTCACACCAAGGTTGTTAAGCCTTCACAAATGGTGACCACTGCTCTGATACCACTTGTAAGGTCCTAGATGGCTAGAGGGGGGGTGAATAGCCTATAAAATTTTCTACAAGCTCACTTAAACAAACCGGTTAGAATAAAATACTACAGAAAGCGGGTTTGCACTAGCTCTAATGGTCAAGCAAGCCTTCTAGTGACAAGACTAAATATTTCTATGATCTCTAGAGCACACAAAGTCTATGTCACTACTCTAGCTAATGAGCAATCCTAATATGGTCCTTATGCTAGCAAGAACAACCTACACAAGCAAATGCTAGCTCTCTTCACAAAGTAAACTAGGAAGGTAAATGCAAGAGAACAAGCAAGATATACCGACGTGTAGAGGAATGAACCAATCACCGGGATGGAGATGAACTATCAATCACTCGAAGGTGATGATCCACAAGCGAAGACAATGAACAAGTCGATTTGTTCACCCGGAGTTCACTTATACACCGACAAGCTAGTCTCCGGTTGTGCCGACCAACACAAGGATGGTGTTTGAGCTAGGCGGTGCCCTTGCTAGCCTCAAAACACCACTCAACAAGTGTGGTACCCAAGACACGAGCAATGTATTCCTTGCACTTTGTCTTCCCGACGAGGAGTGCGTAATCCTCTCACAAACCAACCGGAGGTGGCCAAGAAACAATCACCTCTTCTTGCCAACGCCTCCACCACTTCACCAAGCCGGCTAGGAGCGGTGTCTCCAAGAGTAACGGAAATCCACCGTCACAACACAATCCCTAAGTGCCTCTAGATGCAAGAACTCGATGCAATGCACTAGGATCAACTCTTCTCTCAAGAATGAAGCTCAAATCAAGAGTGAGAGAGGAGGGAGGCTTGCTTGCTTGCTCAAAGGTGTTAGGAGTGATTCAAATGACCAAGAGAGAGAGCAAGTGGCAGCCAAGGTGGTATATATAGGCCACACCATGAAATGTGGTGGAAAGGGTGGAAAACACACTTTTCGCGGCCTGACCGGACGGGGCTGGCCGACCGGACTCACCGTGAGTCCGACGGTGGGTCCGGTCACAACCGACAAGGCCAAACCAACCCGCTGACCCCCGCCGGTGCGTCCGGCCGGCAAGATCCGATCGATGCGTCCGGTCAAGACCGGATGCTTCCGTCGGTGCGTCCGGTCACCCGTCGACGCCCCGAGCCGAAAACATGCTCGCGGGACGCACCCACCGGAGCGCCCCGGTCGATCTCGCGGCGTCCGTCCGCGCCCGGCCGGTGCGCGTCCGGTCAACACCGAGCTACGAATTTGTGTCGTTTTCTGTCGCGCTTTGCTTCGACATGCTATCCACCAAGTGTACCAACTTGAGAACAAGGACTAGCATGTTTTTACCCCACGATGCATCCGCGCAATAGAAAATAGACGTTTCATTTTCTCAAAAGCGCCGAACACCACGTGTACATCACCATGTGCTCGTGTGTTAGCATTTTCACAAACAATTTCGAAGGTCGGGTTAGCTTCTCTAGGTTAGAATGCATGCAAATGGTTTTGAACCTAGAGGCACATGAGGACCGATATGTACGATAGTTTTCCCTCTTTATAGTACGGCTTATTGATCCTATAATCACCCACACTCTCTATAGTGTCTTGGGTGTGAAATCAAAAGCCCTATGATTATACCTTTGCCTTGGGACCTTTGATCTCCGAAAACTCCACCGAGTTGCATGCTCAATCATCTTTTGGATCACCTCGATCCATCCTCCATGATCACCATGCACCAACTCTGGCACGACCAATCTCCAATCTAATCAAACACTTAGCTTCGAGAGATTAGTCCTTAGGTGTCACTAATTAGCCAAAACCAAACTAGAGATCTTCAACGGTCCTCCTTCTCCCTGTGGGGTCTTTTTGACTGCACTCCGAGATGATGAAGGATGGCCTCCTCGCTCCTTGATCTCCTCCCGAACTAACTCCCTCCGATCCCGAGATGATGCATGCACATGCACGAAAGTGAATAATACGAATGCACAAAGATGAACTTGTATATAAATAAACTAGGGTGATGGATGGATGCATCATGATGTATGATACTAATAAGTGCATATCTCTTCTGTAGACAAACAATTAAAACTACATAAAGCACCCATACTAACCTACATCACACATTCATATTAGCACTAATCTAAGAACAGGGCAGCAAGACATGTCTGCACTAAAAAAAGATCACACAGGGGAGTTCTATAACTCCAAATGCAGCAAACAAATACTCGTTGGAAAGCTAACAAAATTTCCTACAAAACATTCCACATCACGCTGACCTAATTCTGTCATCTACAGCCTCGAAAATAGCAAAAAACAGAGTCTCTGTTTTCACCTAACAAGCAACATGCAACACCTGTAACTTGCAAACTAAACATGCAACTCTTCTCAAATTTGAACAGCAAGTACATAAGACCAATAAGCATCAAAATAACCTACTGATCAACCCAGAAGATAAACTAATTTACATGAAATCACATTCCCTATCAAACACTACACATGCACACAGTAAATCCTATAAATGCTAGGAATAAAAATCTGCCAAACTGCCAAGATTATCCAACCAAGCATACCAACAGATCCTATCCATGCTAGGAACAACTAATAAAATTATCAACTCCCAAAACCCTACTATAAACATGCATTTCTAGGCTAATTTCCATGCAACATAAATATGATAAACATGCAAACACCTTGGAAAAATCTACAAAAATTACCAGAGCATCCTACTGGTCTAATATGCCTACCATAAAAATTTCATAGCAAAGTCATGCATATACTGTTCTACACAAAAATGATATGGTAACACTAAAACTAGGCATGAAAATACTTTTGTACTATGAAAAACATGCAACTGCCTAACCATGAACATGAAAAGCTTCATCACAGTAACAAATGCATGTACAAAAATTATCATGGCAAAAAACCCTAGTATTTATTTTTCTATGAATTTCCTAAGAAAGCATGGTAAATCGCACATAAATCAAAAATCACATTTCTACCATAGAACATAGCATATATACTATTTTTCCTGCATTCTACATGCAAAAACATGAACATTTCATATAGGAACCACTATTTTATCATGCACCAAAAATTAGATATGCTTTTCCCTATTTACATGGCAATTAAAGCAATAAATCTAGATAAATATAAAAACATCCAGAAAATGCCAACTCATATTTTTATACTGTAGATCTACTCATAAGAATCACAACAAAATTTGTCCCACTCAAATCCGACTTAAAACGAGGGAGATATGAATTTTGCAAGATACACAAACATGCTTTGGAAATTGAATAACTGAATAAAATAAAAGGTGACGCTGGCGGGGCCACGGGTCAGTGACCCCGAGCAGAAAGCAACGGGCGCTACGGGGGCGGCGGCGGTGGATCTCACCGGCGATTGGGTCTCCGCGGATCCGAGGGTACCTACGGACTCGTGGCGTCAAGATCTACCGTTGGTACTCAAACCCCAAAGCAAAATCGGGCCGTAGCGGGGCGGGACGACGCGGCGACGGCGAGGGGCGCGCGCGGCACTCCGGCGAACGTGCGGTTTCCGTTGATGTCGGGCAAAACCGTCCACAGCGCACAAGCCCACAGGATGCTCACCACGACCCTACGACGAGCACAGGACCAAAGTAAGTCGCGGCGGGCGGCTTTGGCCACGCACGTCCGGTGGCGGCGACGGCAGGCGCGGCGAGGTCGCGGTCCGGCGAGACTGGGCAAGACTAGACTTCGATTCTTCCTAGCACCGCCACAAGACAACATGCAGAGCATGGAACATTGGTTGTTCGAGAAAAGCGCCATAGACGGCCATGGCAAAATGGAGCATGCCCGCGACGCGGCCATGGCGCGCGTAAACAACGACGGCGACTGCTCCTACCACACCGACCCCTAACTTCCCGAGAAACTCGAAGCGAGGCTAGAGCATGGCTCAAGGGTGCTAGGAACATGAGCCGGAGCGCTGAGGTGGACTGAGGGAGGCGGGGCCGTGAGACGACGGGCCATGGAACTCCGACGAGGACCTGCAAGCCGCGACGACGGCAAAACGGCCTCGTCACGCGGCTTGGTCGCTATCGATTCGAGGAGGTCGGGTGCGAGGTTATGAGCCGTGGACTCGCTTGGGCGGTCAGATTTGGCGAGGTTGATGGGCTGCGTGGCGAGGAACGCCCGGCAATGGTGTCGGGGCGGCGCCGCTTTGCTCGGCGCCGCTTTGCTCCCGTCTGAGACAAGGGAAAGGGAGGGGGATGGCTTGGGCGAGAAGCGAGGGTCTTTGTGCTCCCCTTGAAGGCGGGGGCGCCGACGTGGTGCGAGAGGGAGCTGCCACGCGGCCCGCGGGCGATCGCGGTCGCGTTAGCGGGCGTGGCGGTGGCCCGGCGGTTTCTCTTTTTTTAAATAAAAACCCCTAATCACTCTAATTTGCCCTCTACCTCCAAGATCCGTGTGAAATTAGCAAAAACTCTAATTGAACGAAATGATCCTCATAAAATTACGAGCGTTTCACCTATAGAAACTTTCATCTAGTTTGGCTTGTATTTGAAACTACGGTTGGTCGACAATAAACAACTCCGGGGTCAACGCAAACCCTAATCAAACAAACTTCGAATTTTCGAACATGATCCACTCAAAATCACACAACCGGCCTATGACATCTTTTTGTTCTACACCTAAATTATCTACACAAGTCATGAAGGGTGCACACACATGCAAAGCTTCTAGCTATGACTTTTGAACAAAATAGGATGAATTGCTCTCAAAGTCAAACAGGGTCAACTCAAGTCAAACTATCATTATAAAATCAAATTAGCAAACATGACCAACATCAATTATGCTCTAACACCTTCTCTAAACATCACTAAGAATAAATAAACATTAAACTTCTAATTAGGCAAACATTTCATACATGAAATGACGAGACAAAAGCATAATAAGCAAATTAAATACATTCAAACAAGCAAATGAACTCTATCATTTCATGTGCATGCTTGCATGTAACTAAGTGATGATTATGCCCATGAAATGCATATGCTAATGACATGCTTAAACATTGTGGTGTTTTACAGTCTCCCGCGAGGACTCAATGCCGTGCCTCTCGGTAGCGGAGGGAGACGCAGGGCCGTGGGGAGTGGCGACAAGGAGTTACGCCGGCTCCGACGACGCTCCTTGCACGGAGGCTGGCCGCGGCTCCAAGCCCCCGTGGGGGGTCTTCACCGTCCGGGCGTGCCCGCACAGTAACGCCCGCCCCTACGCCTCTGGAGGTACAATATGCATATACCCATGTTTTAGGTGGCGCTTTACCTCACGAGGGCTTACCTAGGAGCCGGAGGTGAAGACGCGTGAGGCGGCGCCACCGAGCCTCCGGGGCCGCGACCGAGGCCGCCGTGGGTTGCGAGCGCGACCGCCACCCGGCCCGGAAGATGCGCCCCATCGCGCTCAGGTGGTCGAGGTGTCCGGTGATCGACGTCCTCCGCATCGGCTGGCGGCGAGCCGGAGCGCTGGGCCCTCCCCGGCCGCCGTGGCCGAGCCGATCGATCGGGCGCACAGCGGCTCGATAGGACGCGGGCGGCGGCGAGGCGACCACGCGCAGCCGCGGGCCTCACGCGGTCCTGGCCATCATTGAGACGATGCGCGAGGATGCAAAGATTGTGGAGGCTGCCATCAAGACCGCCGAGGCCACCGCCGAGGCGGCGAAGAAGCCGGACGACGCGGCGGAGGGTCGCCCACTTCCCCGACGGGGAAGAATATCGGCACGGAGTCTCCCTTCGCCTCCTCCTTCCCTCGATCAATGTCTCTTCTTACTCTTTCCGTACTCGTGGTTCTTTAACCCCCCTGCAAGGTGAGAGTCGAGGGTCAAATGTGCGTTGGCCCTTGTTGTATGACGGTATTCCGTGGATGCTGAGGGAGGAGTAGAGGTTGACCCTTGGGCAGGGTCTAAAGCTTTTGTTTAGTTGTTACTCGACTACTTGGTTTTGTAATAAGCTACTTAAGTTTAAAGTTTGAACAAGGTTTGTAAAAGTATGTTATGTAATCCTTCCGCCGTTTACTCGATGTATATTTGAATAAAGTGTTGTAATGCCGCAATGACTCATTAATGATGAGATCCCGCGGAGAATCAATAGTGCTTCCTAGATCATTCGGTACACATGCATTCTATCAGGGGTCTTTGGAACAATGATATATGTATGTGGGCCCTATAATCTAGAAGGTACTGTTACAGCTGGTATCAGAGCCGTGATCATTAACAAGTTATTTGTAGCATTACTTTTTCAAAAACTTCAAAATGATTTGAGTCAAAGTGATTTAATCCATAATCTTGGTCCAAATTGCTTTTACTCATCCTAATCCATATTTAAATTCTTTCCTTCACTTCAAAAAGGTAGTGGTGGAGTAACTTTTATATTGCCCTATGTTATAGGTTTAATTATGTTTCTCGTAAGTTCGAATCATGCATCATGCTTAATTAACCTTGTTGATAAACTTTCCCCTTTATTGTGGTTTGGGTTAAGAATAACAATCATATTCTTGCTAAACTCTAGGTTTCTTTAGCCTAATCTCCGATCTTGCCCTCTACAGGATGGCCCTTACCAGGCAGACGGCAAGGAAGAGGACCGGACCCCGTGGTGTTCCTCGTCACCAGCTTGCCCCAAGGGGCAATGGTGGTGGCAACAAAGAGGGGCAGAAGCGGTGGTAGCCACAACGGAAGAAGCAGGTAGTAGCCGCAGCCGCAAAGCAGCCAGATAGCGAAAGGGGGAACAAGAATAAAAGTGGTGGCAACATCGACCCTCAGCAGATGATTTGGCAGTTAACCCAGGAGTTGGTTGAAGCCCGCCAAGATAGGGAGGACGCTATTATACACATTGGTACTCTCCAGGGAGAGCTGGAGCGTCGCGAGCTTGAAGCACAGGAGACTCAGCATGAGAGGGAGCTGGAGATACAGGACCTTACCAATGTGATGTGGCAAGTTTATGACTTGGATTGTCAAGTTGCTGATTTGCAGGCCTACAACAACAATCTTCATGCAGCTTTCCATGCGCAGTATCCTTATGGAGAGATGGAGAACATGGATATCCCTGCCAATGAAGTCCCTGGACCTGAAGTTATAGTCATTAGTGATGATGAAGAAGAGGAAGAGGTGGAACCTGTGATTGTAGAGGTGTACTCCAGTGATGATGAACCTTGAGTAGAAGAGTGGAAGTGAAGCCAGTGTAAAATAGGAGGCTTGTAGTATAAATAAACCTTAGTGGGAAGGTTGGTCCGTCATGCAGAACTTGTGTGTGAGATGTTTGTGTGAACTAGTAGTTTGTTTGGCTTGTAGGTTTGAAGTTTGTGGTATCTTGTAGACTTGTTTAGTGTTTGGCTCAATAAAATCTAAGACTAGTTGTTTGTTAACAGATGCCTGTTACTCGTTCTGCTGATCGTGTCGGAACCTCCCAGGGAGGAGATAACATGCCCAATCCACCACCAATCCCTCCTACCCTGACAGATGCCATAGCGGCATTAGTTAATGCCACTACCGAAAAACACCGTGTTTATGAGAGAAATGGCTCGTAACAACCCGCCAAAGATAACCGTGGATCGCCGTAATAGACAGGAGAACTTATACCATGAATTCACTGAAACACATCCTCCAGTATTCCGTAAGGCGGAAGAACCTCTGGAAGCTGATGATTGGCTCTGCACAATGGAGTTGAAATTCGAGCTTGTTGAAGGATGCATGATTATCACAAACTCGCTTTTGTCGCCGCCAGCCTTAGGGGGTGGAGCTAGTGCATGGTGGGCAAACTTAGCTATGCAGCCAAATTTGGTCATCGTGTGACATGGGCGGAGTTCCGTCAGGCATTTCGTGCCCATTATATCCCTGAAGGAGTAATGGCCAAGAAGTTAACCGAGTTTATAGAGTTGAAGCGGGATGATCGGGACCGTAATGCAAGACGTCGCCCGCTTCAACCACTGTCCCCAAGATGCTTCTCGCACATGTTGACACAAATGCTAAAAAAAGAAGGAGTGGTTTACCGCGAGGTCCGAATCCAAAGCTCCGCACCATGATGACAAATCCGTCCCACGTATACTTATCATGAGGTAGTTGACATAGCATTGAATTTCAAGAAAAGTATCGTGAATTATAAGGAGACGAAGGGAAAGAAGAAGAATGTGTCTTCGGGTTCTTCCGGGCGGCAACATGAAGCGTCGAAGGTATTCTATCACCCCTCGTGAACCATTCTCATCCTTTCTTTCATCCACCACAGTTCCGGCCTAGGCAGCAGCCCATTTGTCGCCCGCCGCAGCCTCACCTATCCACGCAAAATTAATGCCCCTTGTCATTCGTAATCCTTCCCCCAAGGCCAAGGTGGTCCTATTTGTTTCAAGCGTGGCAAGCTCCGGTCACTATTCCCGAGAATGCCCCAATCCTCTAAGTATAATCCCAACTATCGGGGGCAAAGACTGGGAGGTCAAGAAATGCGTAACAAGAACAACAATGGACCGAATGCTGAAGGGTAAAATGGAGAAGAAAAAAAACCGGGTGTTCTATACAAATGTGAAGAAATACCCGGGGAGAGCCGGTAATGATGGGTATGTTTCTCGTGGCCAATCACCCTGCAGATTACATTATTTGATTCTCGTGCATCTCATACATTCATCAATAGAACATTTGTGGTCAAGCATGAAATACCTATTGGGGAAACAAAAGAAAATTTCTTTATACGATCTCACGGGGGACGTCCTGTACTCGTGAAATGGTACATCAGGTACCTATAAAGTTAGGTGGGCATGATTTTCCCACCAAGATGATGATAGTTCTTAAGGATCGGGATATAGATGTGATCCCGGGTATGAATTGGATGTATCGGCATGATGGGGTCGTTATCGATACTTTGAATAGAACTATCAAAGTAAACCTACCCGATAGCAATTCTCAACTTCTTATTCAACTTTCAATCCCTAAGAGGACAGCTTGAGAGAGTTTGTGCTACTTGATTAAGGAGATAAAGAATATCCCAAAGAGTCCCGTGAGTTTCCGGATGTATTCCTGACGATTTGCCCGGGTTTACCACCGTGATAGAGATGTTCAGATTCAAAGATAGAGTTGAAACCCGAACCGCACCGATATCTAGAAGAGCTTATAGAATGCCACCTAAAGAATTAGCAGTGAGTTGAAAACGCAGCTACAGGGGTTTGCTTGACAAAGGTTTTATTCAACCTAGTTCTTCACCTTGGGGATGTCCCGCAATATTTGTGAAGAAGAAGGATCAAACTCGAGGCTATGTGTGGACTATCGCCCACTAAATGAAGTGACAATTAAAAACAAGTATCCTTTGCCTGCAATTGATCCGTTGTTTGATCAACTTCTTTGGAGCCAAAGTGTTTTCCAAGATTGACTTGAGATCGAGGGGGTATCATCAAATCAAGATCAAACCCGAGGATGTACCAAAGACGGCCTTTCACCACTAGATATGGTTTACATGAGTACTTGGTGATGTCTTTTGGGTTAACCAATGCCCCAAACTCACTTTATGTACTTGATGAACACGTCTTTATGCCCGAGCTTGACAAATTTGTGGTGGTTTTCATAGATGACATCTTGATATATTCCAAGAACAAAGAAGAACATGCCGAGCATCTCCGAATTGTTCAAACGCCCGAGAGACCATGAGCTATATGCAAAGTTCAAAGAAATGTGAATTCGGCTAGAGAAAGTACAATTCTTAGGTCATGTATTGTCGTACCGATGGAGTTTCGGTAGATCCAAGCAAAGTCAAGGATATTCGAATCGGAAGCCACCTACCACTCGCTCATGAAGTTCGTAGTTTCTTGGGAATGGCGGTTATTACCGTCGGTTTATTCCTCGACTTCTCTAAAGTGGCTAAGCCTATTATTGAGTTATCTTGAAAATTCAAACTAAGTTTGTCCGGTCGTTCGAATGTGAGAAAGCTTTCCGGATCCCGAAGAAGTCACTCACAACTACACCAGTCTTAGCACAACCTGATATTGAGAAGCCGTTTGATGTTTATTGTGATGCTTCGGCATTGAATTGGGTGTGTGCCGATGCAAGAAGGCAGAGTCATTGCCTATGCTTCTAGGCAACTCAAGCGTCATGAAGAGCATTATCCAACTCATGATCTAGAATTGGCAGCAGTTGTTCATGCCTTAAAGATTTGGCGACACTATCTGTTGGGCAATACCTGTCATATCTATAACGATCATAAGAGTTTGAAGTATATATTCACTCAGTCAGAGTTGAACATGCGACAGAGAAGATGGTTGGAATTGATTAAAGATTACGATCTTGAAGTGCATTACCATCCTGGTAAGGCAAATGTAGTTGCCGATGCACTCGGCCGCAAGGTTCATTGCAATTGTTTGACAAGAAGTTTGAGAGATGTAATTTTATGTCAAGAGTTAGAAAAGTTCAATATAGAAATTGTTGAACAGGGAACTGTATCTAGCCTCACTATTCATTCAACTTTGAGAGATCAGATTATTGCAGCACAGAAAGAAAACAAGGGAGTAGCTTCTATCAAGGAGAAAGTTAGAAGTGGGAAGCCTACTTGTTTCAGAATTGATGAAGCTGATGTGTTATGGTTCAAGAATCGGTTAGTAGTACCAAAAGTCCTAGAGTTACGTCGATAGATCCTCGATGAAGCACACTTGACTAGATACTCTATTCATCCAGGAAGCACCAAGATGTATCAGGATTTGAAGCGTAGATTCTCGGTGGACCAAGATGAAAATTGAGATAGCCCGATATGTAGCCAGATGTGATACGTGTCAGCGAGTGAAAGCCGTACACATGAAGCCTCCGCAGGGTTATTAAATCCTCTACCTGTTCCATCATGGAAATGGGAAGAAATTGAATGGACTTTATTGTTGGTCTGCCCGTAACATCAAAGGGTTTTGATTCCATATGGGTTATTGTGGACCGTCTCACTAAAATAGCTCATTTCCTTCCCTGTCAAGGATGTTTATAGAGCCCCGCACTATGCTAGACTTTATATTCAACGAATTTTTAGCCTTCATGGTGCACCTAAGGAAATTGTATCTGATAGAGGTTCTATGTTTATGGATAAATTCTGGAAGAAGTTGCAAGAGTCTTTGGGTACCCAGCTTACCCATAGCACCGCTTATCACCCACATGCACCGGAGGACAAACAGTAAAGAGTTAATCGATACTAGAGGATATGTTGAGGGCTTGTGTTCTTACTTATCCTCGCTAAGTGGGATGAATGCTTGCCTTTGGCGTAATTCTCTTACAATAATAGTTATCAAGAAAGCATCAAGATGGCACCTTTTGAAGCTTTATATGGTCGCAGATGTAAAACTCCTCTGAATTGGTCTGAGTCTGGAGAAAGATGGTTCTTTGGTGTGGATTTAGTAAAGGATGTAGAAGAGAAGGTTCGGGTTATACAAGCCAATATGAAGGCAGCCCAGTCCCGACAGTAAAAGCTATGCCGATAAGAGGCGTCATCCTCCGCATTTAAAGTAAAAGATTTTGTTTACCTAAAAGTATCTCCTATGAAGGAGTAAAACGTTTTGGAGTCAAGGGAAAATTAGCACCTCGATATATTGGGCCATTCTAGATAACCAAGAAGTGTGGAGAAGTGGCATACAAATTGAGGTTACTGAACGACTTTCAAGAAGCATTACACAATGTGTTCCATGTGTCGCAGCTTAAAGAAATGCCTTCGAAAGTGCCGATCAAGTAGTTGACTTTGAAGGAGTTGAGCTTGAGCCCGATTTGACCTATTCGTAATACCCTATTAGGATTCTCGGATCAAAAAAATCATGTTACTCGAAGAAGAACAACCAAGTGGTATAAAGTTCAGTGGAATCAAGATTTCAAGAAGAAGCTACTTGGGAATCAGAAGAGTTTTCGCAAGAGCACTTTCCGGAGTTCTATGCTTCTATATAGGTTATAGTTCCTTGTAGGAGAAGTGACTTGTTCTTTTTGAGTTTAGTAGAGTGAGTTTTGTAAACCTCTAGTTGTTTTGTGAACAAGTTTAAGGTGTGTCTTTTGACACATTTCCTTTGCCGTTATGATTGTTTAGAGTTCCTAAATCTCGGGACGAGATTTCTTTAAGGGGAAAGAGCCGTAACACCCCGGTGTTATATCACTAAAACTGGCCATGTCATCATATGCATTGCAAAGCATCCATTTTGAGAACCATGTCATGCATTCACTAAAATGAGTTTAATTCATGGCAATGTGTGTTAAATGCTTGGTAATGCAATTTGAATGATTATTTGTTTGATATTTCATATGTAAACCCTAGCTTTCCAAAACCCTATTTTATCCCCTTTTCAATTACTCCAAATTTATTTAAAATTTGAGAAAACTTCCAAAAGCAACCTTGTAGATCTTTTTTGAGATGTACAATTTTGGTGTTTTGAGTTTTTCAAGTTTAGTTTAAATTTTTGGAGTAATTTCAAATCCCAATTTGAATTTCAAATCGACTTTTTGAAAAGTCAAACTTAGAGGCCGAATTAGGAAATCTCCCAATTATGAAATGTGTAGATCTTGAAAAGTTATGCAAAAGTTGTTTTTGGGGATTTTTTAGTGTAGTTCAAATTTTGGAAGTAATTTGAGAAATTCGATGTTAGGGTTTGAAAATCGAGTTTTGAGGGGGAACCGACGTGAACAAAGTGAAAGCGACTCACGCCGCCGCCCATCTCGGCGCTTCTCGCCGGCCCCCATCGCCCAACCGCGTCAGCCCCGCTTCTACGTGTCGTGGTCGCCGCCAACGTGTCCGCCATCGTGTCATCGCCAGAGCCATCCATATCCGCCGCCGCCGTGAACAGGGCAGCAGCACCCTCGCCGCCGCCGTGGCCGCCGCCGTTCTCCGACCGCCCGTAGGTGCCACCTCCCGCTGGCGTGTCGCTCGTGTCCGCTATCGTGTCCTCGACTCATTCATCCATATCACCGGGGTAAAGCGTAGGGCCCCGACGACGTTGTGTTCGACTTGAAGAGCATCCCGACGCCGGCCGACCACCGCCCACGGACGGGGGTTACCGCCGTCCGTCAGTTCCGTGAGCTTCGTAGCAAACCATCTCGCGTTCATGTTTCGCCTTGATGATGTAGTCGTGATGTGCTCGCCTCGTTTTTCGAACCAGTACCAGCCGCACCGGAACGCCGCCGACCATCGAGATCGCCGCATGCCGCCGCTCTCGCCGACGATCAAGCTCCGCCCCGCCTTCGACCAAGCCACCGTGAGCATCGCGGTTCCCCGTGCCCTGTAGCGTAATCGTAGGACCATTTAATTTGAAGAGTATCGCTTGGGTCGCCGAACGCCGACGCCGACGACTTCCGCCGCCGTGGGTCGCCAATGGCTACGCGCATGGTCACGCCCGTTTTAGACCGACTTAGGGCCATTTAGTTGAGGATTCGGTTCGCCTTCGATGGTGCCGACTTCGCCAGATCCTCGCCTTGGCCGGAGATGGCTCCGATTTAACCTTGTCGTTGCTTGTCGCGCCGCCGGCCGCCATCGCCGCCGCTGGTTGTGCTCGCCCGTTTTCCATCGTTTTGAGGCCTAGGTCGACGCGCGCCGCGGTCAGCGAGGGTCACGAGAGTCAAGACGCTGCCGCCGTAAAATCCCGCCGCCGACGAGGAATCGCCGGCCGCCGCCGCCGCCGCCGTCAACGCTGACACGCGGACTGGGCCGGGCTCGCTTTGCCGGGCCACGCTACAAGACGTGAGCCGCTGCAGCCGAGACCAAGCCGGGCGGATTCGCCCAATGGCCGGTTTCGCTTTTTAATTTTTGTTTTTTGATTTTCTCGTTATAATGAATAGTGCATCCTTTCAAATTTTGTAGGATTTTATTCAGAGCTTGGAAAAATTATGAAAATTTTTGTAGGTGTCGTTTAGGATGTCCGTAATATAGGAAAATTTTCAAATTTAAGTTTTGACCTGTTCTCGTTATGTTTTAAAATTAGCAGCTTTTATTCAAAAGTGAACCTTTGGTGAATTTTATAAAATAATTTATATTTCTAAAATTCTTGAAAATTTATTTTATGTTGTCTTATGATAGGACCTACTTGTAGAAAAGTTTGATGTCAATTTGAGTTAGTTAAATTATTTTCTATTTTATGCTTTGTTTTATTTAGAGAAGTTAAGTGTTAGGTTGATGAAGTGATTTGGGATTGTTTGATGAGAAAGGATCATACCATAATTAAATGGTCGTTGAGAACTCCTTAGGCAATAGTGATGATATCTTGTAGAGTAGTTCAACAAGTTGGTTTTGTTGGGTTGCAACTTTATCGTAAAAAGGAAAGTTGTACTCAAGTTAATGTTTATTTCCATGCACTTCTAAGCATCATGTTTATCATTATGGCATCATATTGAAGCATGCATTCTACTTAGTGTAGAGAACGATAGTGTGGGTTTCAAAGTTGAGGAAGTTTCGAGGAGGTTCAGTGTCCCGTGGAAGTCGGTTTTGATATCTCGTGGAATCGATCCCGAGCCCGAGTGCTACTTCACCAAGGCAAGCCCCGGATGCATTTAAACCTTTCCTTGTTATTTTATAAAGCTTTATATCACTTATGTTGATGATATGATGCATTAGGTGATTAGGAGTTGAGTGATAACCTAATTGCTGCATGACCAACCTTGTTATTGAATTATCATCCTTGATAACCTGTTTTATTTGAAAATGCGTAGATGTTATGCCTTGCTTAAGGTTAGGATGCTTTTAAATTGTTTTACAAAGTTCTTCTATAATGTTTCACACTTGAATATGGGAGATAAGTTAATTTGAGGCCGGTCGAATAACTTGCATTGAGAAGGAGTCTCTTTGTAGTGTTTCCTAATTGTGTCGGTTAAGCTAACCGTTCGCTATCGGCCCTTGGATCATGAACTTTGTATACCGCCACATGCCCGGCAGAAGCCTCGATCTCGGGGGTGTGCCAAATCGGGAATGGCAACCACGCGACCGGGAGTGGAGAGATGGCGGGAGTACAAGATACCCTCGTGGGTTAAAGTCCCGTGTTGGAGGAGTATCAGATTCTCGGGTGGCGCAGCCTCGCTCCCGTTTTGGACGAACTGGGAGATGGTTGATATATGCAAGCTTGGGTGCTACATATATCGTGGTGGTGAGGTATCCCCACTGGGTTACAAGTGATTCGAATCGCCATTGCTCCACGATAAAAGGAGACTTGATCCTCGCACCTCCATCGTAGTTAACATATGGAACCTTGAAGCTAGTAATAATGATGGTTTGATGGAAAGTGATTGCTTTAGTAGATGATCACCTAGAAGAGAGGTTTCACTAAATTTGAAATAAAACTTTGAAAGTAAGGATCTACTCTTAGTAAGCTTTTATGCAAAATGAGTCCTTGTTCTTGCCAAGACCTTTTCTTGATTCCTATAACCAAAGATTCCCGAAGTCTTCGCCTCTTTTCTTTAGTCGGTTAAGTCTTGTTGAGTACTCCCGCATCGGGGTTCTTTAACCCCCTTTGCGTGTGAGAGTCGTGGTCAAATGTGCGTTGGCCCTTGTTGTATGACGGTATTCCGTGGATGCCGAGGAGGAGTAGAGGTTGACCCTTGGGCAGTGGTCTAAAGCTTTTGTTTAGTTGTTACTCGACTACTTGGTTTTGTAATAAGCTACTTAAGTTTAAAGTTTGAACAAGGTTTGTAAAAGTATGTTATGTAATCCTTCCGCCGTTTACTCTGATGTATATTTGAATAAAGTGTTGTAATGCCGCAATGACTCGTTAATGATGAGATCCTGCGGAGAATCAATAGTGCTTCCTAGATCATTCGGTACACATGCATTCTATCGTGGGTCTTTGGAACAATGATATATGTATGTGGGCCCTATAATCTAGAAGGTATCGTTACAAAGTCGCCCGATCCGTCCCTCCCGAGAGGGGGCTCGGGCAAGTCGCCGATTCCCCGCCCCGAGGACCCTACCGGAACCCCGCCGCCCGGCCGGGCGATGGTGGTGTCGAGGCGGGCCGCTCCTTCTCGTTGATTGCGCCGAGGGTACCCCTTATTTGGGTACCCGACAATAGTGGAGTTAATCTCACTAGGATATGTACACGAGGTGTACCACTCATTTCTAGGCATTATCTACATACTAGTCTGTCACCCTAGCAATAACGCTCTAAGAAATGCGTGTATGGTATTCTTGATATGCCTTGATAAAAGATGAACGCATGATATCCGCAGTTTACGCATAGAAATACCATTGTAGCACTTCACCGGAGTCTATCCGTATCGTATTTATATTTTACCACGGGGAAGGGTAGTCTATGGAAAGTAAGAGAGATAGGTATGTCTAATGATTTAATAGATTAACTTGAGATTCACTTGCAGCTTGTATAATGCAGAGTTACCATATGCATCTAACAATACTCATAACAGGATAAGTCTCATAATAAAGATAAATGATAAATAATAAATGATAACCGCCCAAGTCTAAGATCATGGTATGCCACTAGTATCATATGAGCTATTAACATGGTATAGAAAGAATGTAAAGAATATTCCTAAGTTACTCATAATCATATGTCAATGAATACTACAATTAGTGCAATTACATCTAGCTATCATGGCAAGGTTGCAATATATCTACACATGGTGAATATTACCAATGACGCATCAAGGATCTAAACAATATCATCACCGTAATTATGGCTCAACTTGGCCTATCATTCTGGGGTGGACTCCAAAGGACTCAATAGGACTGTCACTCCCATGATCTACCACACAACCCGAATGTAGGGTGTAGCCGCAGTAAACGTTGTATAAACACCACGTTTACACATTGCTCACCACCCACATAGTGATCATCTAAGTGGATGCTATATGACTCCATGCATAAAATATAAGACAAACTTACTAAACTAGATATATAATCATAGCAAGCATGGATACATATCACTAAGAATATAATCATTAAATAGAGCAAAGTCATAGCAATTCTATTCCAACAAATATACTTATAGATTGGATACAAGAGAGAAGTCATGAGAAGCTTCGGCCCCGCTACTTCTTGACTATCGTGAATCCAAGGCAAGCTTGACTTCCTCTAGATCTAACTAGGTAGCTAATCCGCTTCTAATATGATGAACTAGGGCTTAGGATCTAGACTTGGATGGGACTTGGTGGATAGGAATAAGTATGAATCAAGAATGAATTCAGAATGAATTAGGGTTTAGCCCTGGGGTCAGGTGGTCTTCTTATATAGCCCTCGGCGATGAACAGGGACCCTTGGATCAAACTGACCTTGAACAACGGTATAGATGCAACCTCAATGTCGGTGGTAAACCACCATAGGAAGATGAGTCCGAGTGGGACCCACGGGCGGTCGCCAGCAATAGGCTTTGGCGATCGCCAGACCCTATGCCACGCTTGAGTTCTCCTTCCTCCCCGGTGTCTTCTAGAATGTTTTAGTCCACTTTTTGGATTGAGTTGCCTCACGGTCAAGTCTTGTCATCATATGGGATGCAACCTCTTGGGTTTTTCACTGCTCTTATCTGCTTTTATCTGTTTAGTCCCTGCAAAGTCATAAAATACCAAAACTCGTGGAAATATATCAGTTGGACCCCTAGACTTATGTTGATGTTCATTTTAAACCCTTATTTCATGTTTAGTTGGCTAGTAATATTATACTATAAGGCATACCAACATCCACCAGCCGCTGCAGCTTCAACTCCGTCACCGACGACCGCAGCCACGGATAGGGATCGAGGGGAAGAGCGACCTCCTCCTCCTGCGACATCTCCTCCCCTGACGCCAACCGCAGCGACAGAAAGAGCAACCGCAAGTAAGCACAACCCTCTCTCTCTCTCTCTCCTCCCTCCTTCCTCTCTTCTCTTGGGACAATGGAGAGTTGGGGAAACCGCGCGCGGGGAGAGGAAAGGAAGTCATTACACCCGCGGTGGCACCCCCAAATATATAGGGGAAGAAGGGGGAACCGCTAGCCAGCCCAACCGGGCGCGTAATCCTAACGGATGGCGATCGACCGCAGATCCGACGGCAAGCAATCCCCAATGACCGGTGGGCCCATGCAAGGTTAACGCGTGAGCGGCGGCCCCCGCAAATGCTGCAGCAATCCGGCCCCGTCCGGACGTGAATAGTCACTCGCGCCGGGAGAGTGGAGTGAAAGGCGTGCACGCGCCCCGACCCCAGCTGTGGGTAAAATGTCCAGCCGTTGCTTTCGATCGAAATGCCCTTCCCATGGAAGGGGCGCCCTAGCCCCTGGGCAGGACCGAACCACCGAAGGCGTTACCCGCGGGGCGACTGGGCTCCGAGCCCGCTTTTTACGGTCCAGGGGTTCTAAGGCTCGGGCCTCCTCGGGTTTCTACAGCCGCCCCGTGACAATCGAGCAAGGGGACGGAAGGGAAATGCACAACCGGCCATGCCCGGGCCCCTCGGGGCCTGGATTTCCTAGATGTATCTAAGATTCACACGGAACCACTTATAGAGATGTCCCATCCGTGGGAGGCCTACAGCCCCGGGATCCGACCCCGCCGGAACCCGGATCCGCTAAGAGGCCCGAGTTCTCATGGAGTGCATCCTAGACCACGCACCACCCGCTCCGGCTGGGGCACGGGCACCGCTTAGATTTCCCGTTACAACGCCACGGAGTATGTCGCACTCGGCTCACAAGGCATTGTGACACGTCTCCCCTCCTCCTCCCTCTCAGGAGGGCGACAGAGGAGTGTAAGAACAAAAGCCGAGGAGGCTCGAAACGACCTTGCACACATAAGCGTGGGCTCGAGCCGCCCTCGCCCAAATGGACAACCCTTGCACATTGGCACAAATTAGTGGGTGGTTCAGGTCTTACCAAGCGTAAGAAGAAAAAGACCCTGAGGAACTAACAATTCCACCGAGGCCTCAAGGGTTACACCCAACGGTGTGGCCCTTGTACAAGCACCGTTCCAGAACAAAAAAAGTTAGCCCTACCACAAGAATTACGATGACCAACCCCCGAGCTCGTCCTATACGTCTTCACAACGTTAGGAGTACTCGCCTTCATGATATTAGATGTTAGTAGGTTATAGGGCTTTACTTTATACTATCTTCACTACAAAGATACGAGATGTTGAAAAGCACTTAGCGGATCATTATGGTGAAGTTAACTCTCCGCTTGTTCTTCAAAAGATGACATGAAAACTTCTTGAAGGCTTTTACTTAACTCGTCGGAAAAATCTTCATGGAAGCTTTCAAAGAACCATAAGGAAAGAAAGAAGATTATTTTTAAATTTTTACTTTCAAAAACTTTTAGATTACAAAATCATATTGAAGTTTTCAAAAGTAATGTCGTAGCTGATCCTAGGTATGAGCTCTGATACCAATCTATGATGTAACCTCCTAATTATCGGGCCCACCGCACCTATCATTGTCCCAAAGACCTCGCACAACAAAGTGCAGATGCACCCAATAACTCAAGAAGCCCTGTCGGTGTCATCGTAAAACCCCGATTACACCTCATACCAGGATCAACAAAGGAGTAGCTACAGTATTACAACATTTGTTACAAAAATGTAGATCAGAGTGCGGAAGAATAATAACATTAATTTTACAAAATGTGAGTAGGTTACATTTGAGTAAACTTAACTTAATTTGCGGAAGCAGATTAGAACTATAGGGGACAACCAAATCATGTCGAGCCCACCCGACACGACTTTGGTTAGCAGCAAGAGTCAGCACCTGCAACATGGGTGAACAAACCCTGAGTACACAATGTACTCCGCAAGACTTACCTAATAAAAAGAAAAGACTCCAGGGATATGCTGGCTTTAGGGAAGTAGAGCTAGAAAAGGGGAGTTTGCAGAAAAGCTTACTACCAGTTGATCCTTGCTTTCAATTTTTAGCATCAAATTAAGTTCTTACCAGTATCCACTTTGCACCTGCTCTAAGTCAAACACTTCTTAAACATCACATCTTCATTTCCATGATCACCAAGTTCCATTGCTAACTACGATGTAAGGGCAGAGGATCGGGTCTCCTTCTCCGAGAAGCAACGGCGATTCGCAAATCGATTAAAAACCCAGCTGGGGATCCCTAACCACACGACATATGTAGCACTTAAGCTTGCATATATCAACCCTCACTCAGTTCATCCAAAACAGGACCGCGTCCTACACCATCCGAGAGTACCGTACACCTTCAATCTGGGACTTTAACCCATGAGGGTAGCTTGTACTCCCGCCATCTCTCCACTCCCAGTGTGCGGTTGTACGTTCCCGATTTGGCACATCCCCGAGATCAGGCTTACCGGGGCATGTGGCCGCTAGTGTCGACTAACGCAAGGTGACACCTGTGTCTATATAGGGTGACACCCCGCCATCGTGCCCTTTGCCAGAATGGACTCAGGCGCATCATGCGTTCAACAGTCCCAATAACGCTCAAGCTTACAACGAACGGTGCTTAACCGACACAGCCGGAAACACTACACAGAGACTCCACTCTCGGTGCAAGTTACCCGACCGGTCTTAGATTAATCATTATAATATCCAACAACAGAGTGTAGGAACAAAGGTAAACCTATATCTCACGAATGATGAAACCATCATTCGACTTCTACCGAAGTCTAAGCATTACTAAGCATAAGAGATCGACCTACACATACTAGTGGGATAACATCCGAATAACTGTAGATCAAGGTAGTCATGCAAAGAAACGGTATCAACCAACTCCTACTAACTTAATGCACATTCCACTAGACTTAAGGTAAATAAAGCATTTGTAAAACGTAGAAGGGTTTATGCTCCGGCGGTGGAAAAGTTAGATTCCTTAACAAGATCACCCGAGTCATACTTGACATCGACACCACTAGTGGATGGATCTTCTTCAAGCTCGACCTTCATGAACCACCTCACTCCTCGTATACTCTACACGCACGTGATGATGCATGCTTTAGCATGATGGAATGGTAAACATGATGCTTGATGAATGCATGAAATGATAAACAACTTGAGTACAACTTTTCCTTTACGATAAAGTTGCAACCCAACAAAACCAACTTGTTGAACTACTTCTATAAAATATCATCACCATTGCCTAAGGAGTTCTCAAGGACCATTTGATGTGCTATGATCCAAGATTCGCCAAACAATCCCAATATTATTAAAAAAAACTAACTAATTATACACTAAACCCTAGCTTTTTCTAATAAATAAAATAAAGCATAAAAAAGAAAATAATTTAAACATTTCAAAATGACTCCAAACTTTTTTTATACAAGAAGTTCACATTAAAAAACAGCACCAAATAAATTTTCATGATTTTTGAATAAATATTTTAGTTTCTAAAAATCATGGAAGATGCATTTTTAATTAAAGATGATATTTTTAAATCATGCAAGAACTATTCAAAATTCAAGTTTCAAATTTTTCATGGGCACACAAACTCATAGGATGCTTCTATAAAATTTTTTAGAATTTTTGAAGCAACATTTGAATTTTTACAAAATTTACAAAGTTAGGCACTATTCATTAATAAAGAAAAACCGAAAACAAATTCTAAAAGAAAAACGGCCGCTTATTTGAATCCGCCCGACTCGGCCCGGCTACTTAGCAGACCGGCCCAAAGACGCAATAGGCGGCCCAAAGAAATGGGCGACGCGGCCGACAAAGCCGGGCCCAAGAGTCAACCCCGCTGACCCGACTCCCGCCGGCGGTTGATCGGCGATTTTCGCCGGGCGGTGAGGTTTCCGATGATGCGGTTTGATCTACTCGATCCCCCGACACCGCGCACAACCCGGCACCACTTTCCCCTTCCTACGAGCACGCAGAGATCTCACCGACGTCCATGGCGGGGGCGGCGGCGGCGCCCAGCGGCATGGCTCACCGGAGTTCTCTCCCGGCCACGGAAAGCACGGCTTACACTCAAGCACAGATAGGCGACCAAAACCCCTACTTAATCGACCAAACCGCCCCCTAGAGGACCCAGTTACACGCGTGTTGTTGGTAACCAACGACATATTTTTTTCCCGTCAACTTACTACCATAAAGGGAGTAAAATTAAACCTTTTATACTCATATACTTTTATCACTAATAAATTCCACTTGTAGTGTCTTGTATTTTATGTTGCGATTTATAATAAAAGCAAGTGGAAAATCGGCCGGCACGCCTTCCGAAAGCGCATTATTGCAAAACCCAAGCCCAAGAGCAAATCGACCCAAAACATCAAACTGGGCCGAGCACAGCCCTCGCCACAACTTTTCGTGGCTTAAAGACGACACCCCACCGAGACCCGGGCCAGGCCGAGCCTGTGGGGGGTGCGCTACAAGCACCAATTGGTGCGGCCGCACCCTCCCCGAGGCGGTTTTTGGCCTAGCCTCGGGAGGCGGTTCGTGCACTTTCCAAACGGGTTTCCCGCCCGCGCTGGTCGGTTTGCGCATACAAGGAAGGTTTACTGTGTCGGTTTTGATGTAAATTAGCACTTAGGCCCCTCCTCCAAGTGTATAAGTAGGCCCCCTCTCTCCCTCTCTCAACATTGCTCCTGGTGTTTGGACTAACGTTCACCTATCTTTTGCGGTGCACCCCACGGTCGAGGGGGTAGGCGGCAGGGTCGTGATAGCCTTGTCCGTCCCTTATAATCCCCCACGTTCGGGTGTGTTGTAGTGCTAATTGCCAGAAGCTACCCAGTTGGTGCGTTGGCCGGTGCCCGAAGTAAGGAGATAACAGCCATAGAAATCCCTGCCTGATAATATAAGCCCATAAAGACACCTCACCACTCTTAGAACCTAACCTTGCCTAGGGTAGACACCGGAAAGAAAGCCCTCTACATAAACCATCCCTGTGAAATTTACGATACCCTGCTTACCACCGGGTGAAGTGCTACAACGGTATTTCCCGTGCGCTTGCGGACTTTGCTGCTTTCGCAAAGAAACACCAACAGACCTCTCCAGGATGCATCCCGGCCTATTGTAGGTGTTGCATCCCTGGACGTCGGGTGCTAATCTATATGGTGCAACCCACCCTCGAATCGATGACGGCTTTGAAGGTCCCTAAAAAGACCTCGAGCTACAACTTCTCCTTGCCACGTCCGGCTTATCAAGGATGTTGTGTCTCCGGACATCGGATGCTACTTATATGGTACATCTCATTTTTTCTCCACCTTGAGAAAGTAAAGGTACTCTGTTCGAAATAACTTTATGCGACGGCAAGAAGCCAATAAAGTTCAAGTGATGCAAAACAGTACTATATATTTCATCATTCTATTTCAAACAGACATTTACAACTAACATCCTTGAAGTTACCTAACTCCTACAGCTAGGGGAACATGTTCAGGTGATGGGTCAGCTCATGGCTCGCCTCTTCGCATTCACGGAAGATACTTTCCTCCTCCGCTTTGCTCAGGTCACTCCTATATCCAGAGGACACAAGCTTCAGGTCAACCTTCGGGTAGTGCGAACAAACAACCACCAGGGCATGACAGCTAGTTCGCCCAGGCACAGGAGAAGACATATCGCTTGAAACGAGGAAGCGCCCACTGACACCTTCCTCTGAACGAATTTGGCAATGGCGGCATCCCGAGACATGGTACTACGGGAGCTATGATGTCCATAATGGGGCCAACGGTGCTCTGAAGTTCTTACAGTTGTTCACCCCGGGACTTCACCTCCTGTCGAAGGCGTTCTAGCTCAGCTTGCAGAACGGCCTCCTGAGTGCGCGTCGGCTTCTCGCGTTCAACATCTCTAACAAAGGCAACATTAAGTCATTGCAAAAGCATGGGAGGTAACGGGGGGTCCAAGCAAGACGCCATCGTCGCTTTCCATGCGTGCCGACCACAACGTTGTCTCGGATGCCCTGAGCCTCGAGGAGAGGTCCTCAATCTCTTTAAGCAAGCGGGCATTCTCCTCGCAAGGGGGGCTACCTTTTCAATGATGCGGCGACGACCACGAGAGGATTCCATGACATCCTAGATGAGACTTCCAGTTTTAGCAATCAAAAGGACGGCGACACCTTACAACGACAACCGCAGCGTGATCACATACCTCAACAATCGCTGTCATACGAGAATAGACCTCCATGACTTCAAGCGGCTTCTGATTGTCATCAAGGTCCTTCTCGACCTCCAGCAGCAAACCTCGAGCATCGAGGACTTCACGGCTCAACCTCGTGGCACCACCAGGGGAAGGAGAAGGCCTCTGGGTCACCGCCACCCCTATGCTGGCGTCAGCAATAGGAACACTAGACGCTACGAGAGATGTCCATGCAGCATCACGACGTAGAGACTGAGGCGGACTTAGAGCATCATCAGACCCCTCGCCCACAGCCAACCTATACAGAGATGAGAGTTAATGCAAAAAGAGATCACCGGAGATAACGCAAACCACACCAATGATGAAGCAACACTTACCCTCGACGACGGCGAAAGCAACAAGAAAAAACACGAGGTTGTACAACCTCTAAAAAGTTCTTCGCCTTTTTTCAACCGCTCAAAGAATCGCAGAATGTTTCAGGAGTGCAGAGCTGCTCCCATCCTTCGCCTCCGCGACCTCGACATCATGAGGAGCCACAAGTCGGTCAACAGTGGTTTGAGCCATCGGGGCCTCAACACGCAGGGGCGGTGGCGGCTGCTCCGATAAGACCTCATGACGTGCGTCGTCATGAGGGCGCTTTGTCGACCTCCTCCTCCTCATCAAACGAGTTGCCACCGCCTACATATCGGCATCTTTTCTTTGAAGGAGGCGGCGAGGGGGCATCAGCCGAAGTAGAGGAGGAACCCCTTTTCCCCTCAAGCGAGAGGACACCGAAGCGTTTTTCTTGCCTTGAGAGCCGGCAGCGGCCGCCGACCTCTTTGACAATTGACCAAGTATCCTCTTCAGAACTTCCTCGGCTTGTCCAACCCCGCTTCGACCTCGGTCAGACCCGGCGGGAGGGAAACATATTTCTCTCGTCCCTGAAAAATAGTAAGCAGATGATCAAGGTTGACAGAACAAACCTGAAGCAAGACAAAGGGAAAGAAATACGGAGCGAATTCAGACTTACATGAGGACGAGGATTTTCAAGATTATATGGTTTCTACCGACCTTTATTGGAAACGTGGACATTGATGTCAAACAGATCGACAGCTTGTCCAAGAACATTCAGCCTATCAATTCTGTCAGGGGCTTCTCTCATTGTAGACTCGTTATAGTATTCCCATCTAAAATAGACCCTATGCTTCAGCGGATGATACCGGCGAGTGAGAAAGTTGAGGGTCACTACAACACCATCAACATCCAACTCATCACGAAGCCTCAGCAACCTATGGACCTAATTCATCTCATCCTTACTGGGTAAATCAGACCAAGATGAAGATTGTCGTGGCAGGATGTCTATATCTTGTAAACCATACTTTCGTGGTTTTCCATGTAAACCCGCGGACCTCCAAATAGTAGGCGATGGGGCCGATTAAGACCAATATAATCCGCACCTCAACCTTCACGAAGCACAAACCGGCAACTACCTACAACACATTGCCCCAAGGTGACAGGGCCTCACTGCATGGTAGCGCCACAACGCAAAATGGGGATAAATACCAAGGAAGGACTCACAAAAATCAACAAAAATTGCAGCCTAATGAATACTCCCCGTGTCAAGTGCAAGTAAGAAAGTCCATAGAATTGCAAAGAACTTCGGAACCACGGGTTCACAGGTACACCGGGGCCACGGTGAAGAAATGCCGGAACATGACAAGCTCACTGGCCGGGGCGCGGAAGTCGCCGCCAATGGGTAACCTCCAGACCGGAGATCGCCACATCCGGAAGAGCATTCCAAACAAGAAGCTCAAGGTCCACCTCCGTAGTCATCGGCGCCGCCCATCGATTCCTCCGTACACCGCCCGCCTCCGGGTTTCCGCCGCCGCTTTCGCCACCGCCACCTTTCCCGCCGAAGGTTTCTTTGCGCCACGTCTCGCCATGATTGAAGGTGGGGCTGGTAATCAAACAAACAGGATGAAAAAGGCAATGACAAGATGACTGAAGAAGATAGATCTATGCCTACAGGAAGAGGAAGCGGCGGTTGCACTGTGCAAAGGGGAACCGCAGCGGTGGCATCCCTTATACGCAACGGCTCATTGGGGGCCGCGCCGTATAAACTTTGAACGCTCCACACTGCTAAATGGGCCGTGGGCCAACATGCGCCGCATACCCACGATCGAGAAGGGAGACCCCACACGCGGTCGAAAAACCTAAATGCCCGGGGACTAGCAAGAGAATTTACAAGAATACCATCAACACATCACTAAGAAAGCAAACCACGGCCCGAGGACCGACTTCATTCAAGAAGGATGATTGTTGACGGCCACCAACGACATATTTTTTCCCATCAACTTACTACCATAAAGGGAGTAAAACTATACCTTTTATACTCATATACATTTATTACTAACATATTTCCACTTGTAGTGTTCAAAATGTATTTTGTAGAATTTATAATAAATACAGGTGGAAATACGACCAAAGTACGCCATCCGGAGAAGCGATTATTGCAAAACACAAGCCCGTGAGCAAATCGACCCAAAACATCAAAATTGGGCGAGCAAAGCCCGCCCACAACTTTTCAAGACGAAGGACGCCAGCCCCACCGAGACCCAGGCCAAAGCCGAAGCCTGGGGGTGCGCACGCACCACGGGTGCGACCGCACCCTCCCCGAGGCGGTTTTGGCCCGGCCGGGGAGGCGGTTCATGAACCCGCCTTATGGGGGTTACCAACGTGGGATGGTCGGTTTGGTCCGATTAGGAAGGTTTACTGTGCCTGGTTTTAGTGTAAATTAGCACTTAGGCCCCTCCTCTAAGTGTATAAGTAGTCCCCCTCTCTTCCTCTCAACACACACACACCAATTCCGGGAAGAGTCTCTCCTCTCCTCTAAGAGGACTCTCCCCTCTACTCTTCTACCTCACTCCAATGGGTCTAGGCCCTACCTAAGTAGTAGAGAGATGGGTGGAGGAGAGATGTGAAGGGTCGAGAGCGGAAGCGCCGGACTTGTCGGTGTCTCCCCAACCTTGTACCTCTGTGGATTCAGACTTGGCTCCTTCATGGGATCTTGGCTAAGTAAGCTTCCACGGTTCTCGATAATCTTTATTGTCTTTTGTTTATCCATGATTTATCTACTTGTTTGCGGGATCGATATCTCGTACCTTCGGGTCAGGACTCTAGTGGTGGAACCCTTTGACCAGGGGAACCCGGCAAACATTAGAGTGATAATCACTAAGCGTGAAGACGTGGTGTTTGGGCTAGCGGTTTTCTATCTTTTGCTTAAGCATCCCACGGGTTGAGGGGTAGGCTACTGGGTCGTGACAAGCCTTGACCGTCCCTTGAAATCCCCCCACGTTTGGCTGTGACGTAGAGCTAATTGCCGTAAGCTGCCTAGTTGGGCGTTGGCCGGTGCCTGAAGTGAACAAGTAGCTCTAGAGACTGGCTAACCATAGACCCTAAAGGTGTAGGGACCCTTCTCGATAATCCTCCCCATCTTTGGTCTTGTGTGTCCTTGGGCGAACTAGTTAGAGAGAGTACCTCCGTTCCTCGTGGAAAATACGATACCCTGAATATTTCCGGTGAAAGCTATAACGACAATTCTCAGACGCTTGCGGATTCTTCTACGACGTTAAGAAACGCCAACAAGCTCGGGCGCGCCGTTGTCGGGAACGGGTTGCTATTATCTTTGAACCTAGTGAGTCCTCGTGATGTATCCTTAAAAAAAAAAAATTCAAAATAGTTATTTATTTTCTTTTTCCAAAATGAAGCCAACCACTCAATTTGAAAATCCTTACGCTTCAATGGAGGAGTTCACAGAGCCGCAATCTTTTTTCAAAACCAAAACTTTCATCCGGCTATGAACTCCACCCATATTTAAAATCCATTGTTCGGGTAGACCCCTTCTCCGGCTACCACACCGAAGACCCATGTAGCCACCTACAAGTTTTTCGAGGAGACATGTGCATGCCTAAGCATTCCTGGCATGACACAAGAAACTCTCATGTGGAAGTTGTTTCCGTTCTCCCTCAAAGGGAGAGCAGAACAATGGTACACGAATGTCGTAGGAAGTTTGAATGGGGATTGGAAAGAACTCAAAGACAATTTTTGTCTAGCATTTTTCCCCATCAACACCCTACCAAGGACAATCCTCGATTTCGAGCAGGATGAGAAGGAGTCCATAGGTGCAGCCTGGGCCAGGTTTACAATGTTAATACATGCTAGCCCAGACTTGTCATTACCTGATAGTGTGCTTTTGCATATCTTTTGTTCGGGTCTTGATATAGACGCTGCCCTATGCCTTGACATGACCGCCGGAGGGTCGTTTTCACATAAACCTACAACGAAAAGAGGAGAATCCTTGATAACATCCTAGAGAAGCATGCTTCTCCCGTTGTAGAACCTACTCCCCTCCATCACAAGGGCATGTCAAGTTTTTGAGGAGCCCTCATCGGTCGAACCATTCCCTATACCATCAATAGAACCGACCGTTGAGCCTCACCCGAACCATGAACACCGAAGGAAGGGATGCTTAATCCTTTGAGTTCTCGATCAAATTCGAGGATCATGGGAGAACCTTGAACCTTCTATGGCGAATGGAGCAAATGGAGCACAGCTCCAAATAAGGAATCTTCCTCTAACATGAAACCTTCAAAAGAATGGTTAATGGAGGTGAAACGTTCTTCCGATGCAATTCGCATTCTTTTCACCTTCCACGACCCATACCTTGTTCATTACGAGGAAATTCCTTAGATGCCCTACACAACCCAACAGCCGAGGCAAATATCATGTCACAATATCTTCATGGAAACCCCTTTTGGGTAATATGCGCTAGCCTCGACCGATAGACTCTTCAAGGGTCAATTCGGACTCATCTTTTTCATGTTGTGGGATTGCTAGGGCCGTGCCAATAAAAAATTCACGAAACCAAGGTTCACTTAGACTTCTATATCTATCCCATCCTCGACTTTAATCTTCTCATAGGCTACCCCTCGAAAAGCTTTTTCACGAAAAACCGATAGAGGAGAGCCATGATGAGAAGTTGGGAAAAGAATGCTTGTGCCCCTCACCTAGAAATCCCAAAGGCGAAGCATCTTCCCAACCAAAACCAGTTCGAGGAGGCGAAGTTCACAACTCCATTCGATTCACCTAAGTTGCTTTTTGCATCTAAGTGAAACGAAACACCCATCGCCCTCACTCGAACACAAGACATGTCCCTTCGGCCAAGAAAACGTTGTTCTTGACAAATGTCGAGATTCAACGTTAGTCCTTCATGACACATCTTTTGAGGATAAGAACTCATGTGCCATGGACATGCACGAAGCAACAACTCTTGAGACCAAGCATGAACCCGCTTTTTGAGCATGTCAAGTTTTCATTCAAACTTCTCATGATACATACTCACCTTTGGGTTCTCCGGAGTTTGTTTTGCTTCTAGGCGAGTGCTCCTACAAGGATCACAAACCACCTCTTGATCCTTGTTGCTAAACTTTTTAAGAGGATGGTTGTTGACGCTTATATTTATCATAAACATTGCAAATCTCGTAGTAGCACAATGACGCTAACCTTTGCGGCTTGAGCGTGCATGCTAAAATTCTTAGTGGTGAAGCCGGGAACTCCACCACCTTTCATAGTTGCAAGATGATTTCCCCACGGTCAAGCTTACGACCATAAAGAAAGCAACTGCCGGGAGATAACCGGACCGAAAAAAAAAAGATGAATGAATAAATCTCTCTTGTTCTAAAAAAAAAAGTTTTTCCCTTTGTTCTTATTAATAAAGCAAGAATATGTTATCAAGTTCGTATGCACCTTCTGTATTCTTGTCGCTAACCATTTGGTGGAGATCGATTAAGAAGATCAAAAGAGGCATGCGATGCTCGAAAACATGGGGCCGACATCATAAAAAAACTTTGATGCTCATGGATGGTGGAACACACTCAAAAGGAGACCCGGATTTTGCACACTTGACTTTTGCATAAAAGTCCAAGTGTGGGGAAAGATGGTGAAAACCTCAAGTTCCATACACCAAGGCATCATACAAAAAAAAAAAATGATGGTGAATAAAAGACGATGTCACCCTACCTCGAAAAAAAAAAAAGAGAGAAAGAAAAATAAAAAGAGAAAAAACAATAGTGAAAAAAAAAAAAGAGAGTGTTGTCAAAAAAAAAAAAAAATATATATACATATATACTGAGAATAAAAAAATAAGAGAAGAGAGGAGCAAAGTTGGCCCCGCATGGTCAAGGTACATACCAAAGTCTTTGCCGACTCCACCCATCATTGCTTCCACGAGCAAGAAGGGTTTGTCTCTCATCCTTCTTTGCTACCATCAAGACTCATGGCCCCATACACACGTGTGTGGCCTAGCCTTGAGGAGCACCTAGACAAAGCCATCATGCAAACCGCAAGCAATAACTTCGATGCTTCAACCGTAGATCTTTGCCAAGTAAGTCCATCCGGTATGCAAGGGAAATAAATGTTCACCAACAATCTTCACTTATTTTTGTCTCCATAAAACCAAAACTTTATGCTTCTCATGTTTATGTCATATGCTCTGGTTTGGGTGTTTTCACATGTGCGCACATGAGTTACATCCATAGATCTTTTTAAATTGAGCATGGTGCTTAGGTTAAAAAGATCTCCTTTAGTCAAAATTTGACATGGTGTTGGATCTTGATTAATGAACCTAGAGTCTTGTTGTCATGATCTATGAGAGTATCTTATGTTGGAGATAAATCAAGGCTATGCTTACACCGCTTCTTTATGATTAGCCTTGCTTGAGTGATGCTGTTGTGAACAAATAAAAAAAATAATAATAAAACAAAAATAAAATAAATAATCTCAATAAAGGCACCACGGTGTTCATACCGATAGAGCCATGTGTTTTCCTTCTTTTCCTTTGTTTTCTTGTTTTCAAATAAAGGCAGGTACAAGATCAAGTGTGGGGAGATCTCCCAAACACAAAGAACAAACTTTTGAGATCTTCCCAACACAATGCACAAACACCGAACAATTCATGATGGAGAAGGACGAGGCTTAACAACTATCATTAACTACCTCCTCTTCAAACGGTGGTTTGTGCAAAACTCTCGCTCTCACATCTCACAAAAAAATAATAAAAGAAAGGGGAGAGAGAGAGAAGGAGGAGAAATAAGAGAAGAGGAGATAAACCTTCAACCCCAAGTTCTTTGTCCTATTTTTGTGATGACATCAAAAGACAAGCTTGGGGAAGCCTCCAACCACGCGACCAATCACAACTCAAATCATTGCGCGCTCAAGCTAGCACAACCATGAAAGGTAAGTAAAGAGCTAGCTTGGGGAGGACTCCAAGAAAGGTAACGTGTATCTCACATTTTAATTATATTCTCTATCTTATGAAATGATGAGTTATGCTAAAAAAAGAGGGGGAGACAAAAATTCCATTCCTATACATATGAGCTATGAAAATGTTTAGTCTTAGTCCCTTGTTGAAATGATGAATAGTTGCTCTGTCTTATGTTTCGCCTCGTGCCTAGTTTATAATTTGAATTTCTCTAAAGTTTGGGTTTAGTGGCTAAGTCTAAAAACTCATCCCAAAAAAAAAAACCCCGATTCATGTGGGTTGCATAGGCTCTATCTAGTCTAAGTTGTTGCCAAGTATGATATGGTACAAATAGATTTGCTATGATTTCGCTCCAAAGAGAGACTTGACATCAGGGAATCTACTTTGAAAAAAAAAAAAGAAGAGAAATGATATGGGCTATGCTAAAAAAAAAAAAGAGAGAGAGAGAAAATGAGATAAAATGGACATGTGTCCGAGGGCAAGTAGAGCCCACATCTCTAAAAAAAGAAAGAAAGAGAGGAAATAAAAAGACAAAAAGTCTAGGGCTTAGAAGAGCCCACCTCTCCAAAAAAAAATATATATATAGCAATAAAGCCCATACTTTTCGAAAAAAACAAATATAATCTAAATAAATAAATCCCGGATGAGAAAGTTGATCAAAAGGATGAATGAAAAGTATTTTACATTTATAACCGTTCTATCCGCAACCGCCTAAGACATTGAGAAAAGCTAAAAAGCCCCCGCTACGATGAAAGGTAATAAAGGGTGAGAAAAAAAGATGTGCCATTTTATTCAAACTCTAGTAGAAAATCTTATTATAACCCCGGCACTTAAATAAAATGTAATCGCATAGTAGCAACTCCACGATCAACAACCAAGTAATTATCTTTTGCTCGAGGCGTGCAAAGGGTAAGCTTGGGGAGTTTGTTGACGGCCACCAACGACATATTTTTCCCCGTCAACTTACTACCATAAAGGGAGTAAAACTATACCTTTTATACTCATATACATTTATTACTAACATATTTCCACTTGTAGTGTTCAAAATGTATTTTGTAGAATTTATAATAAATACGGTGGAAATACGACCAAAGTACGCCATCCGGGAAGCGATTATTGCAAAAACACAAGCCCGGGAGCAAATCGATCCAAAACATCAAAATTGGGCGAGCAAAGCCCGACCCACAACTTTTCAAGACAAGGACGCCAACCACCGAGACCCGGCTAGGGCGAGAGAGGGGGGTGCGCGCTACCACCACCGAATGCGGCCGCACCCTCCCCGAGGCGTTTCGCCCACCTCGGGGAGGCGGTTCATGAACCCGCCTTTATGGGGGTTACCGACGTGGGATGGTCGGTTTGGTCCGATTAGGAAGGTTTACAGTCGTTTTTTGGTGTAAATTAGCACTTAGGCCCCTCCTCCAAGTGTATAAGTAGTCCCCCTCTCTTCCTCTCTCAACACACACCAATTCCAAGGAAGAGTCTCTCCCTCTCCTCTAAGAGGACTCTCCCTCTACTCTTCTACCTCACTCCAATGGGTCTAGGCCCTACCTAAGTAGTAGAGAGATCGGCGGAGGAGAGATGTGAAGGGCGAGGGGGGAAGCACCGGACTTGCCGGTGTCTCCCCAACCTTGTACCTCGGTGGATTCGGACTTGGCTCCTTCACGGGATCTTGGCTAAGTAAGCTTCCACGGTTCGATAATCTTTATTGTCTTTTGTTTATCCATGATTTATCTACTTGTTTGTGGGATCGATAGCTGTACCTTTGGGTCAGGACTCTAGTGGTGGAACCCTTTGACCAGGGAAACGGCAAACACTAGAGTGATAATCACTAGCGTAGACGTGGTGTTTGGGCTAGCGGTTTTCTATCTTTTTGCGAAGCATCCCACCGGTTGAGGGGGTAGGCTACCGGGTCGTGACAAGCCTTAACCATCCCTTGAAATCCCCCCACGTTTGGCTGTGACGTAGAGCTAATTGCCGAAAGCTGCCTAGTTGGGCGTTGGCCGGTGCCCAAGTGAACAAGTAGCTCGAGGCGGCTAACCATAGACCCTAAAGGTGTAGGGACCCTTCTCGATAATCCTCCCCATCTTTGGTCTTGTGTGTCCTTGGGCGAACTAGTTAGGAGACAAGTACCTCCGTTCCTCGTGGAAAATACGATACCCTGAATACTTCCGGGTGAAAGCTACAACGACAATTCTGTACGCTTGCGGATTCTTCTGCGACATTAAGAAACGTCAACAATGATTTTCTGGATTAACCAAGAATGGGCTAGTTATGCGCCTCCACACTGGCCAGCCCGGGGTGCCGTGCATGGTCAGCCCTATTTGAGTGCAAACCCTAGCCTCACACTCGGGGACTTCGTCGACTACTTTTTACCTTTTTATTTGTAGGGACTTCTTCAAATGACTCGGGCTTGACCCTGGCACCACGTGGCTACACCACCTACTGTCAGGCTCGGGGACTAAGTGGGCACACTTCACCTACAATGAAATGTGCTTTATCCTCACTTCAAAGCTCGGGGACTCCAACAACTTTTTTCACGACAAAGGCACGCCTCACGACTTCAAACGTGACCCGGGCGCCACGTGGCTTCGCCACCTACCGTCGAGCTCGGGGACTAAGTGGGCACACTTCACCTACGGTGAATTGTGCTAGTTTCTACAACGACATCGACTACGTGAAGACTACATCGCCGCCCTACGATGTCCACGCCGCAAAATGTTTTTTGAAAACGTGGGCACACTTTCGGGAATTGCAGACTTCAAAAATTTTTCGGTGTAAAGCACCTCGCACCCGCCGGGCGCATCACACGTGACCTCCGCGGCGTCATCGAGCTCGACCACGGTGAATGAGCTCGGCTCATTCACCACCGACATCTGCAGAAAGCTTGAAGATCGCCAACCTCTTTGGGAGCTCGGTTGTTGGACGTCAACCTCGTCACCGACATAAGGACCTCGACAACGACTTCGCCTAGGCCTCTCTAACCGCTTCACCGACTTCTAGCTCTTGATGATGAGATCACATGAAGACTTGCTCGACGGGCTACAAGGAGCTCGGGGACTAAGCGTGGGGGGAATGCCCCTAGAATACCCCGACCTCGTGGGGGCTCGGCCGCGAGCTCCTGGAGTTCGACTATGACCTAGGCCCAACCTTTCGAGCTCAGGCCCGGTCCTCGACCTCTACCTCCGACCTCCTTGAGGTTGACCACTGTTGACGGTAGTTATTGACCACTTTTATATATATGGAATGCTATCAATCATGGGATGAATGCTATTAAAATATTATTATTACTAATGATTTCCACGAGTTTTGGTGCACACTTTTTCGGTTTTGCGGGAGAACTCGGAAAAAGCAAAACAGAGCGAAAAAGAGTGAAAATAGAGAAACGGAAGAAAAGGACCAAATCAAGGCGATTGGTATAAATTCCAGTGGGTCTAAATGAGAAGAGAAGGCAACTCGCAAAGACCGGGACCCAACCGCCACTAGGTAGGGCCGGGTGGCACCACCCCGTGCCGCCCGGCACCTTCCGTAGACTTCTCGAGTCCAAATTTTCCGGGAAGCTTCCTCCCACCGACCTTGAGATCCAATTTAGTCCGCCCAATCAAGTCGGTTTGATCCGAGGGCTGAGATTCATCCTATGGGGCTATAAAGAAGGCGGGGGCTACCCTCAAAACCCCAAGTCATTATCCTCATGTCGAGCCACAGAGCAATTCCAATTAGCTATCAAGGATATGATTAGCAATCAAGATTAGACTAATTCTTAGAATTAGTCTATGATTAGAAATAGATTAGATCTAGTAATGAGTAGATTAGAGGAGCTCCCGCCTGTCGGATCTTCTCGGTGTATTCTCAAGGGATCAAGTTCTTCGTGAGAGGAACTTGCTCCGAGATTCTTTTGGTGAGTCAACTTCTTATTAAAGTCGGCATTGGTTTATATTGTTCTCCTTGTTTGCAACTCTCTTTTTGAGTACTTTAATCTTGGTCATTACTTGATTAAGGGAGTAATTTCTAGTGTGAGCATGGTGCTTAGACTAGGGTTATTTGTGAATGACACTTGCTTGGTAAGGAATTAGTGGTAGTATCATGAAGGTGACTTTTATAGCTTTAGCCCACTTCCCACCAAGAAGAAACGTTAGACTTTGTCTGTTCTTAGTAGAGTAATTTTGCCTTACCCTATTAACAATTAGTGTCCTAGATAGAACAATATGAAACAACACTTATGAGTGTTTGAATTAGATTTGCTTGAGGAATCTCCTTTATCCGCTAGTTTCTTAAGTACCTTGATTGTGAAGTTTGGGTTAAGTTAGATCTTAGTTATATTCACCTACTTGTTCCTTTGGGTTCGATATTAAAACCGGGAGTTTATCTTTGGTGAAGTGCTACAACGTATTTCTATCTCAGGCGCTTGTGGATATTTTTATCTTTATTGTGTGCATATAATAAATACCAACAAGCATTTCTGCACCGCTGCGTGGAACGGTAGTTTTCTTTGGATAGTAATGAAAGAGTCTAACTTAGTCTTGTATTATACTTTTACCTTTTACTTTTTTATTTATCTTTTAGTTTTTAGTTTTTATTATCTTTACCTTGCATTTGCCATGAACTCGAGTGTTATTTTATGTCTTTGCACCCTTAAGCATTAGCTTTGGCCCATTAGAATCTTTAAAGCTTGTTGACGTTTCTTAGCGCAATCATTAGAATCGGGTTTAGAACCCAACCCTAATGACTACGCTAGGAGACGAGCCGTCGATATCACTAAGTGGAATCACCGTGTCGGCGATAACGCACTTTCAATCAACGGTGATAGATCTTGCCATAGTTGATATTTCATCCCAAAGCGCATGGATCTATCATTGTAGCATTTCACCCTAAGTATTCGGGGTATCGTTATTTATATTTTCCCAAAGGAAGGCATGTTGTATAAGAAGTAGCATGGCATCCGGATGATGAAATGTGTGCACGCAAAGACCAACTCGTTCATAAAGGGGGGTAAGCAATACGGTTTATAGATAGTGTGACACACACATTGGAATCCACGGGTAAAGGATAAAGAAAATAGATAAAGAATAAATAAATGTCCTATGGAGTAATCTAATGTATTCTAGTCATGGTCTTACAATGAATAGTTAGGATCATATGCTAACATGATATGAGCATGGTTATGTCTAGGATAACAGGGGAGACTTCCGGTACCATCCGCCTAATGGAAAGCATTTACGAACTCCTACATCACATGCGAACGTGGAGGGATTACAAAGGGACGGACGGGGCTGTCACAACCCTCCCGCCTACCCTCACTCACCGTGGCATGCTCTCATATTCGAAGGTGTCGTAATACCCGAGCACCATGCCCCGCGTACTAGAGCACTACTCTTGTCCCCCGGGATCCCCACCCTACGGATGGACGGACTAAGACAAGAGCAAACCCGAAAAGAACAACGAACCGTTATCCCATCTATAATCATGTTATGCATACGATGATCGATGAAGAACATATACTCTAATTCATAAGTTAGACCATGATCATAGAACTTGCACAATGGAGAAAGATCCATGGAAGATATATATATTACCAAAGCTCACTTTGCTCCAAGAATACAAGTCCTCCTCTTGTAGCTCTTCTACTCCAATTCTAGCCAAGTAAGAAGAAGAAGAAGAAGATGGTGGTGGAGAGTGAGGTAGAGAGTGTGAGTGTGCTGGTGTGGTGACTCCAAGTGTGGTTTGTGGAATGAGGGAGAGGGAGGAGGTATTTATACACAAAGGAGAGTGAGCTAAATGACCTAACTACCCCTAAACCGACCTAAGCGGGCGCCCAGTACGCGACCGGCCATCAACACCCAAACCGACCATTTGAGCACTTAATGTACCGCCATGCGCCGGCTGGGCTCGAACCGCCCCCAACAGGGTGGTGAGCACTGCGGGGTGCGGGCGCACCACCAGGCGGCCGCCTGTGCTTCGGCGTGTCGTCTTGATTTGGCCTCGGAGAAGTTGTACCATGGGCTTGGCTCGGTCCAGTTATGCAGTTTTGGTCCATTTCCACCCTGGGCTTGATATCCTTGAGAATGCGCTTTTCGGGATGGCGCACTTTGGACGTATTTGCACTGTATTTATTATAAATACTACAAAATACATTTCGAACACTACAAGTGGAAATATGTTAGTAATAAATGTATATGAGTATAAAAGGTATAGTTTTATTCCCTTTATGGTAGTAAGTTGACGGGAAAAATATGTCGTTAGTGACCGTCAACAAACTCCCCAAGCTTACCCTTTGCGCGCCCCTCGAGCAAAAGATAAATACTTGGTTGTTGATCGGGAGTTGCTACAATGCCGATTATGTTTCACAAGTGCCGGGGTTATAATAAGATTTTCTACTATAGTTTGAATAAAATGGCACATCTTTTCTCACCCTTTATTACCTTTCATCGTAGCGGGGCTTTTTAGCTTTTCTCAAAGCCTTAGGCGGTTGCCGGATAGAATGGTTATAACAGTAAATACTTTTCATTCATCCTTTTGATCAACTTTCTCATTCGGGATTTATTTAGATTTAAGATTATATTTGGTTTTTCAAGAAAGTATGGGCTTTATTGTATATATATATATATATATATATATATATATATATATATATTTGGAGAGGTGGGCTCTGCTCGCCCTAGACTTTTGTCTTTTATTTCCTCTCTTTGTTTTCTCTTTTTTTTTTTTTTTGGAGATGTGGGCTCTTCTCGCCCTCGGACACATGTCCATTTTTCATCTCTTCTTTTTTTTTTTTTTAGCATAGCCCATAGCATTTCTCTTTTCTTTCAAATTAGTTTCCCGGACGTCAAGTATCTCTTTTGGATGAAATCATAGTAAATCTATTTGTACCATATCATACTTGGCAACAACTTAGATTTGGATAGAGCTTATGCAACCCACATGAATCGGGTTTTTCAGGGATGAGTTTTTAGATTTTAGCCACTAAACCCAAACTTTAGAGAAATTCGAATTATAAACTAGGCACATGCAAAGCATAAGACAGAGCAACTATTCATCATTTCAACAAGGGACTAAAACTAAACATTTTCATAGCTCATATGTATAGACATGAAAGCACAAGAAGAGCTACTTATTCTATTTTTGGATTTTTTTTTTTTGAATGCAAGATTGCTGGAATTTAAACATGCTAAAATAAAATAAAGTTTGATGAAAGTAAATATGCAATGCAATGATACTGCGGGGGTCCTCCCCCAAGCTATCTCGGAGGCCTACCGATCCGGATCGAAGCCCCGGTGCCTCGGAATGCTTCCTCGCGGCGTTGCAGGTAGCCAGGTTTGCCTCGAGCTGGTCCCATCGCCGCTTGTTCTCGTATTCCCGGTTTTGTTGCCACCGATGGGTGTTACGCACATGAGTGTTAAGTGTATGCTCAATGTTACCCGCGGGCGAACGTCGAGGTTCTCAGTTTGCGACGTTGATAGCCTCCGATCCCACATACCGATGGTCTTGGCTAGACTTACGAGGCATACCCGAAGCTGGCGGAAAGGTCCACCATGTTGGCCCTCCATGCTTCTCGAATCTCCTTCGAGGCCATTTCGATGGTGCAAGGGCGTCATGGGGAGGTTCCCACCTTGGATCATACCGGGCATGAACCCCAGGGTCCCCAAAGGATAGAACCCTCCTGCCTGGGGCGTCTGCGCAGGCTGTGGTGGTGGCGTGAAGTATGCTGCATGAGAACTCGAGCCAGCTTCTGGCCTCCTGACACTGTGGGTAGAACTGCTCGGGGCCTCTCTCCCTGCGTACACTATCGCCGATCTCGAGCTCAAAGTCAAAGGCGGCTTTTTATACAGCCGTAGATCCGGGTTAGGTAACCGAATCACGGTTGTATAGCCGTGAAAAGTATGCGCAAGCTCTCCCCCATTGGTAGTGTCTTTGCTAGGTGCCCAACTACTAGCCGCGGCGGCGATCCAAGTACTCGCGGGGTGTGGATATGTACTCAACATGCTCGTTGTCCAATGCCCCAATCGCAGGAAGCGCGCGTGTGATGATCGATGTGCGGTGATTTGGAATAGCAACTTTGGTGATAATATGGTGAAGGTTCCTACACATCTCCGTACTTGGGGGCTACTTTTACCTTATTGACAACGGCATAGAGAAGCTTGAGTTCTGTCTCGTTCACCCATCTAACCCCGTGCCTAGGAAAAGCGAGTGCCAAAGATATCCAAATGATGAATGAATCTAAGTGATGGGTCTTTGGATTTGTGAGTGGCGAGGCTTGAAGACACCGGTCTCGTGAGCACCGGTAATCTCTTCCCAAAAGCGGGGTCGAGCGAAGCCGGGCAAAGCGGCATCCACATCTAGTGCACATCTATAACTAAAGCCCAAGTGACTAGCTAGTTTCGCCCACTTGATATGATAAGAACGTCCGAAAAGGCAGAAAAGAAATGCCTAGCTTGTCCTCTACCAAAGTGCATAGAAACTGGATTGTTAGGAGGCGAGAACCTTCCTCCTCGAGAGGGGGGATAATCCCGCCACCCGGCGCTTTCCAAATAGTGCGGAATTCATCGTCCATACCTGTTTGTTCGAGAAGGTCGGGGTCGATCCCCGGGCGTGTGTTGGAACACACGATCCTTGAGTAGGAGATAGGCTTGCATCTCCGGGTTCCCCGATGTCGGTATGGAGCATCGGCCTTCGAGAGTCGGGGGAGCTTGAGCTTCTTCCTCCCCGACCGGTGCGGCATCTTCTTGCATGGGGAGCTTTCTTGCTCGTCGAGGTTGAAGGAGCTCGTGCTTGTGCCGCGCGAGCTATGCCTTGATGATCGCCTCAACCCGCTGAAAATCTTCCCGGCTTTCTTCATGGCTACCGCAAAAAACGATTGAGCAAAATCCTCGGGTGTGCAAGGGTTAGATGAAAGTATGAACTTTCACACCCGTGATCTTGCTTCGACACAATATTTTTGGTGGAGAAAATTGAGTGTAGTGCAAAGTGGGAGAGAGTGTGAGAGTGAGAAAGAGTGAGAATGGAAGGTGGGTGCTCTCACACCGGTGCCCAAGCTATATATAGCCGAGCAACCGACCAGGGGCGCGCCATGCAACGGATAGTAGCCGTTGGCAAAGGCGGGCCCACGGTGCCGGACGGGTGCGCGCAAGCACCAGGGTGCGGCCGCACCGCCCGAGGGCGGCCGCCGTTGGATTTTGTCGGGCGTGCACAACGGTCATGAAAAGTTTGTGACCGTTGTTTTGCTCACATTTGGTTCGGCCGTTTTCTCCCCTTTTGATTTTCCCCAAAAAAAAAGTTTTCAAAATTTTGCTTTTTTTTTATATATACTACAAATTTATTTTGAAAACATATTTTATCTAGGAAATATTTTTCTTGCTTTTTCATAGAAAAATTTATTTATTTATAAAGATCTTTATTTTAGTTTTTTGAAAATATTTACTTATAGATTTTATGTAATAAATATTTTTGTTTTGTTTTGATAATAAAATATTTTGTAAAACACACATTTTTTTTTTTAGGGGCGGGTTATTTATAGTCAGCTGTCGACTTCTCCCCGATCACTTTGGCGGAAAGTATCCGCTCCGGGGTTTCGGAGTCGATCCCCCAACACACCACACCGGTCTTGACGATGATACCTGGGTGTCTTTGTTGCTTGTACCCAATGAATGGGCACTTTACCGCCTTATCTCGGACATGGAAGATGATGAAACCCTTCCCCAAGCCGATATCGGCTTTGGCGGTGTAGAGAAATGGCCTCCCGGAAGGAGAGACACATCCTCCTTCGGGCCCATGTCTAGGACCAATAAGTGCCGCGGGGATGTATTCATCTTTGATTTTGATCGACATGTCTTCGAGAATTCCCTCGGGCTGCCGTGTTGTTTGATCGCCATTTGGAGGACAAAACTTGCGAGGAGCAAGTGTCCCACCATGGATTCTACGTTGAAGGTAGCCTTGGACATCATGTTAATGCTGGCCCCCAAGTCACAAAATGCAAAGTGGCGAATATGTGGGGACCAATGGCGCAGTCGATGATCGGACGCCTGGGGTCTCCCTTCTTGGCAATAAACGGCGAGTCCATAGGGATCTTTGCCCGGCTCTTTGGGTTGGTGAGCCTCGGTGATATCATGTTGATCGACTTCGTGCGGGACCTCGAGGTTGCCACGGGATCCTACCCGAATCGTTAAGCGGCACTTGGGGCGACAATGCGGGCTATTTGTGTTTCCATCATCTTATTGAAGCTCAATTGATTCTTCACGGCCGATGTCAACCCTTCTAGCTTGTTATTCACCCCTTCTAGGATTTATCTTGATGGCTCATCTTTTTGGTGAGGTTTTATTGATCTTGGCTTGGCCCAACACAGGTCCTTTAGTGAAGGTTGACCGGAGCTGTAATTAGGATTATAGCCCTGGTTACCTTGGAATGGTGAACGGGACTGGTTGTTCCAGCCTTGCTGAGGTTGGCGATACCCGTTGTTGTTTATGAATGTTGCTTCTTCACGGGTCTCAAGGCGGTTATCCCCGAGTGGCCAACTTCACCCACAGGTCTCACATGTCATGTGTGAGTGCGTGGCGTAAAACTGGGCGGCTGGCGATTAGTTGAGTGCGGGCTGCGCTCATCCGGCCTTCTTCGACAATAGATCCGTTTTTGCGGCTTGCATATCCGCCTCCTTCACGGGATGCATGCCTTTTTGTGTTTTGGCTAGGGTTACGTCTTCCCCGGCTACGGTTTGCCACCATCTTGTCGATTAGGGCTGTTGCCCCATCAATGGTGAGCGACAAGAATGCGCCACCATCAGCGGCGTCTAGGTGCCCCTTCGATATGGCCGTGAGACCATTATAGAAGTTCTGGAGCACCAGCCAATTTTCCATTCCGTGGTGTGGGCATGCTTGAATATATTCCTGCAGCCTTTCCCACGCCTCCGGGATGGGTTCCATTGAATCTATTTGGAAGTTGGCAATTCTTCCCCTCGGGGCATTGGTTTTGCCCATGGGGAAGAACTTAGCTAAGGAACGCCGTGGAGCATTTTGCCCACGTATTTTCGCTTCCTTGTCCTTGTAGAACCATTTTTTTCGCTTTCCCCATGAGGGAGAAAGGAAGCGGCGGAGCCCTTGATAACGTTAGGTTCGACGTCCTTGATGATAATTGTGTCGCATGGCTCAAGGAAGTGTTGGAGATGTGCGTTGGCGTCCTCGCTAGGCAGTCCACGAAGGGACCGGGCCCGCACCATGGTAATTAGCCCAAAGGCGGCTCGAAGTTCTTGTCCGCAACATTGACCACCGGCCCGGTGGGCACGTTGGCAACAAGCGAACACGGAGAAATCGTGGAGCGACTTTTGAGCCATGGCTTTGCGGTTCGGTTGGTGCGGGGTGTCGGTCTCAAACTGTCGAGGTTCGGCTGAAGAAGAAGAGGTAACGAGACCTGTTCTTCTTTAGGAGTGCCTCGGGATTCTCGATGAAGTTTGTCGGCAGATTTGGAAAGCGACATACACTATCTGTTTTCATCCACAACGGGAGAAAACATAAAAGATTAGCCTGTATGAGCAAGTGGTTATCACGCATGCACATTTCATATTCATAACCCGACTAGTGATTTCTTATAACAATGCCTTCCCAAGAACGGCGCCATAAATGCTTGTTGGCGTTTCTTAGCGCAATCATTAGAATCGGGTTTAGAACCCAACCCCGATGACTACGCTAGAGGCGAGCCGTCGATATCACTAAGTGGAATCACCGTGTCGGTGATAACGCACTTTCAATCAATGGTGATAGATCTTGCCATAGTTGATATTTCATCCGCAAGCGCGCGGATCTATCATTGTAGCATTTCACCCGTAAGAAGTATTGGGGTATCGTTATTTATATTTTCCCAAAGGAAGGCATGTTGTATAAGAAGTAGCATGGCATGAAATGTGTGCACGCAAAAGACCAACTCGTTCATAACGAGGGGGTAAGCAATACGGTTTATAGATAGTGTGACACACATTGGAATCCACCAGGTAAAGGATAAAGAAAAATAGATAAAGAATAAATAAATGTCCTATGGAGTAATCTAATGTATTCTAGTCATGGTCTTACAATGAATAGTTAGGATCATATGCTAACATGATATGAGCATGGTTATGTCTAGGATAACAGGGAGACTTCCCGGTACCATCCGGCCTAATGGAAAGCATTTATGAACTCCTACATCACATGCGAACGTGGAGGGATTACAAGGGACGGACAGGGCTGTCACAACCCTGCCGCCTACCCTCACGACCGTGGCATGCTCTCATATTCGAAGGTGTCGTAATACTCGGGCACCATGCCCGCGTACTAGAGCACTACTCTTGTCCCCCTAGGATCCCCACCCTACGGATGGACGGACTAAGACAAGAGCAAACCCGAAAGAACAACGAACCGTTATCCCATCTATAATCATGTTATGCATACGATGATCGATGAAGAACATATACTCTAATTCATAAGTTAGACCATGATCATAGAACTTGCACAATGGAGAAAGATCCATGGAAGATATATATATTACCAAAGCTCACTTTGCTCCAAGATTACAAGTCCTCCTCTTGTAGCTCTTCTATTCCAATTCTAGCCAAGTAAGAAGAAGAAGAAGAAGATGGTGGTGGAGAGTGAGGTAGAGAGTGTGAGTGTCTTTGGTGTGGTGACTCCAAGTGTGGTGTGTGGAATGAGGGAGAGGGAGGAGGTATTTATACACAAAGGAGAGTGAGCTAAATGACCTAACTACCCCCTAAACCGACCTAAGCGGGCGTCAGTACGTTGTAACGGCCATCAACACCCAAACCGACCATTTGAGCACTTAATGTACCGCCACTTGGCCATTTGGCTCGAGCGCGCCCCGCAACGAGGGTGCGGGCACACCCCCCAGGCGTGGGGCTGGCCGGGCTTCGGCGTGTCGTCTTGATTTGGCCCGAGAAGTTGTACCATGGGCTTGGCTCGGTCCGGTTATGCGTTTTGGTCCATTTCCACCACGGGCTTGATATCCTTGAGAATGCGCTTTCGGGGATGGCGCACTTTGGACGTATTTCCACTGTATTTATTATAAATACTACAAAATACATTTTGAACACTACAAGTGGAAATATGTTAGTAATAAATGTATATGAGTATAAAAAGGTATAGTTTTATTCCCTTTATGGTAGTAAGTTGACGGGAAAAATATGTCGTTAGTGACCGTCAACAAAGCCCATCTTAGCAATAGGCCATGAGCTATGCCTACGGTTGGTTATCTTTATTAATCAACACTTCTAGGAAGCTATAGTTAACCTCGGTAACGGATCATATCCTTTGCGAGAGGGTAGTGAATCTTTGGATCACATCCTTTGCAAGAGGGTAGTGAATCTTTTCCTAGGAAGGTTGTACATTTTATGCAGCCTATTGAGAAACTTTCTCTCCTTTTCTGTTAGTAAAGCAAGGTTTATCCTTGACTTTAATAATGGGTGAAGCCCTCACGTTAGCATTCTTTATGACCACCCATGGGAAGGAATCATTCTCGGATGAAAAAAAAAAAAGAAGGAAGTTTGTGATAGCCAATTAGAATCATTCCAATCTCAAGACCTGGCTATCAATCCCAAAAGCATCATCTACACTTAAGTTCCCTGCTTTTATAGCTTTTGGGAAGTATTTAGAACTTCCAGCTTCAAAAGAGACCTTTGAGCGGTTATAGTCAAAATTCTCCTAAGGAAAAGTCTCTTAGAAAGCTTTCCTATTCTTAGAAAGTATCCTTATATAGGACTTTGGGAAGCTCAAGCATGGCATGTCTAATGCCATAGAAGGAGAACAAAGCTTAGAAGCCATTCTGTCTTCTCTCCTTCCATGTTCAAATTAGATAACCTATCCTTAATCCCATCCTTGACCCCCAATGAATCCTCTTATGATCTCTTTCGTGAGTCCTCCAATGATCTAGAACTTCCAATCATAGAAACCATAAGGGATCTAGGGAAGACCAAGAAGAATAATGTGAATGGATGAGAACCTCGATGAGCGGGGAAGCTACTTCATGAACACTTCTTCAAACCCGTGCTCATTTGAGCAACTCCTACATTTTTTGCTCTCTCTAATCTTGCCATTTATGACATCTTCAACCCCCTCATGCTAGCTGTTCCCAAAATTTTGGAAGGGATGGTTGTAGATACATGTGTTTATCATTGCTTATCTAGTTGGTTGAAATTAGAGATTGCTTGATAATATGATTTCACATCTTTACTGTCATATAGAATATTCCTTCGGGTATTTTTGTCACTAACCCTTATAGGTTTGGAGCAAAAGATCAAAGGGGTGAAGGATGACAATACAAGGTATGTCTAACCAATTATTATACAACATTGAATCACAATCTTTGAACCATCTCTTGCCATGTTGCTACATTAACTTGGCTGCTCTTACTTTTATAATATGCTCATGTTGCTAAACAATTAATTGTGCTTTCTCAATCTTGTTTGAGTAAATCTCTTTTTGCGCTTTCATGCTACCTTTTGTCTGCTCTAGTATGCTATGGTTTGGAATATCTTCATATATTTCTTAAATTAAGCATGGTGTTTAGTTTGGGAATGATGATCTTTTTTTCTAAAGGTTTTTAAATTAAGCATGGTGCTTAAGTTAAAATGTCTTCCTAGATCAAATTAGACGTGGTGTCTAGGTTGATTTTTGACACGATAGTATGCTATCGTAGATGTTGGTATATTTTGTTAGACTAACCCCTGCAGAAAAATTCACAAATCCAATTCGGGAAGTCAAGAGATGAATTCAAATAAGTGATGAAACATGACATATGATGAGCTCCAGTGACTTTATGAAAAAGAGGACCCGACTTGTTACTCATGGAAGAATTGAAGGAAGCTATCTTTGCAACCGTTCATGGTTTCGGTATGAACCTACCAAGACATCACTTCATGAGAAGAGTGCCACCTGAGTAAAGGATTTATAATAAAGGCACTCACTCATAGAAGTGGATGGACGAAACAACAAGCTACAAATGTCAAAGACAGGTAAGTCAAGTATTTATCTTATATTTATTTCTATACTAATTTTTCATCTAAAGCTAAAAAAATATGGACACATGAAGGTCCAGCTATATAATAGGGGAAAATAATAATTATATATATATATAAAAAAAAAAGTGAGCACATGAAGGCTCATAAATATTTTTAATATATAACATGTTCCTAGGACTAGTTCCCTTTGGGTATTCTTGGTCACTAATCATTGCGGGATAAGAGAAAGAATGAAGGAAGGATAATGTCCGAGGACATAAGCATTACAATATTACGAGGGACGCTTCAACATTCACACTTGACTTTAAGTGTCGAGTGACGAAAGGCTCAAGCTTGGGGGAGGAAAACCGACTCCAATGAGATGATCTTGATGTGCTCCGCCTCCCATGTTCCCGTCACTTCGACACATTGGTTTGCAACCCCTCTACTTTATCTCTATATAACAAAGGTTAAACTTGAGATACAAGATAAAATCAATCCTTTAAGAAAAAGTAGTGGTAGTCTATGCTCATTAATCAACAAAACTTTTACATAGCATAGAAGTCAACCTCTAGATTGATGAATACACTACTCCCTGCTATTATTTGTATATTCCTTCGGGTATGTGTTGTCTACTAACGTTGCAGGAATAAAAGAAAGGTGGCTTGACAAAAGGGAAGAAGAAGAGGAACATATGAGATAAGTTGAACAAGGAGGCGATCAAGAGAGAAGGAACCATTTACCACAAGGTGCTACAAAGTACCATCATGCTATAATAATAAAGGTAACATCTCAAGGTGAATTATTATCCATAAAATCTCTCTTTGATTATGCTATGCATAGAGTTAAGCATGTTTGAGTTACGACTTTAATTATTTCAATCGATCATTTCAGCATGCTAGCTCTTTAATTGTTCCTTTTACCACTCCTTTTGACCTCATAGTCATAAACAACCCTTCCATGAGTCAAACCATTTGATCTTCCCATTAAAATGTTTTAAATACAACATTTTATATTTATCTTCTAGTCTTATCACCCATGACATGATTAAGTAGAGTGTGTATAACATGAATCTTATCTTGCTTTGTGTGCAAAGGTTAGAAAGGATGAAATAAGTTTTGGTTCTGTTGGTGTTTTTTCACCAACAGAGCCTATGCACTTGATCTCTACTTTGTCTTTGTGAACAGAACATACTTCAAGCAAAGCTTGGGGAGACCATCCCTTAGGCTTTACAAGTAAAATGTCCTAGAGCTATAGACATGGGCACTAAGCAAGATGCCGTCAGCTTCCATTATTAAAGCTTCACTTTAAGATGCTGGACAAGCAATGAACATGGATGGTACACCTAAAGGAGTAAATAAGAAGAAGTTACAGCTCTCGCTGTAAGGGATATACCCTGGTGTCACAAGAAGACTGGGAAGCCTACGCAGTAGAGGCATCTAGGAATAAAGTTGGACAAAAAGAGACCGGAATAATGAAGAGGTCCATGATGAAGGAGAAGTTAAGGAGGAGACAGCTGAACCCGCGCCTAAGTCATCTAAGAAGGTGTGGAGAAGGAAGGAGAGTCCTCCTCTAGAACTAGAGACATCCTCTCCTTCAACATCCAAGGTAACACCCTCGAGACCTCAGTACAATCATTGGATGAATGAACTCCTACGTACTTGAGTAAGTACCGATATCTTCTACTTAAGTCTTGCAAATTTACTCTCCCTACATGAGTAATTTTTCTCCTTTTAGCATGTTTGCCTTATTGCATACATACGTTTCGTGCATGTCTTCTTAAAGCCCCATATGAATACTTCTGTGGCATAAACACCCATAGGAATGTTTACTATGGAGGCATAAAAATGAAGTTTGCATTCATTCTTATTTTCTTGCATACATGCTAGATGTGGAAATACAAAAATATTAGCTTTTGCTTAAATCCTTGTTAAAGCTAAATCTTTAATTCTTAATAAGAAACTCTAGATAATTAAAGCTTACATATCCAATTGATTAAGATCATTAATTAGACAACAGAGCTTGTGGAATGGATATGTGTGTTTTCTTTTTGTTGTCTATTTGAGTTTCACAGAGATTTTTAAGCATCAATGAGCCACGACGAGAAGGATATGTTCGACCACTTGTGAGCATTAACTCAATGGTCATCATCATCAAAGCTCCATTAAGGAAGGGCGACATCATCTCCATTCGTCTACCTCACCTCAGCACCTACACAAAAATCTAGCTTGGGGAGAGCACCCACGGTTATCGAGATAAGTACCCCTTTACTTACTATCTTTTGCTTTATTTTAAAAAGACCATAAAAAAGATGCATAAAGTTTTAAATCAAATAAAGAGTCCTATATATATATATATAAGTTTGCTTGTTTTTAAGGTGTGGTTAATAAGTGTTTGTTAGAATAAATAAAGTTAGTCTTGGAAATGATGAATAGTTGCTCTACTCTAATTCTTTTTAGTACCTTGCTTTTTACTAGAAACTCCTTCGATGTTTTGGATATATTTGTCCTGCTTTCAAATTTGATCTATACTTGACTTGTGGGTAGCATACACTTGATCTAAGTCTAGGTAATTGGGGGATATGATATGAGAGAGTCTGAGCATGCTATTTATCTTGTCCTTTGTGGAACTATATCTGGAGATTTGTTTTCGAAAATTTAAAATCTTTCATGATGAGCTCTTGTTTGGTAGAGTGTTAAATTCCTACCAAAGCCATATTTAAGATCATTAGATTACGAAAACATTCGATTACATATCTTTTTTTTTTTTGGGTTGAGTAGTTCAAGCTTTTTGTTACTGTGAGGAGTTCAGGTCATCAAAAGACAAGTTTCCATCCACACACTTTCCACTTACATATGCATTATTCCTACACTAGGAGTGATTGCAATACCATGCTTTTTCCACTTATACATCCATATACTTGTTTCATTCCTACACTTTGTGAATAAACCCTCCATCAAACCTTAGGAAGCCAATGTTTTATTTACTCCAAAAATATCTTTGTTGATATCTCTCAAAAAAGTTTATCGGTGGAAAGAGATTTGGGTTTGCTAAAAAAAGAGTAAAAGGGGGAGATAAAAAATAGACAAGTGTCCTACGGGCGAGTAGAGCCTACCTCCCTAAAAAAAGTGAAAAAAAAAAGAGAAGAGAGTAAAAAAGGACAAGTGTCCAAATGAAAACAATGGGTACTTAGATGCCCGCCTCTCGAAAAGAAAAGAAAGAAAGAAAAAAAAAGTATGCAGCCCAAAAGTTCTCTCAAAGTTTCTAAGTTCCAAAAGAGAGATTTGTTCTATCATCAAAGGAGTAAACGTAGAATTTGTTTTAGCCACCAAATATAAACCTATCCACCATATTCCATACACATGCTATACTTGTTTTGATTGGTGAACTCTCTATGGATCCATTGTTTGAACTATAGATATATCCTTTGCGGATATGCAATACTATTTTAAGAGTGCCACTCCTATGAACCCCACATAAGCCATATTTAGAGAGAGAGTGAGTCGAGAGATATAAAGGCTTAATACTTAGCCTTGTGCCATAAATACCACATATTCAAGAGAGAAGGCAACTATTAATGCCTAGTGAGGATCCATAAATACTACATACTAAGAGATTGAGAGTGTCATTCATTACAGAGCTCTGAGTTTTATTTGCAAAATTTATTAAAAACTCTAGAATATTAGTGATCGAAGACTTGAGACATAGTGCTTGACTTGATTGTTCTATCTTTCAATTGCTCAAGTACCTAAGTGAGAGTAAAAGCACCATAGTTGATAAAAGAAAGAGTTTGAAGTCGAGGAATTAGTCTATCCGGTCAGGAGTTGAGTCTCTTTTTTGAAAGCATGTGTACTCTATAAGAATGAAAGTATCGTAGCAACTCCGATCCAAGTTTGTTTTATAGTTTATATGTTTTGCTAAGGGACTAGCAAAATGTAAGCTTGGGGGAGCTTGTTGACGGTAGTTATTGACCACTTTTATATATATGGAATGCTATCAATCATGGGATGAATGTTATTAAAATATATTATTACTAATGATTTCCACGAGTTTTGGTGCACACTCGGTTTTGCGGGGAGAACTCAGGAAAACGATGGAAACAGAGCCAAAAATTGTGAAAATAGAGAAACGAAAGAAAAGGACCAAAACAAGGCGATTGGTATAAATTCTACAGGTGCAAATGAGAAGTGAAGGCAACTCGCAAAGGCCGGGACCCAACCACCACGGTGGGGGGGCGGCACCACCCCGGTGCGCCCCGGCACCTTCCGAGACTTCTCGAGTCCGGCTTACGGAAGCTTTCTCCACCGACCTTGAGATCCAATCTACTCCGTCCAATCAAGTCGGTTTGATCCAGGGCTGAGATTCATCCTATGGGGCTATAAAAAGAAGGGGGGCTACCCCCACGAAACCCTAAGTCATTATCCTCATGTCGAGCCACGTAGCAATTCCAATTAGCTATCAAGGATATGATTAGCAATCAAGATTAGACTAATTCTTAGAATTAGTCTATGATTAGAAATAGATTAGATCTAGTAATGAGTAGATTAGAGGAGCTCAGGCCCGTCGGATCTTCTCTCGGTGTATTCCTCGGGATCAAGTTCTTAGCGAGAGGAACTTGCTCACGAGATTCTTTGGTGAGTCAACTTCTTATTAAAGTAAGTATTAGTTTATATTGTTCTCCTTGTTTGCAACTCTCTTTTGAGTACTTTAATCTTGGTCATTACTTGATTAAGGGAGTAATTTCTAGTGTGAGCATGGTGCTTAGACTAGGGTTATTTGTGAATGACACTTGCTTGGTAGGGAATCAGTGGTAGTATCATGAAGGTGACTTTTATAGCTTCATTGAATCCTCTATAGCCCACTTCCCACCAAGACGAAACGTTAGACTTTGTCTGTTCTTAGTAGAGTAATTTTGCCTTCCCCTATTAAGAATTAGCGTCCTAGATAGAACAATATGAAACAACGCTTATGAGTGTTTGAATTAGATTTTGCTTGAGGAATCTCCTTTATCTACTAGTTTCTTAAGTACCTTGATTGTGAAGTTTGGGTTAAGTTAGATCTTAGTTATATTCACCTCTTTTGTTCCTTTGGGTTCGATATTAAAACCGGGAGTTTATCTTTGGTGAAGTGCTACAACGTATTTCTATACGTGTAAGCTTGCGGATATTTTTATCTTTATTGTGTGCATATAATAAATACCAACAGCCACGACCTCCTGGAGGACGGACCGTGACTTGGAGTGCGGTCCAAGTCACCCCCCGCCCGTGATCCGCTACGCTGGAGGATATCACGAAGATATGATTTGATAGGATAGACTCAGATCCTGGAAATCTAGTAATAGGCGTATCTCGCTCGCACTTTTCGATCTGTAACCCTACCTCCCGGCTATATAAGGCGGGTAGGGACCCCCTCATTCGACATCTATTGATCTATAGGCATAGCTAGCCTACACCCATTGTAAACCAGCCAGATAATAGCGCAGGACATAGGGTTTTACGTCACACCAATGGCCCGAACCTGGATACATCGTGTGTCTTGTGTCTCTGAACTACCATCTCGATCTTGATCTCACGCATCGCCCGCCGAACCGATCTACCTCTATGGACGATCCTGGAGGACTGTTGAGGATGCAGCTTTGACACGGGGGCGGTGAATCTTATAGGGACTACATAAAGCACTTCAACGATGTTCAGAATGGATTCCCAACATCACGGACGAGCAGGTCATCACGTACTTCACGATCGACTTGCAGCGAGGCAAGCTCAGAAAAAAGCTCAACTGGAAGATGCCAGAAGATGCAGTGACACTCTTGATGATCGCCAATTAGTACGCGGACAGCAAAGAGGCGCACATGAAGAAAGCTTCTTGAACTCATCATGAAAGACACGACTTCGGCGGGGAGCTATCCGCTTGATGCCGAGAAGGTGGCAGGATCGTGAGCGCAATGACAATGATCGACGCAGCAGGAACGAGAGCTTCCGTTCATGCTTCCAGGGCCGGCTGGGAGACCGAATCGTCAATGCTCTAGAGAAGGCTCGGGGCAAACGCATCTGGGACAGCTACGAGGAAATCTGGATGGCCCTTGCCCCATGCATAAGAGCGGCAACCATAGCCGGCGCAGCTGCTGAGCTCTCTTTGGAGAAGAACTTCAAGAAGCCGAAGAACGGTGGGAACGACTACAGCAGAAGCAAGGGCAAGGACCCTCCGGCCAACGACAATGGCAAGGGAGGCTTCATCCACGCCGACACCGATGTCAACATCGTCTTCGGTGGTTCGGGGGGTGGACTACAAAGGACTCAATGGCAATATCAAAACCACGATCTACCACACATCCCAGAATATAGGGTGCAATCGCATGCAAACGTTGTATAAACACCACGTTTACACATTGTTGACCACCCACAAAGTGCACAACTAAGGGGGCGCTATACAACTCCATGCTTGAATATAAAGACAAACTTACTAAACTAGTTATATAATCATAGTAAGCATGGAAACATATAACTAAGAATATAATCATTAAATAGAATAATGTCATAGCAAATGTATTCTAACCAAATACTTACAAATTAGATACAAGAGAGAAGCCACAAGAAGCTCGGCTCCCGCTACTTCTTGACGTTTAGGAATCCAAGACAAGCTTGACTTCCTCTAGAACTAGCCTAGATAGCTAATGCTCTAATTATGGTGGAACTAGGGCTTGGGATCTTGACTTGGGGTCTTGATGATGGGACTTGGTATGGAGTAGAATGACTTAGGGTTTCACCCAGGGGTCAGGGGGTCTTGTTACATTGCCCCGGAGGATGCACCGTGGCCCTTGGATCAAACTGACCTTGAACAACGGCGTAGATTGCACCTCAATGGCGGTAGTGAACCGACATAAGAAGCAGAGGCCGGTGGTGGGCCCCATAGGGCGCAAGCCGCCCTAAGGCTACAGTGGGGCCCCGCCTTGTGGGTCGTGTCCTACGGTATCTTCTAGAATATTCTTGTGTGGGTTTCAAGTCGAGTTGCTTCGCGGACAAGTCTTTGTGTCGTAGGGCTTGCAAACTCTCATATTTTCCTGTTTAATCCCTACAAATATATAAATCACCAAAACTCGTGAAATTATGTCAATCAGGCCCCTAAACTATGTTGATATTCATTTTAAGCCCTTATTTTAGTTTTAAATGTCTATTAATTTTATGCTATAAGATATACCAACAAGCTCCCCCAAGCTTACCTCTTGCTAGTGATGGGGACTAGGGGGGTGAATAGTACTTTCTAAAAACTAATTGCGATGGTTAACCGAAACTTATGCAGAATTAAACTTATCGGTCTAGCTAAGACTTCAGCCCTCTATCTATGACTCTAAATCACCTCATAAAAGATCCTGCATAAGAAGAGTGAGGTGATAAGCCTAGCTTGAACTCCTAACCGTTTCTATTGCAAGGTCACACAAACCTAAGCACTACTACTTCAAGCACGGGTGAGCTCCTACACAATTCTAGTAAGCACAAGTACAAAGCCCCTAAGCTCATTAGATGCACAATGGACAAGGCAACACACGTCTAACCCAAAGGCTCAAATTACCTAACTACACAAGCTAAGCCGTCGGTGTTTGAGAACCGGGGTATCTCAAGGACCGGCAATAAATTTATAGGCCGTGTGCTCCCCACCAGATGGCGTGTGCGAGATGAAGGCGAAGGGTTTATCCTGGTTCAGGCCATGGGGCCCTACGTCCAGCAGTGTGACTTCTCGTATTACCTTGCACCATTATGCACGGGAACCAAAAACGATTACAAGCGAGTTTGAGGGATGAAGGAGAGCTTCAACCCCCGGGACTTGAGATGGCTAAGTGTGAAAACCTAATAGAGTCCATCCGTCTTCGGTGCCATTACTCTCCCTTTTATAGTAGAAAGGAGAGATAATGTGTACAATACGTGTCGAATACATGTGCTAAGGTGTCTATTGTCCGTGCCCTTGAGTAGATGCATGCCCGAGCCCTAGCCTCGGACGTCCCAGTTGGAGCGTTGGTTCGTGGGACGCCTGTTGTGGTAACCAACTACATAATTTAAACGTCAACATTCTACCAAAAAGGGAGTAAAACTCGACCTTATCATGCTCATATACCTTTACTACTAATATATTTCCACTTGTAGTGTCCAAATTATTATTATGCAGATATTATACAAAAACAGGTGGAAATATGGCTAGAATGCGCAACTCTGGAAAGCGCACTATTGGAGATCACAAGCCCGAGGAGTGTTTCGGGCAAAATCGACCAAACCAGGCCGAGCAAAGCCCACCAACGAGACTTTTCAAGGCACACACCACCACCCCACCAAAGCTCGGGCGAGGCCGAGAGCCCGGGAGGGTACGCCCGCACCCTCCCCGAGGCGGTTCAGGCCCAGCTTCGGGGAGGCGGTGCAATAACTCCCAAGGAGGACGGTGCGGGCGTTGGTCAACCGGTTCATCGTACCTAGACACATTCCTTAGGTCGGTTTTGGTAGTTTTAGCACTTAGCCCCCTCTCCCATGTGTATAAGTAGCTCCCCTCTCTCCCTCACAACACACACCACACAAGAGCCTCTCTTCCTCTTTCTTCTTCTTCTTCTTTTCTTCTTTATAGGTTAGTAGTAGAATAATAAGGAGGAAGGCCATGAGCTTACTTGGAGAGCTTGGACATCTTGAGTCTTTCGGTATGAATAATATCAAGAGTTCCATTTTGTTCTTGCTCTTACTTTATCGATATAGTTGTGTTCTTGAATTAGAGCAAAGTTCTTTTGATATAATCTTGATTGATGAACTAGTATATAGTTTCTATATCATGATCTTGTCACTTAGAACATTGTGCTTAATCTTTCATGCATACATGTTTAGACCAAGAGCTAGATTGTTATGTGAGTTCTATCTAAAGTTAGACTTGGTTGATGTTGGGTTGCGGGATTGATAGTTGTTCCTTCAGGGCATTGCTCTAGTAGAAGGACCCCGGGGACGGGTAAGCCTTGTTAACACGCTAGAGTAATAATCACTAGTGTAGACGTGGTGTCTAGGCTAGGGGTTATCTATCTTTTGTGGTGCACCATACGGTTGAGGGCGTAGGCGGCTGGGTTGTGACGACCTTGTCCGTCCCTTGTAATTCCCCACGTTTAGGTGTGGCGCAGTTGCAATTGCTGGTCTCCATCCCGGTTTGGGCGATTGCTTAGGTGCCCGATGTAAGTTAGCAGAGACCTTGGCTATCTTGACCTAGAATCTCTAACAGTAAAACATGTGTGCATTTGCTATCTTGACATGACTATCTAGGATATGCCTGCTCCATATTAGACTTATTCTTTTATTCATTCTTTTACCTTTATCCTTGAGATTGGCTTGAGAGTGTGTGTCAAGTTATCCTACTACCTATCTGTTTTTATCCCTATTATGAGCATTGGTCTATTATACATTCGTGTTATCTTGACCGTGTCGAATTAGAGACTTTTACACCATGCCTTCCTTTGGGAAAAATATAAATAACGATACCCCTGAATACTTCGGGTGAAATGCTACAACGGTATTTCCGTGCGCTGCGGACTTGTTACAGAAGCGTTGCGAGAATACCAAAGACATTTTCTAAGCGTGATTGCCTTTTTGGTGATTGCGTTAAGAAATGTCAACAAGCATTTCGGCGCCGTTGTCGGGGAAGGCGTTGGTTAAAGGGATGATCTAACAAGACATGTTCATTATAATATGCATGTGTAGTGACCATTGTTCATTTTAGGTTTATCTAAAAAAAAAGAATCTCTTATAAATAAAAAGCAAGGACATGTTATCAAGTTAGTATGCACCTTCGGGTATTCTTGTCGCTAACCATTTCGAGGTGGGGACTAAGAAGAACAAAGGGCACGCGACGCTTGAAAACATGGGGCTACATCGATCAATAAGAAAACTTTGATGCGCTTGGACGGAGGAACGCACTCAAAAGGAGACCACGACCTTGCACACTCGACTTTTTTCATGAAAGTCCAAGTGTGAGAGGGAGGGGCGGTGATAATATCAAGTTCCACATACAAGGGGATCATAAAAAAAAGAGAAGTGAAAAAAAAAAAAAAAGAGAGAGAATAAAAGATGATGTTAGCCTCCCCTTGCTATAAAAAAGAAAAGAAAAGAAGTTATTGAAAAAAAAAAGTCAAAAATATATATATATATAGAAAAAAAAAAGAAACAATAAGAGAAGAAAAAAAAGGGGGAATATATTTGAAAAAAAAAAAGATGAAAGAAAGGAACCTCCTCCTTGCACCTTTGTCGTCACAAGGGCTCAAGGTCCATATACACTAGTTGTATGTCCGAGCCTAAGCCTAGTGGCGCGCCGAGATGCACTGGTATGCAAAGGAAAAGCCAAAAGCATGAAGTTCGATTCCAATACATTGGCTTTGAGCTAGCTTGGGGGAGGGTCACAACAAGGTAATGTGAATCTTTCACTCTCATCCTTTGTCCATTACCTTGCACAAAAAAAAAACTATATTCTTTTTTGTTCACCTTTCAAAGTCTTCATCTTCATTGGATGAATCTTATTGCTCTTTCATGCTTCCTCTTTCTATATTGGCATGTTTAAGTTTGGAAGTTTTGGTCATACTAGTTGATCATACTTCCATAGGCGTTTTGAATTAAGCATGGTGCTTAGGTAAAAAAGTCTACCTTAATCAGATTAGACATGGAGTCGAGTCCGATTATTGAACTAGAGCTGCTAGTGTAGATTTTGGTCAATTCTATGGACTAACCCCCTGCAGGAATGTATCAACTTCAAGAGGGTAAGTCTTGGAGATGACAATGGAGATCAAACCTTGTTTGGTGAACCAAAAAATATATATAATACAAATAAAAATAATAATAAACCTTTCAAACCCTAAGTATGGTTGTCCCGTTCTTCCAAGTTCATCACAAGACAAGCTTGGGGGAGTCTCTGGCCCGCTAAGCGTAAGATATCAAAGATCAAATCATGGCGTGGGCTAGCAACATTCCTAACAGAAGGTAAGTCAAGAAGCTAGCTTGGGGAGGACTCCCCACAAAGGTAACTCATATCTCACATTCCATTCCAGTTAAATTCTTATCTTATAAGAATGATGAGATATGAGAATAAAAAAAAAAAGAGGGGAAGAAGAGAAAGAGGGAGGAGATTTATTCCACTCCATACATATGAGCTATGAAAATGTTTAGTCTTAGTCCCTTGTTGAAATGATGAATAGTTGCTCTGTCTTATGTTTAAGCCTATGCCTAGTTTATAACTTGAATTTCTCTAAAGTTTGGGTTTAGTGCAAAAAGTTTTAATCTCGCCTTGAAAAACCCTGATTCATGTGGGTTGCATAAGCTTCATCCAGTCTAAGTTGTTGCCAAATATGATATGGTACAAATAGATTTGCTTTGATTTCATTCAAAAGAGAAACTTGACATCCGGGAATTTATTTCAAAAAAAAAAGAAAGATATGGGCTATGCTAAAAAAAAAAGAGAAGAAAGAAAAGAGATGAAAAAGGACACGTGTCCAAGGGCGAGTAAAGCCCACATCTCCAAAAAAAAAAAAAAAAAAAAAAAGGAAAGAGAGGAAATAATAGACACAAGTCTAAGGGTGAGTAGAGCCCACCTCTCGAAAAAAAGAAAAAAGAGAAATAAGCCCATACCTTCTCAAAAAAGCAAATATAATTTAATAAATAATCCCGGATGAAAAAGTTGATCGAAAGAATGAATGAGTAGTGTCTCTATTATAACCATTCTATCCGCAACCGCCCAAGACTTAGAGACGGGTGAAAAGCCCCACAAAAGATGAAAGGTAATAAAAGGTGAATAAAGACGTGCCATTTTATTCAAACTATAGTAGAACTTTTGTTATAACCCCCGCAGTAAAATGTAATCGGCATAGTAGCAACTCCTAATCAACAACCAAGTATTTATCTTTTGCTCGAGGATGCGCAAAGGGTAAGCTTGGGGAGTTTGTTGACGGTAACCAACTACATAATTTAAACGTCAACATTCTACCAAAAGGGAGTAAAACTCGACCTTATCATGCTCATATACCTTTACTACTAATATATTTCCACTTGTAGTGTCCAAATTATTATTATGCGAGATATTATACAAAAGCAGTGGAAATATGGCTAGAATGTGCAACTCGAAAGCGCACTATTGGAGATCACAAGCCCGGGAGTGTTTCGGGCAAAATCGACCAAACCAGGCCGAGCAAAGCCCACCAACAGACTTTTCAAGGCACACACCACCACCCCACCAAAGCCCGGGCCGGCCGAAGGCCCGGCGAGGTGCGCCCGCACCCTAGGGTGCGCCCGCACCCTCCCTGAGGCGGTTCAGGCCCAGCTTCGGGGAGGCGGTGCAATAACTCCCAAGGAGGATGGTGCGGGCGTTGGTCGACCGGTTCATCGTACCTAGACACATTCCTTAGGTCGGTTTTGGTAGTTTTAGCACTTAGCCCCCTCTCCCATGTGTATAAATAGCTCCCTCTCTCCCTCTCACAACACACACCACACAAGAGCCTCTCTTCCTCTTTCTTCTTCTTCTTCTTTTCTTCTTTATAGGTTAGTAGTAGAATAATAAGGAGGAAGGCCATGAGCTTACTTGGAGAGCTTGGACATCTTGAGTCTTTCGGTATGAATAATATCAAGAGTTCCATTTTGTTCTTGCTCTTACTTTATTGATATAGTTGTGTTCTTGAATTAGAGCAAAGTTCTTTTGATATAATCTTGATTGATGAACTAGTATATATTTTCTATATCATGATCTTGTCACATAGAACATTGTGCTTAATCTTTCATGCATACATGTTTAGACCAAGAGCTAGATTGTTATGATGAGTTCTATCTAAAGTTAGACTTGGTTGATGTTGGGTTGCGGATTGATAGTTGTTCCTTCGGGGCATTGCTCTAGTAGAAGGACCCGGGGGACGGTAAGCCTTGTTAACACGCTAGAGTAATAATCACTAGTGTAGACGTGGTGTCTAGGCTAGGGGTTATCTATCTTTTGTGGCGCACCATACGGTTGAGGGGGTAGGCGGCTGGGTTGTGACAGCCTTGTCCGTCCCTTGTAATCCCCCCACGTTCAGGTGTGGCGCAGTGCAATTGCCGGTCTCCATCCCGGTTTGGGCGATTCTTAGGTGCCGATGTAAGTCGGCGAGACCTTGGCTATCTTGACCTAGAATCTCTAACGATAAAACATGTGTGCATTTGCTATCTTGACATGACTATCTAGGATATGCCTGCTCCATATTAGACTTATTCTTTTATTCATTCTTTTACCTTTATCCTTGAGATTGGCTTGAGAGTGTGTGTCAAGTTATCCTACTACCTATCCTGTTTTATCCCTATTATGAGCATTGGTCTATTATACATTCATGTTATCTTGACCGTGTCCGAATTAGAGACTTTTACACCATGCCTTCCTTTGGGAAAAATATAAATAACGATACCCCTGAATACTTAGGGTGAAATGCTACAACGGTATTTCCGTGCGGCTTGTGGACTTTTTCGTCAGAGCGTTGAATACCAAATGCACATTTCTAAGCGTGATTGCCTTTTTGGTGATTGCGTTAGAAATGTCAACAGGCTGGGCGTCCTTGGGTCGCTGAGTACGTGTCCTTCAAAGCGGAAGAAGAGCTCACGAGGACCCGAGGGGAGGGGGTCCCCCGAACCTTGCCGGGTCGATGGGCTTCTCTTGGAAGTGCCGTAGCCGGCGTGTCAAGACCCCGAGGGCCGTCGGATACGTGGCGGGGAGGTGGAACGTTTGGCGGATGAACAATGCGGTCATGGTTTTCACACACGGTGGCGTGTTAAGTAACCACTCCCTTTACGCCCCATCAACGGGGGCGAGGAAGTGCGGACGGGCGAATCGACGGGGCAATCGATTGCCACATCACTCGTAGCCCGCGTGTGAGGCCCGTAGGCATTTAATGCGGCTGCCCCCCACTACTCGGCCGGCGTTTCCAAGGTGCGCCCGGGGCCTCTAGCCCTCGGGCGAAGCGGAGACGTTTTATCCCGGGGACTCTGCCCTCAGGTGAGATGGAGGTTCTGGCGCTCGGGACCCCGCCCTCGGGCGAGATGGGGACCAGCCCCCGGGGGCTTCTCGCCCTCGGGTGAGGCGGAGATTGTGTCCCAGGGGCCTCCTACCTTCGGGTAAGGTGTATATCATGATGAGAGTATGATCGTCAGGCTAACCCCCCTCGGATGGCGCCTAGATCGGGCCGTGTGGTGGACTGGTGTCATCAAGCCTGGTATGGTGGTCATTTCATGTCCTTTTTCTTCACACTCTTGATGATAGCACCTGTGTTGGCCTACTTTTGTGTTCCCTTGGGCCACTAAGAGCCAAACTGTGGGTAACGAGCCCACATACGGATAGGTGGGTTGAGTCCATTAACCGAGTGTTTTGTAGATGGGCCGTTGTGGGCTGCTTTTGGTGAAATTTGAAAGGTGATATGTTTATCAATTCCTCCAAGCTTGTAGATCTGGTGACTAGTGGTTTGTCCTCCCTTTTCAGTTGGCTTGCAGCCTGAGATGAGACCGGGGTCATTTGGCCCGGTGTTGATTTTGGGCCAGATTCCTTCTGGGGTGTATGGGCCACTTCATCCTCCTTGGGCCGAAATGTTCGTGGGCTGATTATTTTCACCCCGACGGTAGCCTCCGAGCCCTTGAGGGAGTGATGTGACTTCGCTCGGGGTTGGTCATCGTAATTCTTGTGGTAGGGCTAACTTTTTTGTTCCCGGAATGGGTGCGGCCTTGGCACTCAGTTGGGTGTAGCCCCCGAGGCCTCGGAGAAATAGTTAGTTCCTCCGAGGTCTTTTCTTCTTACGCGCTGGTAAGACCTGAACCACCCACTAATTTGTGCCAATGTGCAAGGGTTGTCCGTTGGGCGAGGGCAGCTTAGAGCCCGCTTATGTGCGTAAAGGTCATTCCGAGCCTCCTCGGCTTTTGTTCTTACGCTCCTCTATCGCCCTCCCGAGAGGGAGGAGGAGGGGAGACATGTCACAATGCCCCTCGCGTGAGCCGAAAAGTGCGACATACTCCAGTGAGCGTTTGGGAAATCTAAGCGGAGGGGCCCAGCCTTAGAACCCCTGGACCATAAAAGTGGGCTCGAGCCCGGCGTCGCCCAATGGGTAACACCTTCGGTGGTTTGGTCCTACCCGAGGGCTAGGACGTGCCCTTCCGTGGGAAGGGCATTTCAGTCGAGCAACGGCCGGACATTTTTACCCCTGGCTAGGGTCGGGCGCATTGGCACGCCTTTTCACGCCACTCTCCCAGCGCGGGAAGTGACTATTCACATCCGACGGGACGGATTGCTGTAGCGTTTTAGGGGCCGCCGCTCCACGCATTAATTGCATGGGCCCGCCGGTCATTTGGGGATTGCTTGCCGTCGGATCTGCGGCCGATCGCCATCTGTTAGGATTCTGGCGCCGGTTGGGCTGGCTGATAGTTCCCCTTCTTCCCCTATATATTTTGGGGTGCCGCCGGCGGTGTACGACTTCCTTTCGTCTCCCCCGCGCCGCAGTTTTCCTACAACTCTCCATCGTCCCAAGAGAAGAGAGGAAGGAGGGAGGAGAGAGAGAGAGAGGGTTGTGCTTACTTGCGGTTGCTCTTTCCGTCGCTGCGGTAGGCGTCAAGGGGAGGAGATGTCGCAGGAGGAGGAGGTCGCTCTTCCCCTCGATCCCTATCCGTGGCCGCGGTCGTCGGTGACGGAGTTGAAGCTGCAGCGGCTGGTGGACGACGGCCTTCTTCGCCGCCGCACGGACGATGTGCGGCCAGAGTGGTTGGTGCCCGACGCGTCCCATGAAGAACCCCAACCGCCGCTCGGCTACATTGTTAGTCTAATGGACCACCATAGGCGGGGGTTTGGCGTGCCGGTGCATCGGTTCATGCGGGCGATCCCGCACTACTACGGCATCGAGCTTCATCACATCGTGCCTAACTCGATTGCCCAGGCATCGATTTTCGCCACCCTTTGCGAGGGGTTCTTGGGGATCGATCCCCACTGGGATCTGTGGAAGTGGTTCTTCAAGGCGGAGTTGAACACCCTTAGCACTGGGAAGCAAGGTTCGCCACGACGGGCGGTGCGCGTAGGGTCTTGCATCATCCAGCTCCGCACCCACGAGAAGCGGAAGAGCCGGGCGGATGAGTACATCGTCTCCAGGCTCGCCGGCTCCAACAAGGGGTGGCAGGAGGGGTGGTTCTATCTCCAAAATGATGGAGATCAGGAATGTAACCTTCCAAATTATAGGGCCCACATGTACTAATTATCGGTACAACGACCTTTAATAGCCACATATTTGCACCCATAACCTGGAAAGTACTATTAACTATTCCAACCAGGATCGATTCACGAGGTCATTCTGATATTACAACAGTTTTCATACATAATCGAGTAAACGGCGGAAAACTTATATTACAATAATTTTACAACCATTTATCTAAAACAAATTTTACAATAAATAAGTAGGAGTAGCGAAAAGTTTATTACATATCTTACACTAGACCCAGCCCACGGGTCTCAATTCTCACTCATCGTCACTATCCTCTTGATGGATCGTCATACAACAAGGTCCAAAGGTGAGACATGACTACCTGGTCTCGCAACATGGGTTAACAAACCCCGAGTACGGGAGTACTCAACAAGACTTACGACTAAAGAAAAATAGGGAAGACTTCGGGAATGCTGGTCTAATAGGATTCAAGGTAAGGCTTTTAGCAAGAATCAAGGACTCTTTTTGCAGAAAAGCTTACTAGTAGTGAGTCCTTACTTTCAATATTTTAATCCCAATTAAGTTTCTCACCTACTCTAGGTGATCTTACACTAGAGCACACACTTCTTGGATATTCCATCACTTATTCCATCTCTTCATAGTTTCATAATTAATCTACGATGTAAGGGGGGAACCGAAGTCTCCATGTTCGAGAAGCACGGCGATTTCGAAATCGATTAACCCAAGTGGGGAGTTCTTTCCACACGACATATGTAGCACCTAAGCTTGCATATATCAACCCTTTCTTGGATACTCAAAACAGAACCGCGCCCTATGCCACCGAGAGCCAAGTACACCTCACACCCGGGAATCTAACCCACAGGCATCCAGGGACTTTAACCCACGAGTGTACATGCTACTCCCGCCATCTCTCCACTCCCGGTGCGTGGTTGTACGTTTCCGATTTGACACCCCGAGATTGGGCTTACCGAGTATGTGGTCGGTACTAGTTTCTCGGCGTCTGGGCGGCTTTCGAGACAGACGCGTGCCATTGGTCAAAAGACCTCGAGGCGCAGTTTGCGTTCCAAAGTCTCAGTCCACATTGCTTACAACGAAGCGGTCCTTAATCGACAAGCCGGAAATACTACCTTCGAGACTCCATTCTCGGTGCAAATTACCCGACCGGTCTCAAGTTAAACACCATATTCCAATATGGTTTCATAACATAGCATCCTTTCTCAACAAGCGCCCATTCGGGCTATGATTGAATACTTAGCACATTTTGACTCAAAAAGTCTAACTAATTAAGCATGGCTAAGCAACACTAAGCATTTTTGAAATTAAACAAAGGTTAACAAGAATGGTATAGCAATAATCAAGGATGAAAGTGCAGCAATTAGGTTATCACTCAACTCCTAATTACTTAATGCAACATATCATAAACATTAAGTGGTATAAAGCTTTTAAAACATCAAGGAAGGGTTTAATGTAATAGGGGCTTGCCTTGGTTGACGAAATAACCCGACTCGACGATGGATCACAATAATCGAACTCGGATCAACAAGAAAACCCTCTTCGGAAGCTTGATCGACGATCTCGATCACCTTCGTTCACTATACGAAAGAATAATATATGCTTTACATGATGCAGGGTATATAAACATGATGCGCGAGAGTGCATGAAACGATAAACACTTGAGTACAACTTTCCTTCACGATAAAGTTGCAATCCAACAAAACCAACTTGTTGAACTACTCTACGAGATATCATCATCATCGCCCTGGTTTTCCAAAGAAGACCAGACTCATCATATGTGTGCCCAGGAAGTCCACACATATGTTACGTAATATAAAATATCGTAAACAATGCTTTATTTGAAGGATGACGAGCACAAGACTTGATTGAGTTTTAGATAAGATGAAGTTGGGATCAAACCCTAGGCGCATTTGAAAACATTGAAATTCATTTTTCAAACATAAACACTATGCAAAGGCATGAATGCAACACACCATTGAATTCAATTGCAAACATTTAGAAATTCACATTTTCTACTATCTAGAATATCAACAACTTAACTAAAGTTTATAAATTTTAGGAAAGAATAAAATCATTTGTTGTTATTTAGTGTTTTTCTACGTCACATCCCAAAATAGAAATTTTAGGGTGTGACAACTCTACCCCCTTAACAGGAATCTCGTCCCGAGATTATTTGAAGCTACACTCAATACAAAGAACCAAATCATACATGGACATTATAACAAAACAGGCATCCAATCTAAAGCACACTAACATGATAAGGTCCTTATGAAAACACACTATGACTTTCCTTAGCATCGTTACTAACGTTAAAGCGCTCGGGGATAACAACTTCCTAAAGGCATAGGGTTAAATGGGATCTTTAGACTCGAGGTGATGGCCTTCTTCCCGATGCGAGAAAGTTGATCACCGCAAACATCTTCATGGAACTTGAGGAAGGAAGGGGTTTCGGTAAAACATTTTGTTCTTCTTTTTAGAAAATATCAAGGAGTAGGAACACAAGATTAGTTTGTACCAAAATATGTTTATAAATTCGACCATTTCTAACTAGGCATACGTCCTACAGTCAACATTGCTCGATACCATTACATCACGCCTGGTTTTCCAAAGAAGACCAGACTCATCATATGTGTGCCCGTGAAAGTCCACACATATGTTACAGAATATAAAAAATATAGAAACAATGCTTTAAAGCGTAAACATAACTAAATTAACACTTACAACTTATCGAGTAACTTGGAACGGTTGCTAAATTTCTCGGGCTCCATTCTTATCGAGGGGACGAGTTGATTTGGGGGCTCAGTATGCCAAGCACTCCAAATAGTATCCTCAAAGCATCTTCATCCATCTTCTATGGAGCTTTTGCTAATAGACCGGGGGGGAAATAGCAAGAGTGAGCCCATGTCGAACTCAACAAATATAGCAAGGCAAGAATTACCCGTAGATCATGATCGATGTAACTTAAATAATGTAAAACATAAAATGATAAACCATAATCTTAGCAACATTAGTCATCATCTTAGTGCAAAGGTCCAAGGCCGCTCGTGTCCTTGAGCAAGGCTAGTATACTAGTTTGATAAACTCTTGAGAGGTGTACACTTTCACCATGAGCCGTGATTTACCCTTTCGCCCGAGGTAGCTAGTCTCTTAACCCTCTTCCAAGGAAGGTCGGCGGGGTTCACTATGAAGCCTTTCAAAGGTTCGTCTAACAAGTTAGTGGCCGCTAGGTTTTCCGTGGCAAGTGTGTATAGGTGCAACCCTCGAGAGGCACATGTAGTCGTGATGCATTGTACACACCAAGTAGGGGTGCCGCTATACACCCCAAGGGACACCCCTTTGCGCCTTTCGGTAACCACTAACAAGCTAGAAAAGGTCCTCATACTTGACCAAAGCCAGTGCCATGTAGCACTCATGGTTGTACTTGTAAGTCCCGGATGTTACATTTGCGTGACAATTTCTTATGTTGATAAAAGTCATGTTTTATGTTTTATGGCATAAACATTAAATAGGTCACATGATCATGAACTTAAGCTAGTAGATCCCAAACTATACTTGCCTCAAATAGTGCTCAAACTTGTCCAACTTTCCTTCTGGATCATCCTTGTATAGCCTCTTCTAACGATCGCAACAATCATCACAATCATCATAGACAAACCTAGAAGCAATACATCATTCAGTATATATATAAAACAAGACATAAAGGTTTAAAACATGTAAGACTTGTACCGATGTTCGCTGAGCGCAAAAACAACTAAACAAAGCTATAATCTAGAAGGCATAGAGGTTCAAAGAGGTATAAGATGGAAGGTATGACAAATGATAGGAATAAAATATTCATATTCTTGGAAGGTTGGTACTGTATGGAGCATGTTGTGGAAAAAGGACATGATATTTTGATGATTGGCTGGCTGGGAAACACGATTGGAAAAACAGGGTAGCTGCTGTTTGGACAGCAGGGATCGCAGTTACTATGACCTCGATATCTCGACCATTGTTTATTGCATATACGAATCAATTTGTGGAATCATGTGCAGGTATATAGTGAACATGTACATTCAAGGGCTTGGTGATTTGAGCATCGGATTAGCGAGGAACGCCAACGCAATGCAGAGCGATACAACAGCCAAGGCAGCAGAGCAGTGAATACAAAGACGATGATATCTCTGGAATTTGAACTCATATGACCAAGACACATTACAGAGGCATGTGCAAGGATGTTATACACACTGTGGTAAAAGGGTTTGATGAATGGATTAACGGATTTTTGGGAACACGCTTGCCAACCAGCCGCAGCGCAGCTGCAAGGCAGCCAGGACAGCAGTCACAAAAAAAGGATGATATCTCTTTCATTTTGGATTGTTTGGCTAAATTGTTTTGTCGAGACATGTTCAACTTCAATATCTTCATCGGAATAAAAGGGCTCGGTGAATAGAGGCATGGATCACTGGGAACGCGAATACCAACCGGCAGTAACTCTGCTGCAGGGCAGCAGGGACAGTGATCACAAAATGGGCTATATCTCTTTGATCTTGGATCCTATAGACACGAGATTTCTCATAGGTGTGTGCAGGTATATAACACACTCATGGGTCAAAGGAATTGCAAAAAGGAGCTGTGGATTGCTGGGAACATGCCTGACAACCAGCAACAATGCTGCTGTCCGTGATAGACAGCAGTACATTCGCGGTGAAAATTGCACTGCAGATCAGTCCTACTTGAATTAACATGACAAAACTCTGATATAGATCATCATATAAGATAGAGGGCTATGTGTGGTTCTCACATTGGGGTTAGGAATAGGTGGAGATGACGGCGATGGCAGCCAACATCAATAATTGGTGATGACAGGGTCTGTGATGAACAAGTAGGTATGCGCAATCAATGGAAGTCGAGCGTCCGTAGTCATCCATTGCATGCCTCAGGCAAATCAAAAACAATAAAGGCCAAGGATTCAGGAAAGGACACCTAAGGCCACTATAAAAGGACCCCCGAGGGTCACATATCTCTCAGAAGCAGCAACAAGCTGCATAGGTGAACAGTCTTCTTAGGTAGATACCAGCAAGAATAAGAAGCGAAATAGGGGATTACACCCCTCCCAGGGCTCCGGCCATTTAGGATTGAGAGGAGTCAGGAAGGGAGAGGCAGCATTCGGCCAAAGAGAAGTGGAGAGTTGAAACTAGCCCAGCTGAAGGACAGCCTCACCATGTGAGAGTCCCCCAGTCAATACCTGAAAGAGCTGCTTATGCAGCTCGTCGACCAACTCAGGCCTAGCAGGGATCACCCATGCTAGCCGACAATATCTGGGTTTCAGCGAAGCAGTAGCTCAGCTCTCTCGAACATCAGAAATCTGAAGCGCCGAATGCTCTGGTGAATCCTGAGACAGCATTCTCCGTTGCACGAGTCCATCCCCAGCCGCATGGCACGTGCAAGGCCGAATCTGCTCGAGTGCATAAGAAGGCCAGCTCTCGAAGGCCGAAAGATCATACATTCGCCCAAGCCCTACCACGTAACAATGTCAAGCACTACCACATCGATAAATACCAAGGAGAAGTGAGAAAGTCAGAGCTCAAGATGGCGAATGTCCAAATAGATAGCATTCGACCAAGAAATAGGCCAGCTCTACTTGCGCGGCGTGACAAATGTACTAATGTGGTTGAAAAATAAAATCACTTTCGACAAAGCGCACAACTTTCGTCTCCTCGCAAAAGGGGGGAGGGGGTTTCTTGTAAAAAACAACTCTTTCCGAGAAAACGAAACCATTCTTAATCGAAAGTGTCATTTACATGGCTTATTCAACCAAAGATCCCTTACAGAGCAATACCTATATCTAGGTGCCGAAAGCTCGATAGGTTCCTCTTGTATCTCTACTTTCGGCTCAAGTAAAACGCCACGAACTAAGTTTCTCTGTCTAGCAGAGGGAACGAAAGTACTCCAAAAGTCAAGCATGCGGCGGCCACGCCGAATGATCCTATCTCGATGAGAAGCAAAAAAGTCGTCCATTTCATTGGGATGATCCTCCGCGGCCCTAAGCCACGAAGCTCCACTAACACCGAATCCGTTGCGCTCAACATTTAAAGGAAATGAATCTTCCAACAAACCGGAAGTCCCCTCATCGGGAACCTGCCATAACATTTAAAGAAGAATCTTAACATTGTATCATTACAAGGAGCCAACCAGGCCGAATCAAACAGATACTAGAGGAGCTTCTACTCCACCCTATCTTCAGCAGCACCCCGGGTAGCTTCGCCATCCTGCTGCGTAGGAGGAGTTCCAACGGTGGAGGGGCTGCCGGATTCGGTTTGGGTGTTTCGATCATCCCGCTCAGCAACGAAGGCGTTGACCCGCGCCCGGATCTCCACCTTCTCTTCCATGCATCGCAAAAAAAAAAAAAAAAAAAAATGTCGGTCGAAACGAGGATAGACGAAAAGACGAATCTCAAATGGAACCACAAAACGAAGTAATTAGAACTTACATTCGCCCGAGATCGGCTGCCGGAACATGGCTAGGTCCTTTCCACCCTTTAGCCGGTACTCGATAGAACTTACCAGCCAAAAAAGCGGGCTCGGTCCGCCGATTACCACGGAAGCTTCCTCATTCGGCTCAACCGCCTCAAGATGAGAGCACCCAGCGTCGAGGAGGGCGGTGCCGAAGGCCCGGAGAGTCTCCAGGGAGGCGTAGCCCCTCCCCGTCTCAACCCGGCCGTGCAGGGAGTTAATCTCCGCACCCGGCCAAGTGAGCCTCTTCTGGGGGGCGGCTCCGGGAGGCGAACGGTTTCATCGCGAATGACGCCGGAAGCTTTCGCGGTGCGAAATCCCAACCTTCGTCTCATGATCAATGGCATGAGAAAGCGAAAGGTTGGTCTTCCGGGCGTCCTCGAGCTCCGCCTCCTGGCTCTTCAGCTTAGATTCGGCCGTTTCGGCCCGAAGCTCGGCTTTCGTCTTCTCCGACTTGGCCGTTTTGAGCTCCTTGGTGAGCCTTTCCACCTTGGCCTTTTCGGCCTCCAGGGCCTTGCTACCCTGCCCTTGAAACTTTTTCTCAAGGGTCCGGGCAACAAGCATGGACTGCCAAAAACACGAATCAATAAAACAACGAATCTAACTCCATTAATTGAAAGGAAAAACGAAACCTCAACTTACCCCAAAGTAGCATAAAAAGTTGAGAGCATCGAAAAAGGAGCTGCGGCTCCGTCTTCAACGGCTCTTTCTCCGTGTGCGGAGCCGAGAAAGAAGACGAGCGGTCGGGTGCCGACGGACACCAGACCTCCGAAGGAAGACGAGGCAAAGTTCGAGGATCCACCCCGCCCATGACCCTCGCGTCCGAATCCACTCCTAGACAACGAGCAAGCTTGTAAGTCTCTCCTCCGCGGGCTCATCTCCTCGGGAGCTAAACCCCGCAGTAAAACCACGGGCTCCCTAAAGTCACCGGACGTGCCCGAGAGAGAGTGCGCCGTGGCCAAAGAGGCAATCCTTGAAAATTCGAATTCTTGACGAACTCGGTAGAACCGAGACTTACCGGAGTAGCTTTCGGCGCGGAGGACGACGGAGGAGCGACGAAGGAACCACAGCTTCCTTGGTTGGCTACGCTTTTTGATGCCGGGATTCAATGGGCGCCGGTCCCATCGCGGGGACGCTTCACATTCGCATACATGGGGCCGGTCGAGGTCGTGTCGCCGGCATCGTTAAGGGTGGCCAAGGGGTCCTTAACTGCCTTCCCGGCCATGTCCTCCGAATCACTTGAGAGAACCTGCGAACGAAACGAATTAGTAAAAGCGAAAGCAAAAAGAACGAACGAAAATGACGAAAGATAATCAAGCGAAACACGAAGTATAAAAGGAAAAAGATATACCGAGGCAAGTAACAACGCCAAATCGGCGAGTACGGCCGAATGTAACCTTTCGGCTACGAACACCAGGAACTCTAGCCATGAGGCGACCTACCTCGATGTCTTTGGGCTCTTTCGGCCCGGTCTGTTGAGCCGTCTTTTGCCTCTTGATTCGCTCGTGGGGAGCCGAATCTAGCGAGACAGTCTTCCCCCGATAGGCCGCCTTTCGTGCAGCCCTCTCCGCCTTCGCCTCATCCGGCGTCATCCGAGGAGGATAAGGCACCTCCATGGCATCGAATGCCCTATTGATCCGGGCGTTCTCACCAATTATCTCACAGGCCAGCTTGTATTCGTGATCCGTCACCAACCCGAGAATCGCATCCGCCTCATCCGTAACAAACCCCCGAAACGCATTCTTGGAGTGAAACCTCGAAGGAACAGAGGCCTTAACCATATTCTTTTCATAATTATAGCTAGGCGATTCGATGCCGAATCTCACTAAAGAGCTCAACGGTCGAACCTCCATAGCAATCCACTCTTCCACCAGATCTCGAGTGCTTTGCCTCTCCAAAGTACCGAGGAATGCCAGGGATGCTTCGGCGTTTCCTTCAACATCGGCGGCGAAAGTAGCATGACGCCGGCGCGCAAAGGCACCATTCGGCTAGCCAAAGCACTCGTTCATTGGCAGGCCTAACGAAAAGCGGATTCTGTTCATTTTTGGCACTTACTCGCCAGCGTAGAACCAAAACTCCATCCACGTCGTCCACTTGTTGCGAGAATGTCGGGCGAGTCGAAGGTTGCCTTTTGGAATAAAGGTGTAGCCCCGAATTGCACAACACAATGCTCTTCCTTCGACGTCCCGAATCTTCTTGGTTTCTTGTGAAGAGCATAGGCGAAGCGAATGTTTCCACACAAAGAGGGGCTCCCATCATTTTCATAGCCTAGACAAATGCCCCGGTAGCGTGAACGCATTCGGTGTTAGATGATGAATCGCAGCCCGAATCGTTCAAGCACGGCACCTATGAACGCATCCTCCACGGGGAGACGAAACCCGGCCGGAAGTAATCGCCAAAAACCCCGGCGCCTCGGTTCGGGATTCGTGTCCTTTCGTCGGCGGCCGGAGCCGCACGGCGACGGGTCCGGACGGTCCATGAAACCTTTTGACGTACTCATTCAAAGTATCCTCGGTGGCTTAGCGAGCGTCGGCCCTAGTAAATCTCGACGAAGAGTCCGAGGCCCCGGATTCTCCCGGAACCTTCGGCGGGCTGTATAGCTTTTCGTCATCCGAACCCTCGGGAGCCCCATAAGACACCTCATGCTCTGCTCCGGCCGATAGGTCCGGCTCAGCCTCTGCGAAACATCTCCTCCAATGGGGACCCGCCGATATCAACGTCAACATCAGCCTCATCCACGACTTGGGGGCTAATCGGACCCCTCATTACGAGCCGCTAGATTCGAGTCGGTGGTGGAATACAAGTGTGGGTTCACGCTTTGAAGTGGTTAGCGTTGATCACTTTAACAGCGTCGAATCCAAACTTGACGAGCTACGGAATCGGACCTCTCGGATGAAGAGCCGGATCCGAATTAGCGAACCCGACATTCTATTGAATCAACGAAACCTAAAAATACAAAAATGGAAAACGGCGAAACCCTAAAATAAAAGACGTGCACCTAGCTCAACTCAAAGGAGAAAGAAGAGAGAATAGGAACTTACTTGGAGAGACGAGGTCGTAGAAGGTCCTCAAGCTCCAAAAGTCGAATCGCCGAAAAGCCCTTGAGCTCAAGAGAGCGAAGCGGCAACAAGGGCAGAGGGGAGCAAATGAGCGGGGGATCCCGCCCCGTCCCCCCGCCCTTAAATAGGCGAAATTGGCTCGCAGATCGGGGTAGCGTCCCATCCGCCACCTTGGAGCACGCAAACCAATGCGCCGTTTTGATTTCTCAAAAAAAATTCTCGACACGAAAAAACAAGACAATAAGGCCTTTCGTGTAGAGGGGGTTTCTTGTCTTAGAAGGATCGAAACCAAGGATAGGGACGAACGGCCTTCCCTTGGTCCCGAGGGCTCTTGTTGGGGAGGAGGAACTTGCCCCCCCTGCGGTCGGCCCAAGGAACCTAAGGATCAAGATTGAAAGATCGCGGGTGTTTAACGAAAGCTAGGACATTCGGCTCGGAAGAAGCGGATATCGGGACATCCGTTCGGGGCGGGTCGAGTGCCCACGATGGACGAGGGTCTTGTCAACAACGCCGAATGTGAAAACTTCCGTTGGCGGTGTAAAACCGAGGATCGCGGCGAACGAAAGGTATTCGCATTCGGGTGTGTGTACCGAAAGGCGGATTTCCCTGTCTTTGTCGGCCTAAGTCGGGGTCGGCGCGAAACCCGGGCTTTCGGCCAACTTAGCCGGCTCTAGGTTTCGTCCTGAACCCGACTGTTAAATGGACGGGCGAAGGTGGTGACTTTCGGCCAAGATGGCCGAGGCACCGAGCTTTCGTCATTTCGCCCAATACGGGCCAAGGCGAGATCTTGTGAGGCGAATGCTCGAACATTCGGTGATCGCGCCGGCTCAGAGAACCGTTCGAGGGAAACATCAGGGACAAATCCGACGGGTTTCGGTTCAGGACGGACGAAACCGATTGCTACGGCCGTCCGCCTTAAGCGCCGGCCCGGTGACTCTTTGTCTTGTCTTGCAGGTTACCCAGGCCCGGTGCCGGGCATCCCACGGGGGGTGGCGCGGCCGCGGACGCGAGAAAGTATACCGTTACGCCTCGTCCCTCGGCGGGAGGGGCGAGGCCCTAGGGTTGGTAGAAGGGTAAAATTGGAATTGTAATAGTCTACGGACTATAAATAGACTCCCATGGGGGCTTTGTAAGAAGGACAGAGAATTAATGAAAGGAGTGTTCCCGATTTGCATACATCTTTGAGTGTTGAGTTTAGCTTAGTTGAGTGATTCGTTCTACCGGGGGGTAGCCCCTCGGGGCTACTCCAACAAAGACATACCAAACTCAGAGACATCTCTCGTAACCGGAGCGCGAGCTCCACTCTCCCTAACTCTCTAGTTGCTATTCTACTACATTGGAGAGTCTAGCCCTAATTCTCTAGTGGAGAGGTTGTCCTCACATTGGGACACCTCAATGACCAACAGGTCAGGAGATATGAATGGAATGAATTAGGGTTTTGCCCTGGGGTCAGGGGGTCTGCTTATATAGACCTTGGCGATGAACGATGACCCTTGGATCAAACCGACCTTGAGCAACGGCGTAGATACAACCCTCGGTTAGGTTAGAAACCGACCTTCAAAGTGGGCTGGATTTGGGCTCGGGGACACGGGCGATCGCCCCGATGCCAAAGGCGGCGATCGCCGAGGACTCGTGTCACAATGAGTTCTCCTTCCTCCCGGTGTCTTCTAGAATGTTTTAGTCCACTTTTCAGATTGAGTTGCCTCATGGTCAAGTCTTGTCATTGTTGGCATTTCTTAACGCAATCAAAGGAAACAGGTATAAAACCCATCCCCAATAAGAGCGTCAGAAATGCACCGCTGACATTCCCAAGTAAACCACCATGTCGGTGATCCGAAATGGAAGCGTCAACGGATAGATCTTGCCATCTTAGATATTCATCCGCAAGCGCACGGATCTATCATTGTAGCATTTCACCGGAAGTATTGTGGTATCGTTATTTATATTTTCCCAAAGGAAGGCATGTGATTAATAAATTAGCATGGCATCTCGAATAGAGGAACATGTGTTTGCTTAGACCAAAATGTTCATAACGAGGGGTAAGCAATAACGGTTCATGGATAGTGTGACACACACTTAAGAATCCACCGGCAAAAAGGATAAAGAAAATAGATAAAGAATAAATGAATAAATGAATAACCTAATGGAGTAGTTCTAATGTATCTAGTCATGGCCATACAAATGAATAGTTAGGATCATATGCAAACTGATTTAGTCGTGGTTAGGTCTAGGATATCGGGGAGACTCCCTCGGATACCATACGGCCCGATAGGAAGCATTTACGAACTCCTACAAAGACAAAGCGAACGTGGGGGATTTCAAGGGGACGGTCAAGGCTTGTCACGACCAAGCCGCCTACCCCTCAACCGTGGCATGCACTCATAACCGCAGGTGTCGTAATACCCGAGCACCATGCCCGCATATTAGAGCACTACTCTTGTCCCCGGGATCCCCACTCGTCGAATGGACGGACTAGAACAAGAGCAAACCCGAAGGAACAACGAACCGATATCCCACCTCTAATCAAGTTAGGCATATGATGATCGATGAAGAAATGTGATGAACATGTCAAGATTATGATATGTAAACTATATACTAGTTCATATACCAACACAAGAACATGAACAAAACTATACTCTAGTTCATAAGTTAGGCCAAGAACATAGGTATAAGACTTGCAAATAGAAGAATGCTCCATAGAGTAGATGTATTACCAAAGCACTTTCTTCTAGGAGACAAGCCCTCTTTGTAGCTCTTCTACTCCAAGTGTTAACTAAGAAAGAATAAAGAAGAAGAAGGAAGAAGTAGAAGAAGGAGAGAGAGAGGTAGAGGTGGTAGAGAGAGAGATTTGGTTTCTTTGGACTCCAAGTGGTGTGTGTGTTGAGAGAGAGGGAGAGAGGGGGGCCTACTTATACACTTGGAGGAGGGGCCTAAGTGCTAATTTACATCAAAACCGACCTGGTAAACCTTCCTTGTATGCGCAAACCGACCAACGCAGGGCGGGAAACCCCGTTTGGAAAGTGCACGAACCGCCTCCCCGAGGCTGGGCCGAAACCGCCTCAGGGAGGGTGCGGCCGCACAGGTGGTGCGTGCGCACCCCCCCCTGGGCTCGGCCTGGCCCGGGTCTCGGTGGGGTGTCATCTTTCGCCCTGAAAAGTTGTGGGCCGGGCTGTGCTCGGCCCGCATTTGTTGTTTTGGGTCGATTTGCTCTTGGGCTTGGGTTTTGCAATAATGCGCTTTCCCGTAAGGCGTACTTTGGCCGATTTTCCACTTGCTTTTTATTATAAATCTGCAAAATAAAATACAAGACACTACAAGTGGAATTTATTAGTGATAAAAGTATATGAGTATAAAAAGGTTTAATTTTACTCCCTTTATGGTAGTAAGTTGACGGGAAAAATATGTCGTTGGTTACCGTCAACAGTCATCGTATGGGATGCAAACTCTTAGGTTTCTCACTTTGCTCTTATCTCGCTTTTATCTGTTCAATCCCTACAAAGTCATGAAATACCAAAACTCGTGGAAATATGTTCGTTGGACCCCTAGACTTATGTTGATATTCATTTTAAGCCCTTATTTGATGTTTAGTTGACTAGTAATATTAGGCTATAACAGTGTCAACAAGCTCCCCCAAGCCTACCCTTTGCTAGTCCCTAGCAAAGCCAAACTCAGCAATGGATCAGAAGTTGCTACAACGCTTTCACGCCTCAAAAGTACACATGCTTTCAAACAAAATTTCTCCTCCGTATCAGAATAAACCTTTTCAACCTTCAACCTACCCATATTACCTTTAACCATGGAGCTTATAGCTTTTTCTTAGGATCTTGGGTAATTGAAAGATAGAACAATCAAGTCAAGCACCATGTCTCAAACTCTTTGTTCAACTATCATTCCGAGTTTTTGCAAGTTTTCAAAATAAAACTCAAAGTTCCTTTTGTATGACCCTCTCAAGTCTCTCATTGGTGGTATTTGTGGATCCTCACTTAGGCAATAATGTTGTGTTGCCTTTTCTCTCATAATATGTGGTATTTTTGGAATAAAGCAAGAAGACACTATGCCTTCTCTCTCTTACCCTATATCTAAGGCTTATATGTGGAGTTCATAGGTGGGAGAAAATTAAATCTACTTACTAGGCATATATTGTAAGTTCAAGCAATGGATCCAAAGTCACGAGTCATACCGATCAAGTGATGCATGTTGTTGGTGTTTCTTACGCACACGAGGAGAAATCCGCAAGCGCACGGAAATACCGTTGTAGCACTTCACCCGGTGGTAAGCGTGGTATCGTATTTTACACAAGGGACGGTCGCGCGTGTTTTTCTCGGGTCTATGTCAACCTAAGGCAAGGGTTTGTTTTCTAAGAGTAGCGAGGTATCCGTGAGGCTAAGTTTTCCGTGCGGTGATTTCTAAAGTACATTTGTCTACTCACTCGGCACCGCCAACGCCCAAGGCGCGGTTCCCAAGCAATTAGCTCTACGTCGGCCGAACATGGGGATTTCAAGGGGACGGTCAAGGCTTGTCACGACCCGGCCGCCTACCCCCTCAACCGTGGGATGCTCATAAAAGGTAGGTGAACGCTAGTCCAAACACCACGTTCGCACTATTGGTCGCTGATGTTGGCCAAGGTTCCCCGGTCAAAGAGTTCCTTCACCAAGAACTAACGCTCTTAACGAGACAATCTACCAATCCCGCAAGTCTACAACAGCTAAAAATATACGAAGGAAATTAAGTAGGCAGCAAGATAATCACAAGACTCCTTACCAAAGTGTAAGTAGCTTTGAGAGGTACAAGCCGGGCGGGTAATCGACAGTCCAAAGACTGGTCCTCCTAGGAACCGCTGAACACCGAGAGGCTTAACCCAAGAACGCCGGTAGAAAGAACAAAGCTTCTTTTCTAGCTTTTCCCTCTCTCACTCTCTAGAATTAGAAGATAGAAGAAGAAGTAGTAGAAGAAGAAGAACTAATTCTACTCTCTTGCACAAGTGGACTAGTTTCTCCTTGGAATTGTTGTTGAGAGAGGTGAAGGAGGGAGCTATTTATACACAAGGGGAGGGGCCTAAGTGCTAAAAAAACACCAAAACCGACCTAGGAACACCTTCCAAATCTACCAAACCAACCATCCAACGTCGGTAGTGCTCGTTATGGAAGGTAACAAACCGCCAACCCGGCTGGGCCTCAACCGCCTCGCCAGGTGCGGCGCCGCACCAGTGGTGCGCTACAAGCACCTCGCCGGGCCCGGCCCGCTCGGGCTTCGGCAGCCGGGCCTCTTTGCCGCGAAAAGTCGTGCGGGTGGTCTTGGCCCCGCCTCGGTTTTGACGTTTTTGTCCCGATTCTTGTTTGGGCTTGCCATTTGCTTCTTTGGGCCTTTTTTCTATTTGTTGGTTTTATTTCTTTTTTTTTGTATTTTTGGCCCAAAGTGATTATTCTTGAGTTGGTACGCAAGTCCAAATAAACACCAAAACTTTGGAATATGTTAGTTGAAATTCCTATTTCCAGGTTGTTTTGGTGTAGGTTGACGGTATTTAGATTGTAGTTGGTTACCGTCAACAAACTCCCCCACACTTAGCCCTTTACTCGTCCTCGAAAGTGAAGGCATGAGGACTAAAGTGGTTCAATCTCCAAGATGTAGGCTTGCATACAAGTTATTCCGGGCCTTACCTGCCTTGTGAGCATTCATGGTGGCTACCAAGCTATCTTAGAATAATTGAGCAATGGAACAGCTTGAACTTCCATCTTCTTGCTACTACTCATGCGCAAAGACTTGGTAAGTTTTTTGAATTTTTGAAAGAAATAGCATTGCTCTTTTATGGTATTGACTCTCACAAAATCACTCTTGTTTGAATTTTCCTCTCAAAGCACTCTTGTTTGTATTACTCTCACTCATCCTATTTTGCGGGGGTTTTTTGTGGATCTTTGAGTGGAGTGATGCATACGTACCTCTCCGTATATTTTGTAGGGTCAAGCTCTGGATCGTAGGAAAGAGGTGCCATACCCTTAGATCGAAATGTGCAAAAGTGTGTGGAGAATATTGATGATATATTTTCTTTGTGGTTACTCCTTGACTCATGATCTTTTTCCTTTCTTTTTGTATGCTTTTGGAGAGATACTGTGCTACTTTTCCTTTTTGTCTCTCTTCTCTTCTTTTTTTTTTTAGAGATGTGGGCTCCACTCGCCCTCGGACACGTGTCCATTTTTCATCTCTTATTCTTTTTTTTTTTTCTCAGAGCCTTGTATCTTTCTCTCTCGCATTTTTCTTGATAATGTGAGATGATCATGGTATAATGAATGGAGTATTTATTTGGTGGATGGTAAAGATGCATGTTGTGCGCAATTCTCATTGTGAGAACCGGCGTGTATATGTGGGTGTACGTGTTTTTCGATCTTGAGAGTATGAGCCTCTCTCAACACGGATCAACGGAGCCCGACAAAACTCAATACAAAGAGGGAAGTAGCTATAGTGGATATTTATAACATTATTCAGGCTTTGGTAGGATTTGGCTAAGTCAAACCATGAGCATGCTTTATTTTAAATTTTCGAAGATAAAACCAAGTCTCATTGCATAAAGAGAGCAAGTGTCAAGTCATTCTACCATATCACAAAGATCAATTATTTAGATAAGCATGGGTCCCTAATGGATAGTTGCTCAACAAAAAGTCCGGTTTTGGCAAGGAATAAAATGTATGCATGCTATGTATCAATTGGTAGATAAAGAGATGGAGTTTTGCTAACTTGGTTCAGGTTTTAGCACTTTAAGAAAAGTCACAAGTCAAAATTTAATTTAATAAATTGCGTACCTTTGACTTGTGAGCCTCTCCCACACTTGTTTTTGTACCTATTTTTAATTTTCTTTTGCACAAGGACAAAAACAAGTGGAGACATAGAAAATAATATAATAATAAAACTTTATTGAATTAATAATTCAAATCGGGCGCACACTTTGAAGGAATTACAAAATGATTGAAAGGGAAATACTAAAAATTAAACTAGTGCGCGCCTAATTATTGATAGAGAGGTAGAGCATCTTAAGCGAGGCTTTGCGTAGGGCGTGCTTCTGCGTTAGCGACTCTAGCGACCCTAGCCGACTTAGTCTTGAAGTTGAGGCAAGAAGAGTCTAGTTCTTTCCTAATGTACGCATTCTCTAAGTCCGCCCCTTCTACCTCTACGGTTAAGGTTTTCACTAGCTTTGTTTAGAGAGTTGACTCTAGCGTTTAAGGTTGCTAGTGAAGGGACCTTAGGGACCGTGCTTTACCTGTGTGCTGTGATGGAGTACCCTCGGCGGCTCTCGAAAACATTGGGAGCCTTCCTAGGTGTAGCACGGGGTACCCTCATAGGGGCCTTCGCTACTCGGCGACTTTCAACAACATTCGGGGCCTTTCTAGGATTCACCCGAGGGATACGAAGTGGAGCATTTGGAGAAATCGCTGGAGTAGGAGTTGGTTTCTTCATAAGCCCCTTCCCACGTCCTCCTCGTGGGCATGTCGACACCGACAATGGTGTACGGGTAGCTGTAGTCGGAGGTATGGAAGGAGGACGTCTCTGTTGATGTGGTATGGGCGCCGGTGCCCGGGCTCCTTCCTCTTGACGCCCGGGGTGCCTACCGTAGGGACGAGGTGGGCGCCCAAGGATACTCTTGCGTGTCACGGATCTGCCCATGGACACATAGTCGTTCCCTCCACTGGATGAGTGGCGGGGGGAGGGAGCACGGCAAGAGGGGCGACGGAGGGACGGTTCAACCTCATTGCTAGGGAAGATCAAGTCATCCTCATTGAGGGTGCAAAGTGAGCGGCGTAATTGTAGAGAGAGAGGGCATGGCTCGCCATTGCAGCTGTTCTTGGCTTAGAAGAAGAAGTATTGAGGAGAGAAGAAGAGCAAGAAGGAGTGGTGTGAAGAATGGAGAGGAGGAGGGTGGATTTTATAGGACAAATTCTCCTCTGGTTTGGCGAGGAGTCAAAATGGCGGAGCAAACTTTACTACTTTGTGGCGTGTGAGGAAGAAGAAGGAGATGGACGAAATCCCGGACCATCGGGGCCGCCGGCCCGAGGAGTGCGGGCGCACCGGGTGGTCTAGCGCACCTCCCCGGTGTCCCCCGGGTCGGGTTTTAAATTTGCATTCATTTCCTTTTTCGAAAAGTTTTGAACTAGTGTTTGCCGCTAGAAAACGTTTCCTTTCTTCTTGATCATGAATTGATCCTCAAATTCAAATTTTGAAAATAGTTTATGCTTTGATTAGTTTAGAAGGTAAATATTCTTTTTGTAATAATTGACCGACATGCTTTCAATGAAGTAAAAAGAAAAAAATAAAAGGTAATGCTTTATGAAGTAAAGTGATAGCAAAATATATAGATAACTTTTATGTTTTATTATTACCTTACATATATTATATTTTTTTAAGTTGTAACAATTTTAATTGTAAAAATATATATTTTTTTATATATGCTTGATCAACACAAATTAATTTTCAAAGCATAAATCTATTCTATCGAGCTCTTGGTTAAGATCGGACACCGGCTCGAAGAAAAGCTTAAGGCGTTGACCGTTTACCTTTTTGTATTTCACAGTGTGTCATCTTGAATTATGATCGCGCCATGTGGTGACGTGTTGATGACGTGCACGGTCCTTTCCATTTGCTCCTCGGCTTCCCTTCGCGAATAGTTTCACCCGGGAGTTGAATAGAGTCTTGGTGAATTCTTTGATCTTAATGCGCTGATCATGCCATCTTTTTGTGCGCTCTTTGTAGAGCTTTGCACTGTGATACGCCTTTTCTTGCCATTCTTCTAGTTCAGAGATTTGTTTTACGACGGTTCTTCCCAAATGAGTCGGCGTCCATATTCCACTTTTTGATGGCCCAATGAGCTCGATGCTCCGGCTCAAGCGGTAAATGGCGAGGTTTTGCCATAGACCGGTGATAGGGTGACATGCCCGATGGGGGCTTTGTAAGCTGTCCGATATGCCCGGAGAGCATCCGGTAGCTTATTTTTCCAGCCTTTCCCCATCTCATTGACCGTCTTCTCGCAGGATGTTCTTGATTTGTTTATTTGAGGTTTCGGCTTGCCATTTGGTTTTGCGGATGATAGGGGGTAGCAATGTTGTGCCGAGTGCCGAGCTCCTTCAAGAAAGCCTTGAATGATTTGTCCTTGAAATGTGATCCTCCGTCACCGATCACCATGCGTGGTGTTCGAAATGAGGGAAGATGATTTCATGGAACATCTTCTTGTGGCGTGCTTGCCATCGCAGCTCTGCATGGTAGTGCTTCTACCCACGACCGCGAGTCCAGTCCCACCCGGGGATGTACTCGCCATCATGGGACTTCTCGGAATGGCCCCATGTAGTCAATGCCCCACACATCAAATATTTCTATTTGAAGGTTGTAATGTAGGGGCATCGCATCACGAGTTGTGATGTTCCCTGTCTTCGGCGGTTGTAACATCTTCGATGAACTCTTTCGTGTCGTCGTACATCATCGGGCCGGAAGAATCCGCCTTTGCCAAATTTTGGCTTGTGTGTGGAATACCCCAGATGCGGCGTAGGGAGATGCATGACATTTTTCAATGATCTCGCATTCCTTCCTCCCTTGGTGCGCATCTTCTCGGCAAGCCGTCCGCACACACCCTGCGGATATGGGTCGTCCCATAGGTGCCGTCGCTCTCCATTTGGAGTTTCCGCTTGTTCTCCCTAGGTGGTACATAACCTACAACCATGTAATTCACAATGTTTTGCGTACCATGGGTTGACATCGGACACCTTGAGTAGCATGTCGTCGCGCGGTAGTCGTTGATTGGCAATTCTGCATGTTAGTTACCCGCATACGTGACAAATGATCCGCAGCGTATTTTCTACTCCCTTTTTTATTTTTATCTCTATGTCAAATTCTTGGAGTAGGAGAATCCAGCGGATCAAGCGAGGTTTCGCATCCTTTTTGGTAGAAGATACTTAAGGGTGGCATGGTGCAGTGTAGGCGATTATTTTTGCGCCCACTAAGTAGGAGCGAAACTTCTCGATAGCGAAGACTCTTTGCCGGGAGCTCTTTTTTTACGTTGTAGCGTAATTAATTTGGGCTCTCGTCGAGTCTTGCTAGCATATGCGATGGCATCTTTGCTTTTTGTCCTTGGTTTGGCCTAAGACCGCACCAACGGCATAGTCGCTAGCATCGCACATGATTTCAAATGGCAATGACCAATCCGGGGGTTGGATGATCGGAGCCGAGATGAGTGCTTTCTTCGGGGTTTCCAAAGCGTGCAAGCACTCATCCGTGAAGTCAAAGGGTACGTCCTTGGCTAGCTTGAGGGCCGTAAGGGGGTCTAGCGATTTGTGAGAAATCTTGTATGAATCTTCTATAAAACCCCCTGCATGACCTAGGAAGCTACGGATCCCTTTGACATTCACTGGGGGTGGTAGCTTTTCAATAACGTCTATTTTGGCTTTGTCTACCTCTATCCCCCTCTCGGACACGAGGTGCCCAAGAACGATGCCTTCTCGGACCATAAAGTGGCACTTTTCCCAGTTAAGTACCAGGTCCTTTTCTTGGCATCGTTGCAAGACCCGGTCTAGGTTCTTCAGACAACTTTCGAAAGTCTTACCATAGACGGAGAAGTCGTCCATGAAGACCTCCATGATCTCTTCGATCATGTCTGAGAAGATAGACATCATGCACCGCTGAAAAGAAGCAGGTGCATTACACAGCCCAAATGACATTCTACGGTAGGCATAGGTTCCGTATGGACATGTGAACGTGGTCTTGCTCGGTCATCGGGGGGTGGATCGGGATCGGTGGTAGCCGGAATACCCGTCAAGGAAACAAGAAAGAATGTTTCGCTAACCGCTCCAACATTTCATCAATAAAGGGCGGCGGGAAGTGATCTTTCTTTGTTGCCTTGTTAAGTTTTCTATAATCAATACACATTCTCCACCCCGTGACTTGTCTTTGTGGAATGAGTTCGTTTTTAGCGTTCTCAATGACTTGTCATTCCTCCCTTTTTAGGGACCACTTGGTGGGCTAACCCAATCACGTGTGGTACGGGATAGATAATCCCGGTGTGAAGAAGCTTGAGAACTTCCTTCTTTCACGACTTCACGCATCACATTATTGAGCCTCTACATTTGGGGGTTCGCATGATGGGGTCTTGGCGGGGTCAATAGGAATGCGATGTGTGCATAGTGTCGGGCTTACCCCTTTTAGATCTTGAAGGGAATACCCGAAGACCGTCTGTGTTTCTCTAAGACGGCTATTAGGCCGGGTAGTTTCTGGTCACTAAGCTTTTATCGCATGATGTGGGAGCTTGTGAGTCGCCATTTAGGAAGACATAGCGTAGGGCCGGGGGTAGGGGTTTAAGCTCAAGCGGAGAAATTTGAGTTAGCTCTTCCTCTTTGGGAAGTTCTATGAGTTCCCGAATCGTCCTCTTCTTCAATGAAGAATTGGGCGTCTTTTTTCTAGGTCTGTTTAAGGTTCTCATATAGCATAACTCCCATGACCTCCTCGGGCATGTCGTGCTCAAGGAAGGGTTACATTCGAAGTTTTTGGCTCGAGTAACTGGAATAGAAAACTTTTTCTTCCCGAGTTTGACATCTAAATCCCCGGATGTTGATAAATCAAGAATCTTCTCCAAGGGATGCCCGATCGGGATGTCGAAGTCTTGGATATCAAAAATATGAAAATCTAGAGACAACTTGACATCCTTGTGTAGGAAGATTTGTTCATGTATAACCTCACGGCTTTTAATGGTGGTACGTGGTGCTATGCGCAAGGTCCGTCTTTGTGGGGGTCCTAACGACTTCCTCGTCACAAGCTTGTGCGAAGGTTTTGGACATTATGTTTATCCCCATAGTAGGGTTATACATGACTTCCACCAAGTTTCCTCGATATTTGCAATGGATTGGTGTAGAGGGGCCACTTATCCGAATTTTTTCGAAAGAAGGTCCTTCCTCTCACAACCATTCCATGCTCATTATAGCCGTTAGCTCCTTAATAGACTCTTGGAGAAAGAGTTTATCTAGGGGTTGTTTAGGGCTAGCCGGGACGGGTGGTTTCTTCCATTGTTCGTACTTCGAGGTGTCACCGAGGGTGATCAAGTAAAGTCAACCTCAAAGAACGGGAGATCCGTGCATGCGGTCTCCTTGTGTTCGGTTCGAGGCGAGGGTCTCTATAGGTTTAACGGGTTCGGTGTTAGCCGAAGAGACTTCCTCTCGGTTTTCGCTTGGGTTCTACTCGGATGGGTTCTAGCGGAGGAGTATTCTCAAGAATATGGTTTAGGAGAGCTTCTCCTTCATTTGTGGTTTTATGTGCGAACGACCCTCAGGCAGCCTAAGTCAGCGGCCGGGGGCGCTTGCCCCTGTCCAATCCTAGCCAAAAATCTTTGAAAAGCACGTGGTTTGGTATGGGACAGGTGCGGGCCGGATCGTGTAAGCGTGATAAACCGGTCCCGTGCTGCACCTAAGGTTTCACCCTCCATTTGTTGGAAGTTGAGTATCTCTTGTCGCGGGGCCGCGATTACGGATAAAGGGTAGAACGCTACACGTAAATCTGTTTTGCGTTCTTCCCATTCTCCGTTTACCAACCCTACGTTATGGGCGTACCATTGAGTCGCCCTCTCGATGAGAGAGAACGGAAACAACTTCCACCTCGGTGTGTCGTGTGTCATGCTCGCAATTGTCGAGGGGACCACAGAAGGCTGCTCAAACTCCCTTAAGTGATAGTAGGGGTTTTCATATTCCGAGCCCGAAAAGGCTCGGGCTGGAACCATGGCTATAAAGCCGGGCGGAGCTCATACTCGAAGCTGTGATTGGCTTCGCGGATTGGCGTGGTTCTATGAGCTCGCCCTTAGGAGCGGGACAGGATTTGTAGGGTAGGTTGCTCCATGAGTAACAGGGACTATTTTTGGTATTTTTGTTTAAAGGATACTACCGGTCGCACGTGTCGACTAGGCTCGAAATATAACTACGACAACCGTCCGCAACGGCGCGTAAATGCTTGTTGGTGTTTCTTACGCACCACAGAGAAATCCATAGCGCGGAAATACCGTTGTAGCACTTCACCGGTGGTAGCGGTGGTATCGTATTTTACACAAGGACGGTCGTGCAAAGGAGCTTTTACAGTCTGCGTGTCAACCTAAGGCAAGGGTTTGTTTTCTAAGAGTAGCGAGGTATCCGTAGGCTAAGTTTTTCGGTGATTTCTAAAGTGCATTTGTCTACTCACGGGCACCGGCCAACGCCCAACGGGCGGGTTCCCGCAATTAGCCACGTCACAAACCCGAACATGGGGGATTTCAAGGGGACGGTCAAGGCTTGTCACGACCCGGCCGCCTACCCCTCAACCGTGGGATGCTCCACAAAAAGGTAGGTGAACGCTAGTCCAAACACCACGTTTGCACTATTGGTCACATTCTTGATGTTGGCCAAGGTTCCTCGGTCAAAGAGTTCCTTCATTAAGAACTAACGCTCTTAACGAGACAATCTACCAATTACCGCAAGTCTACAACAGCTAAGAAATATACGAAGGAAATTAAGTAGTCGCAAGATAATCACAAGACTCCTTACCAAAGTGTAAGTAGCTTGCAGAGGTACAAGCCGGGCGGGTACCGACAGTCAGGCAAGACTGGTCCTCCTAGGAACCGCGGAACACCGAGAGGCAAACCCGCAACTCAGGGTAGAAAGAACAAAGCTTCTTTCTAGCTTTTCCCTCTCTCTCTCTCTAGAATTAGAAGATAGAAGAAGAAGTAGTAGAAGAAGAAGAACTAATTCTACTCTCTTGCACAAGTGGACTAGTTTCTCCTTGGAATTGTTGTTGAGAGAGGTGAAGGAGGGAGCTATTTATACACAAGGGGAGGGGCCTAAGTGCTAAAAACACCAAAACCAACCTAGGAACACCTTCCAAATCTGCCAAACCGACCATCCAACATCGGTAGTGCTCGTTATGGAAGGTAACAAACCGCCTCCCTCGAAAGCTGGGCCCGAACCTCCTCGCGGGGTGCGGCCGCACCAGTGGTGCGCGCGCACCTGGCGGGCCTCGGGCTCGGGGCCGGCAGCTGGGCCTCTTTTGCCGAAAAGTCGTGCAGTGGTCTTGGCCCCCGCCTCGGTTTTGACGTTTTGTCCCGATTCTTGTTTGGGCTTGCCATTTGCTTCTTTGGGCCTTTTTCTATTTGTTGGTTTTATTTCTTTTTCTTTGTATTTTTGGCCCAAAGTGATTATTCTTGAGTTGGTACCTGCAAGTCCAAATAAACACCAAAACTTTGGAATATGTTAGTTGAAATTCATATTTCTAGGTTGTTTTGGTGTAGGTTGACGGATATTTAGATTGTAGTTGGTTACCGTCAACACATGTGTATGATGGAATGGGTATGGTGGTAGGTGAGTGGAATGAGTGTAATGAATGCAATGAGGGGAAAGCCTAATTTTACTTTTGCTCCTTGAGGAATTATCTCTCTTTGGAATCTGGAATATTTGTGAGAACCCGGGTTGTATACTTTTTATTTCTTTTATATATATATATATATTTTTTTTTTTTTATGGAGAGGCGGGCATCTAGGTACCCATTGTTTTTATTGCGGACACTTGTCCATTTTTTTTAACTCTCCTTTATTCACTTTTTTTTCAATACAACCCAAGTCTCTTTTGCAATAAACTTTTGAGAGATAGACGTAAGTAATGGAGCTTTATAAAATGTTGGCTTGAGTGGTTAAGTGTAGGGAATATTTTTGGTTGCTCTCTCCTAGGGTAGGAGTAGAACATTTTTGGTGGATATTTGGTAGATGCATTGTGGATGCGTACTTCCAGGGTAGAAGTAGCATAAATGCAAGATGAGTAGAGTGGAGCGGGGTGGAGTGTGCATGATCGGCATGACAAGTTTCTAAGGGTCGACAAAGATTGAACAAACTCAATGCAAAGCAAGCGACCTATATATATGTCAAAGGGTTTTCCTAATCTAGGGAGCATGTATATGGGCTGTGGTAGGAGGTTCAACACTCTTGTCACACAGGAACTTATCATGTGCACTTTAATTTTCAAAAGATAAATCTCCGTAAATTTAGTATCACTAGGAGTAAGATAAATAGCAGCTTAGACTCTCATATATCATATCCGTCAATTACCTAGACTTGAGCAAGCATTTGCTACCCACAGAGTTTCGTGTTCAAAGCAAATCTCAAGTCAAAGCGGTTGCATTAAAAGCTCAAGAGAAATTAAACTTGATAGGTAGGTACTTGAAAGGAATTACGACGGAGCAACTATTCATCATCTCCAAGGCTAGAGATTATCTTTGAGTTTATTTTATTCTCACATTCTAATAAAGACTCTTTAATAAAGACTATATAGACTCTTTTTACTTGGCTTCCTTAGTTATTCAACTTTTTATTTCTTCCTAATAAAGGTGACAAGGTAGAGATCAAGTGCATGGGCTCTATTGGTGGGAAAACACCAATAGAACCAAAACTTTATTCATCTTACTCTATCCTTGGGCACATGGTAACATCATGTGTTCTATTTATTTATGACAAAGGTGACAAGATCAGACACCAAGCATGAAAGTAGCATTTAAAATTGTAACATGAATGATGAGTGATCAAGTGAGTGGTGTGAAGAACAAATTATAGAGCTAAACATGTTGAGATCATCAGGTAGAATCAAGCAAAGTTGTAACTCTAACATGTTTGACTTTATGAGTAAGCCATGATAAAGAGAAGGTTCTATGACTTACCTCAAGATGTTACCTTTAATATTTGGAGCATGATGGCGCTGGAACATCTTGTAGAAGTCCTTGTGTCTTGCTTCATCTCAGTGTGAGCTCATCTCAGGACCTCCCCCAAGCTTATTTGAGAGTGTCTTATTTCCTACGGGGGGTTAGTCCAACAAAAGATTCTTTTCGCTCCAATCCTATAATGATTAGTGACGTAAATACCCGAAGGAATATTTACACATGTATATTTATATACTCATATCACAAGGAAAAGTAAGGACTCATGCTCTATCTCAAGAATTCTTATTTTAGGACACAAGCTCGTCCTTAGGAAACCTTTTGAAAGCTACTTAGGATAGTGAAGTGGTCTCCCCTTCAACACCACCTATATCAAGATTCATGACCACGAGATCTAGAATATTTATTATAGATGAACGCATCTACAATTACCCTCTCAAAATCTATAGGAGGCAAGAGCACGAGGGGGTTGTACGTCTTGAGAGTGGTTAGACTAGAGAGACTAGGTAGTTCAGAAGTTTCTCATGTGAGCATGAACTAGATGAAGTGTCTATGTAGTAGCTTCCATGTTCATTGATGTCATCCTTCTTCTCAAACTCCAAGGTTGATTTGTCATAGATATCTAAAGTTTCTCTTGGAGTGGTGTCTCTCGTGTCGATCTCATCTAAGGTCTCGTCCATCCATTCAATCCATTGTAGCATATAACTCTTTATTATCCTCTAGCCATTGTTGTCGCTCTCTTCTTGGTCTTCCCGGTGGTCTTGATGGCTCCTATATTTAGGTTGTCTTGATGAATTTTTAGGGCCCTCAAGGGTCTCAAGGGAAAGAGAGTACAAGGATTCATCGGGGTTAAGGATGGATCTGAAAATGGGTTCGAATATGTAATCTTGTCTAGGCATGGAAGGGGAGAAAATAAGATTGTCTTCTAGGTAGCTTGGCTCTCCTTCTATGGCATCACTAGACATGCCATCATAGAATTCCTCCCATATCCTTTTGTAGGAACGAGAACATTTTCTAGGAGACTCCTCCTCAAAAAAGAATTTGAAATATATTCACTTGGAGGTCTCTTAGGTGGATGCATTCTAAATGATAAATTTGAGGCATTCCTAGGATTTTCAAAAAGATCAACCTCGATGGAAGGATGGGATTCATCACTCTCTAAAGTGTTTAGAGTGTGATGTGTTTCCATAGTAGGAGATTCTATGGCAACCAAATCTTTAGAAGATATTATAGGAATTTTAGATTTGGTTGCGTGTGTCTCCTCTTGTTGTTCGGGGCTTGGCTCGACTTCTTCTTCTGTAACTCATCAAAAACGTTAGTGTAGGGAGTGTTGTCAAGGATTTTCTCAAGAATGGCTTTTCCCTCACTAACTAGTTTATGTGAGAATGATCCTCCCGAAGTGATGTCGAGATGCGCAGCGCCTTCCTTGTTAAGACCGCGATAAAAGTGATAGAGCAGACATGGTCGCAAGGAAAGGTTTGGGCCCCGAATTGGTAAGGCTTGTGAATCTAGCCCGTGCCGCTCCTAGAGTCTCCTTCTCTTTTTTGTCTAAATGTAAGAACTTCTATTCTAAGGTCAGCGATTTTATAAAGAGGAAAGAAGGCAAGACAAAAATTTGTCTCGAAGTTCATCCCAATCTCCATTTATGTTTCCTACAGAGTGAGCATACCATTTTCTCGCTCTTCCCTCAAGGGAGAACGGAAATAATTTCCATTTAATGGTCTCTTTGTGTCATGCCGTGAATATTCTGCTAGCAAGAACACAACCCGCCAAGATCTCTAAGGTGGGTGTATGGATCTTCATGTGCTAACCCGCAGAAGGATTGCTCGAACCATGGCTATAAGAGCAAGGCGAAGCTCATAGCCATCTCAGAAGAATAGGGTGTGAAGATGATGGAGGTTCCAACATGTCGCCCTTTGGAGCAAAGAATTTAATGATAGGAGGAAATCCATGTGGTATAGGTAGGGGTAAAAGGAAAGAAAGGTAGAAGGGAAAAAAGGTAAAAAGGAAAAGGACGATCGTGGTTCTAACTAGCACAGCTACCGTCACCGCAACGGCGCCTAAAAGCTTGTTGGTATAAATTAACGAATAGAGAGAAATCCGAACCGCACGGATACCGATGTAGCTTTCACCCCGAGTATTCCGTAATATCGATTTTCCACGGGAACGTGAAGTGTACTAGAAAGGTTTAGAACGTCCTAAGATAATAATGGTAATGATGTGGGAAGAGAGGGTTAAGTTTCTAAGTATTCTAATGAGATCTATATGATCAAAGGCTCACTCTACTTTACTTACGTCTGAGCAACGGCACCGTCCCCGATCCTCGAAAAAGACGGGAAAGGGTGATCGGGGAAGGCCGCCAAAAAGCTCTACTAATCACCAACCCGAACGTGGTGGATTACAAAGACCGACAGGCTGTCACCCAAGGGCTACCACAACTAACCATGGGATTGGGCGCAAAACTCAGTAAACTCTAGTCTAGACACCACGCCTACACTATCGATTACTACTCTAGCCACGCACGATAACTAGAGCACTCAATACAGCGGAGATCCAAAGAAATATAGTAAAGTAAGAACTGAAAAGTAATTAAATAGAATAAATAGAAATAATAAATGAAGAACCTGGAGATTTTGAAGACGGACTTGTTGCGCAGAAGTATAATGATGATGAAGATCCGACAGTCAGGATCTCCCGGCTTTCTCCTCGCCTCTCTTCTTGATCTTACAACTAGATGAACTAGAAGAACTAGATCTAGAACTAGAACTAGATGAACTAGACAACTAGAGGGACCTCTCTTCTAATATGAAACCCTAGATTTTTCTCTCGTCGATAGCTAATGAGGAGATGATCCGAGATGATTGAAACCAAGGGCCACGGGGGCTTGCTTATATAGTCGGGAGGAGGTGCCACGTCTTGGACTTGATTACAACTCGTACTCTTCCCCGCTGTCGTCGGAAAAACCGACATTAAACAAGTGGTTTAGATCGCGTGTCAAAGTCGGTTGAGGAAGCTTCCCGGAAGCGCGGCCGATGACATGGAGGGGAGGCCGGCCGGCCTTAATATTAGGCCGGTCGGCCCAAGATGGGCCCCACCTGGGCTGAGCTTTTGTGGGTGCGTGCGTGTCGTCGCCGTCGCCTTTCCGAATTGTATTAATTCGCGCCAAACGGAGTCCCGGATGAGGGAGTTATGCCCGCTTTTACCGAACCCCCCCTCGCGACCGATATCTTCCGATTCGACTCCGAATATGGCAAATGATATATCCGTTTCGATCATATCGACGAGCTCTTCGCAATGTTGTACTTTGATTCTTCATTTGAAGTACTTCTATGTTGCTCTTTTGTAGGAGTTGGATCGAGTATGATTGGGACACGCCTTGGAGTCGTATGTCTTCATAACTCTCATTTGCTTTTCCCCGTTTAGTCCCCGAAAAATCACAACTTCACCAAAACTCATGGAAATTGTCAGTGTAAGCCCTAATAAGGTGATCTAATTATATTTTTAGTCCTTCTTCATATTCAGTTGACAAGTAAAGTATAATGCTAATATGT